>OX402054.1:2035000-2460000 GCA_947859365.1 Archips crataeganus | reverse complement strand
ATTAAGGTATAGGTATACAACGATGGGAGGATTAAATCGATACTTATTTTTGAACTTGACCGTATATCGCGCTGTTAACCCTAGCGCGCGGTGGGAGTTGGGACCAAAATAACCACATTAATAAAGTATGCAAAGATTTTGTCGTACTTGCTACGGAACCCTATCATGGGCGTGTCCGACACGCTCTTGTTTATAATTTGTGTGTAATGATGACTATCATTATTATACGAAAACAGCAGACGATTATATACGCAAGTAAATCATGAGTTGCTATGCTGATAACTAAGTTTATGCTAGATAAAAAAGGCATAACATTTTTATCAGAATGATATCTAATTAATATTTCTACGATTAGGGCCCAATTGCATAACAAAGTACAACTATTACAAGCGGAACTCTCGCTTCAGGTTATATTAAATAGAAAGGGAGTTCCGCTTGTAATATAAGTTGTACTTTGTTATGCAATTGGGCCTAGGTTTTGTTCGACAATACAATACAATACAATACAATACAATACAATGACTCTTTATTGTACACCACAAATAATACAATACAGAAAAACAAGTACATGAAAAAAAAAGAAATAAGGTAAGCAATGGGCGGCCTTATTGCTTCGAAGCGATCTCTGCCAGGCAACCTTTAAAAAAGAAAGAAAGAAAGCAAGGAATGCATTTCAGCAGGTGGTGCAATATAAAATTTAATAAATAATAATAAAAAACAAACATTTTATTAAAACAACTGAAAACATCTAATAATACACATCATAAAACATACATAAATAAGTGATACACAATGTACTTGCAAATAAATAGACACAATAATACAATTTTCAAGCACAGGATAAAAGATAGAGTTGCTTAAGCATAGATTTAAAAATGGGCAAAGATTTAGCACGCCGTAGGTCTATCGGTAGGGAGTTCCATAACCGAATAGCCTGACAATAACAGTTATTTACAGTAATTTTGACATATTTCATACTTAATCATAAACTCCGATCTAGTTAGAGTAGTTCTTGCAACTTTAAACATGAAACTACCGTGAGACTCACTCATAGTGAAAATAAACGGATCACTCACGTCTTAAAACGAGTTTAATTTGACATGTTTCGGGCTAATCCGTAGCCCTTCTTCTTGGAGTCACCCGTCACGGCGGCTGCCAAACGCGCACCCCCGCACGCACTGTAGTGCGCGTTTGGCAGCCGCCGTGACGGCGAAGAAGAAGGGCTACGGATTAGCCCGAAATATGTCGAGTTAAACTCGTTTTAAGACGTGAGTGATCCGTTAATTTTCACTATAGTTCTTGCAAGGTAAACGTAGCAATGCTCGAAACCTCAACGCCCAGTAGATGACACCCATCTGTCACCTCTCTTACAATAACATAAGATTGAAGGTGGCATGTATTGGGCCAGTGTCGAGTACAGGGACGTATTATCCAAATTTATTTATAAAAATAAAAATTAACTGTATTGAATTTATGAATGGTAGGGTCAACAGCATAAATAAGTGGTAATTTCTGTACCTTGTCGTTTTCAATCGTTTGACAATTTTGTATGACATTTCAAACATGTCGTTAAAGTGACAAGGTACATAAATGATCACTTATTTATGCTGTTGACTGTACTCTCAACGAGAGGCGTCAACACTCTTTTGGAACTATCCACTCACCTGTACCGAGAGATGTCGCTCTTAAGCAATCTTATCAAGATTGTTTTTTGGAAGGAGTGTTGACGTCTCTCGCTGAGATTTTTAACATTGATGTCGCTATTATCGCTGGAATAAGTGATTAAGCAAACGTGAGCAAACTGAGATGTGTGACGCATAGGATCTATGTCCCGACCAATTGTGGTATAGGGGTTTAGCACGCAGCACGGAATGCTGAGGACCTGGGTTCGATTCCCAGAGCTGGTCTTTTTTCTGAGTTTTTCTGTGCATCCTGTGTTTAAGTTTAGTACTAGGGGCGTTCAATAAAAAGTGAGAATGAGTATGTTATAAACAACTTTTACTAAATGTCATTTTATTTTTCGACATAGTCACCTTTTAGCATAATACACTTAGTATATTTTTTTTCTAAACTTAAAATTCCATTTTTAAAAAAGGTCTCATCTTGAGTACTTAAAAAATCTTGTACTGCAGCGACTACCGCGTCGTCGTCTTCAAATTTCTGGCCTCTCAGGTATTGTTTCAATCTCGGAAATAGGTAGAAATCACTGGGAGCGAGATCTGGTGAATACGGAGGATGCTTAAGGATATCGAACCCAGCATCACGAATTGCAGCCATTGTAACGGCGGACTTGTGTGCCGGGGCATTGTCCTGGTGGAACAGCACAACTTTCGAGAGTTTACCTCGCCGTTTTTCGCGGATCTCATTGCGCAATGTTGCTATTTGTTTGGCGTATAATGTGCCCGTAATAGTGGCTCCATGCTCGAGATACTCAATCATTAATACCCCTTTACCATCCCAATAAACAGAGCCCATGACCTTACCGGCAGATGGGCTCACCTTGAATTTCTTCGGAGTTGGAGATGATGGCCTTTTCCATGTCATAGACTGCAGTTTCGTTTCAGGGTCGTAATGATGGAGCCATGTTTCGTCCATTGTTATAAATCGCGCCAAAAAAAGTTCCCGGTCTTGCTGCATCAGGTTCAAAGCTTCTTGACAAATCTCTAGTCTAGTTTGTTTTTGCGTGTCAGTAAGCATTCTTGGTACCCAACGCGCAGATACCTTTTTCATACCCAAGCGTTCATGTAAAATATTATGCACGCTCCCCGTTGAAATCTTTACATTTTCAGCAATAAAACGAACCGTGACACGACGATCCGCCAAAACTGAGTTTTCGACTTTTTTCACAATTTCTTCAGTTACTGCTGTAGTAGGGCGTCCGGAGCGGGGGTCGTCAATTGTCGATGTTCTTCCACGTCTAAATTCGGCGCACCAACGTGCGACTGTCGAATACAGAGGAGCATTAGACCCTAAAGTGTCCCGCAAATCCAAATTGACTTGGTCCGTAGAAAAATTTTTCAAATACAAGTATTTGATAACGGCGCGCAGTTCAATTTTCTCCATTTTCGCTAACGTACTCAATAGCATTGCAAAGAAATTACCGTATATTTTTTTAAACAAAAGACAGTTAGTTTTTTTTTTCATAGCAATCAGCTAGATAGATTAGCTTTACCGGCCAGTATTTAATTTCGTAATATTAAAAGAGTTTGCATCTCATTCTGACTTTATATTGAACGCCCCTCGTATTTAATATGATATAATTATATGGATTTCACGGGATAACCGTAAAAGTAAAAAAAATTGGAGTTGAAAAATAAAAATACAAAAGACTCCAAAATACAATCTTGATTAAAAAACCAGCCAAGAGCGTGTCGGACACTCCCAGGATAGTGTTTCGCAGCCATTACGACGTGTGCTATCTCTATTCGACAAGTAATATTATTCTATGGATTTTGTAATTTGTACGGAACTTCCCAAGTAGATATATTTTCTAGGTCAGGCTACTATTTAATCTTAAACTATCATTCAAGTTCCCCAACCCGCACTGAGCCTGGGTGGGAACTACAGTCCCCACTCATTTTGAGAGGAGGCTTGTGCCCTACAGTTGGACGTACTGTCGCCTATACCTACAAGCCGAGATAATGATAATTTGAAATTGAAACCAGCCAAATACCATGTGTGCATTTCATAACAAGAATAATACGAAAGTAAATGCATAAAGTCCACAATTACAGATAAACAATATTCATTTATAGTCCCGTTAGCAAAAACGGCAGAAAACGACGAGCGTAAAAGACGTGTAGGGTTGTCAAGAAACAAACACAAATTTCGCTCGAAACCCTCGGTTAACCCTCGGTACGCGTTGGATGCGGATCGCGCAGGACCGATCTGTTTGGCGAACCTTGGGGAAAGCATCAAATCAAATCAAATCAATCATTTATTTGTAAAACATAGGTATGTTTAAGGTGTTACAATTTTTTTATAGATCGCTATATTTTGCCGTGAGGCGTACAAATATGTTCTTAAACTCTTAGTCTAAAAAACACAACGCAATACACAATACACACACACAACAATACACACAACACACAATAGAATAGAATAGTTTTATAGAATAGAATAGATACCTATTTTATGTTCGGCAGTGGACGTCTTTAGGCTAAAATGATGATGATGATGATGATGATAGGCTACTTTTTATGTAGACTTAAGTACTAACAATAATTATATTTACCTACACGGGATCAGTGTAAAATCTCACTATCTTTACTGAACTGAAACAATTGCTTTGCTCACCCGCGACCTCACGATACGTTTATGTAAGAAATGTGAGTTCATGCAGTTCCTCCACCTCCACACTGTACGAACACATACAAACCACACAAACCCAACTATTACCACCCCCAAACTACACTGACGCGTTCCGAACTCAACCAGAGCTCATCTTCGGAGTAGGTACCACATGACAACCTTACGCTACGCTACCAAATATTAGTGTTGTGTTGTGTGTATCTATCAATATAGTACGAACTCTTATTATAATACTTTAATCTATACACCGTGAAATTTTAGTGGTTGTTTTCCAGAAACGAGGTGATTTAGTTTAGATTGTACAACTAGACTCAAAAATCCAATTGTGAAAAACGAAAGTCGAAAATGACCGCAAACCAATAGTAACGCTTCGTTGGTACAAGTAGCGTACGATCGTAAGATAGGTTAGGTACCAACGAAGCGTTACTATTGGTTTGCGGTCATTTTCGACTTTCGTTTTTCACAATTGGATTTTTGACTCTAGTCAAAATAGTAATTATAAATCGATTGTACAATCGATACTAAATCACCTCGTTTCGGGAAAACAACCACTAAAATTTCACGGTGTATAAATAAAAATGAATCACCGAACTGTTTGTACGCGCATAACTTCTGATCGACTGCACCAAAATGGATAATTCTTTTATTGTTGCGTTTGTTACTCTCAGGAGAAGGTTCGTATGAAAGAAATTTTAGAAAAATACAACGTGGGCGAAACCGCGGGCATCAGCTAGTAATGTATGTTTTATGATATGCAAATAAATGAAATGAAAACGTACTTGCAATGGTGGATCGCCATTCATCGAGATGGTTTTATTAACTTAACGATCGACAGCCCTAAGGAATTTTGGCATCTCCCAGAAACACGTTTATCATGCATCAGTGACAATGTAAAATCTTTTTTTACACGCAGTTATAAGTTTTTAATTCTTCGAATCGATGTGCGAGATAAAAGGTAATAAATCTTTTGTGAAGAATACTTTTACCTACAAGGCGCTTGGCCTGATGAGAAAGGCCGAATGAAAGTGACCTTTAATGACTGAATGAATTTTTGTATGAAATCCTTGCTTTAACGACCATTTACAATTATTTAGAAACTTAGTTCTTTAGTTTCTTTATATAATGCTCGATTAACCGTAGGTATATGTGGTCAATTGAGCGCCTATCTGTAAAGAGCACTTAGGTTTGCTATGTTTAATGTCAATGAAAAGGTGTACTGGAAACAGATTATCTGAAAACTCAAGCGCAGTAAACAGGCAGAGTGCATATACCGAGTATACGTTTTTTTAATAATTTATTTTTTTGACATACCTACCTAATAGATGTTCCCCAGTGCATCACAAACAAGGAAGTCTAGGCAAACTTGTTTTAGGCTTAAAACAACTAAATTTCATAATACCTTATTCACTAATACCCCTAATTTTCAAATTACCATGGGCTCATAATACCTAAAAATACCTAAAATTTCAAATTTTAAGAGGAGACAATTTGAAATTTTAGGTATTTTTAGGTATTATGAGCCCATGGTAATTTGAAAATTAGGGGTATTAGTGAATAAGGTATTATGAAATTTAGTTGTTTTAAGCCTAAAACGCAAACTTGTCGGTGCTACGCAATGATGATAAGATACGCTAAAATAATACTTTCATACACATGAAAGAAGAAACTATAGAAATTTCGATTAGATATCAATTTATTCTGATTTCGGTCGTTGCTTAAGATAAATAGATAACGCGACAGCAATACTTACCGAGAATTGGTAGTTTTGTGCTATATTGCTAATAGTAAATATCAGGCGCATCATAAATTTAAGCGTATGACGTTATTTTTAATTATAATTTAAAAAATAGTTATTAAATACATAAAAGTAAGCGGTAAAAGTGTTACAGATCAGTTCCGACAAAGTGACCAATTTTTGAAAACATCTAAAAGTACTATCCAAAAGTGGCATAATCTGTGTTGGTACAAAACTACAGCTCTAACTTTATAGTTCAAGTTCAAACGTATCAACGTCCGATATGAAGTAAATCCCGACACATTGCACAACTATAAAGTTTATAAATATTGACAATAACACATAGGAAAAATGCTATACTTACTATTTTATCACACGCAACAAGTATGTAGGTACAGCAAGTATGTATGTACATAGAGCATTTAATTTCCTGTGGTTGACATTGCAATATTCAGACACATCATAATTAGGCCATGTATCAAGATAAAGAGCGTGTCTGGTGGCATAAAATTTTTAGGCATAATGTAATGTTTGTTACAATTTTTTTCCCGTCGCAACCGTAAATTTTTAGAAAATTTTATATGGCCATCCTGTAGAACTCTATAGGTTAGGTTAGGTTTGTTTACAATTCTGTGCAAAGTCTGTGTGGGTATATACGAGTATATATATACCACACGTTCTGTAACATACGACCATTTTGGGCCCGCTGCACAAATACTGCCGGCCGCCAATTGGTTTGCTCTTACATACATTTTGTTCCGCGAATACTTCCAACAGGGTACCTACAGTCGTCGCCTGAAGCGTTTATAAATCCTTCCTAATATTATAAATCCCACCAAAAACATTTTCATGTAAAATGTTTCCAAGACGAGACCATTCCTTGCACTGTCAGAAAGTTATCAGATCTCATATAGAGCCAAGCCTCCTAACTCTACACGCCCTAACTTCTCAAACTTTACACCTTATATTTCAAACTAAATACAAACTGAAATATAGATGCACAGAAAAAACCCCAGAAAAAAGACCAATGCTGGGAATCGAACCCAGGTCCTCAGCGTTCCGTGCTGCGTGCTTACCCCTACACCATCACTGGTCTAGAAGTTAGACCTAGTAGTAGTTTACACCTTAGTCAGAGTATCTGGCTTGGCCATTTGGATACCGTCACACGTAAAGTGAAAATTTTATTTTATTTATTTATATCAATTTATTGCTGTTCGTTACTTTTCTATCATGCAATATTTCTTGTACCTAGTAGCCAAACGGCCAAACCACATATTTTTACTAAGGTGTGTAGCTGTAGGTAAAGTTTGTGAAGTTAGGGCGTTAGGGTGTGTAGAGTAAGGAGTTTTGACAGTGCAAGGAATATGTTCTCGTCTTGGCAACATTTTACGAGAAAATGTTTTTGATGGGATTTCACTTCTTTTTTGTAAGTTACTAAAGACAATTTTTTTTTTAAGTTTAAAATTTTTTTTTCTTGTTTTTGTACTTATAATATTTGCACAAAAGATCATTACGGGTCGAAGTGTATCCGCAAGGACCCCTAATACTAAGATGATATTTAAGTATACTAGATTTCAGTTTTCTAGGACATCAAGAAGTACCCTAGTTAGTTAACCTCAGTTGACGGACGGTATTAGTCGATTTTCGTAGCATACGGGACACGGCGGTTGAAACGATTCACAGCCCCCCAATTCACCATTAGCTCTATCTGTTTGTTACTTCTTTGCCATTAAACCGCTAAAGTGATTCAGATGATATTTGGTACGGAATAATTCGCGAAATTACATTTGAAAGCGTTTACGTTAAAGGAAACTATCTTGAGGAAACTTACATATGTAGTATAAGTATGTTTATCATTTACCTACAGTACATTGCCTAGCTTGGGACTGAGTTAATAGGTTAATTTATAAAATAAAATGAAAGAAAAACTCCAAGCCACTTTAATAAAATAAGATTGAAAATCAGATTTATTTTCAATTAACTCCAAAGTTTGGTTTTTAGGTCATCGACATCATCCATTCCATCTTATATGTATATGTCTCAATAAGGGTACAGACCTACTTTCAGAATGAAAGGGCTTGGGCTCTAGTTCCCACGCGGGCACAGTACGGATTAGGAACTTCCCACACACGATTGAATTTTCTTCTTCTTTTCCTTCACCGTAAAGTTCAAGGTAAATTTCAAATCTCAGAGGTGCAAGCGCGGGCTTGAACCCAGGCTTCAATTTTGTCATTTAATTTGTCATTCAAACTCTGAACGAGCAATTTTTGTGTAGGTAGTTTGTTTTTATGGGGATCTTGGAAACGACTTAAACGATTTACAAGTTAAGTATGAAGTATCTTTTTCTATTTATTTTTTATTTTTTCAACTTCATTTTTTTATTACTTTTACGGTCATCCCGTGAAACCATATATTTCAAACTAAATACAAACCGAAATATAGATGCACAGAAAAAACCCCAGAAAAAAGACCAATGCTGGGAATCGAACCCACCAGGGCCTCCAGGGCTGAGGACCTGGGTTCGATTCCCAGCATTGGTCTTTTTTCTGGGGTTTTTTCTGTGCATCTAAATTTCGGTTTGTATTTAGTTTTAAACGATTTAGATAGAGCGCTACTGTCTTAATAAAAGTAATGACACTAATAGGGATGTTTCCTAGGTAAAAAAATAATAATTCTTATTAGTCCGTATTTTACATTATCAAAAAATATTAGACACATAATTTTTCTTTTGGACAATTAAACAAAAAATGACGAAGATATGGCGCGTTGAACTTCCGCGTGACGAGGCGTGACGTCACTTGTTCCTAAAACGCTCATACAAAGTGTAGGAACAAGTGACGTCACGCGAAACTTCAACGCGCCATATCTTCGTAATTTTTTGTTTAATTGACAAAATAAAAAATACGTGTCCAATATTTTTTGATAATCTAAAAGACTGACTAGTTAGGAAAGTAGCCTATTACACGGGTATGTATTAAAATACCGAAGTACGAAAACATCGAATGGGTCAAAAGACCGACACGATTTTTTTCTGAAACCGTTAACTTTTTAAGGTTGTTATAAAACAAACCTAACCTAACCTAATGGGTTGGTGCAGACAATCGAAGATGATGCTGGATGGCATAAACCACAGAAGAACTAGGTATCTCCTAAATCTAGGTAAGAGTAGCTTAAGAACTATAACTGGCATAATTACTGGCCATAACTTGTTAAATAGGCACTTAAGCGTAATAGGTATAAAAAGTGACCCCTCCTGTCCACATTGTGGGAAGGAGGAAACGAGTGAGCACGTCCTAACCGAGTGTGTCATGTACGCGGCAGCGAGGCGTGATGTATTCGGGAGTGACGAGCTGAGGGAGGAGGAGCTAAAGGATGTCTGTCTCAAAGATGTCCTTTTGTTCAGCAGGAGAACGAGAAGATTCGAGGAGAATTGCTGTGTGGGAGCGCTGCTGGGACAGTAACCTGTCGGCTCCAACCACGGGGAACTGGGCTGAATGACTGTGCAAACGATCGACAGCCCGCCTGACTCAGCAAGGCGTCCCCATACATCATCATCATCAACCTAATGGGTTCTGTATGATGCCGTTTTAATAAATTCTGAAAAGTTTACGGTTTCAGAACAAAATCGTGTCGGTCTTTTGACCCATTCGATGTTTTAATACATTCGGTCTTTCGTACTTCGGTATTGTAATACATACCCAATTAAACAACATCGTAGATCTGTTTTATTATTAAAAAAATATACTAAAGAACTATAAAGTATTTATGTTTAAGATGTTATTTTTTTTAAATACTAATAATTCAATGAAAAATACTTAAACGTGTGGTTTTGTCGGTACCCAATCACACGCCAAAATTTGCAGGGTGACTAAAAAATAACATACGGAATAAGAAAATTTCGTATTTCGACTAAATTTACTCCAAACTTACTTACTTCAAGACCAATTGTGTCGCTTAACCTCAAAGTCAGATAAAACCAATATGACAATTTTCAAGATTTTGGCATTAACATAAAAGCTAGGCCCTACCGAGCTTTTGACGCATTTATTGCATTCATTTTAATCTCGTGCTGTATCATTACTAGCAAAGCTATAATCCTGGAATTCATGTGTAAGATATTTGACGATTCACTTTAATGACAAGTGATTATCGAAACACGATTACTTGTAGTTCCCTGGATAGAAAAAAAATCCAAAGTCGTCTCTAAAAAATAAAATAAATTCGTAGTACGACGTAAATACTGCACGGCAGGTCATGACTTTTGGAATGTTAATAAAACAATTTTTAAAATGTGTATTTGTTTTAGTAATACGATGAAAATACCTAAATACATGCGCAGTCTAACCAACCTATCAAGAGCCATCGTGCTTCCCCCATACCAAAATCTCCCACCTAAAATCGATAAGTGCGAAAAGCTCGTTCGGGCCTTAAGATAGGTAATCCCCTAAGAGAGTAGAGTGGATTTATCCCAGTTTGATGTTAAGCGATACAATTGCTAATTTCCTTTTTTACGTCGGTTAATAAAAGCGCCCCTATTGCCTTGTGTGCTCGCCTGTACAGGGTCAAAGCCAGGGCTCCGCTGCGGCTGACTTATTGCAATTTACGACGTCAGGTCGCTGCCCGTATTGGTAGCTGTTTGCTTGCTAGTCCAGTAACTTACGGGCGAGCTAGTGGTATGTTAGTAACTAACGCGTTTTAGCTGAAATGTAAAGGTCATGGTATTTTGTGTTTGATATTTTTAATGCTGTCTCTCTTTAATGTATTCGACTAAAATGAGACCGCATGTATGTAGAAATTGTAGAACTATGTATCCATATCTACTAATATTATATTTTGGCGATCAAATGGCCTAGTGGTTAGAGAACCTGACTACGAAGCTTGAGGTTCCGGGCTCAAATCCCGCGTCAAGGCAGACTAAAAATGGGTGAGGCCACGAAGCGTTTCAACCGCTACTAGGTCAATTCGTGTTAATTACCTTAACCAATTAAGCTTTAAACCACTGAATCAATAAAGATGTAAGTTTCTTGCGGCGATTAGACGCAGATTGTCCTCAAGTCGTAAAATATCCTAAACGCAAAATGTCCCAAACGCAAAATACCTACCCTAAACTTAAAACGAACTACACGCATAATGTCCTAAACGCAAAATACCCTAAACGTAGGTATATTGTAGCGAGGATGACCTGTGAATATTACTTCATAGGATAGGATTAGGATCCATAGTCTACAATTGGAATGTTTACTCTCATAATCTCAAAATATAAATTCTCAAAACAATACTAATATTATAAATGTTAAAGTGCGCCTGTCTGTTAGCTCTTCATACTTAAATCGCTGAGCCGATTTACATGAAATTTGGTATGGAGATAGTACCTACTTATGATATTATGACTCATAAGTTACGAGTAGATAATACCGTGTGCTTGGGGCATTTTGCGGTTAGGGCATTTTGCGTTTAGGCCAATTTGCGTTTAGGTCAATTTGCGTTTAGGTCAATTTGAGTTTAGGTCATTTTGCGTTTGTAAAATAGGTCATTGTGCGACGGGGGGCTTGCGGCGCATTCTTCTTGGCAATGATGGTCTTTCCGAAAGTGCTGGTACTTAGTTTAAAAATTGGCATGTATTTAAAAGAGGCAAAGGGCTCTTTTATATGTCACTTTTTTACCTACTTACCTTTTACTTACTCACCTATAGTTTATATTTATAATGAGCTGTTGCCCGCGACTCCGTCCGCGTGGAGTTAGTAATTTGGGCAGTTTATTTTTTTAATCCAATTTGCTTTTTCATCAATTATGGCTCTCCTTAGTTCCTCGATATAAAAAAAATACCTGCCCCCGCACAAAATTTCAAATCGGAGCAGTAATTCCTGAGATTAGCGCGTTCGAACAAACAAACTCTTCAGCTTTATAATATCAGTATAGATAAACGTTTTGATTTTGAATGTGTGATCTTTGTTACTCTTTTACGCTAAAAACTGTTTGACGGATTCTGACATGATGAAATTTGGTATGTACACTTATAAATACATCTAGAAAAAGTTTCAAAGAAAAATAATGGAAAACTTTTATACTTATTTTAATTACCGTCGTTAAGAGGTTAGGTATACTAAATTTTTGACCTAAATTTCTTGTAATTAAATTTTGAACATTACATTCGATAACAAGTATTTATCAGTGAGTTTTGAGGGTTATTATTGTAATATCAGCTGTTGCCCGCGACTCCGTCTGCGAAGAATTCTTTTATCGCTATCCCGCGGGAATCATGCTATTTTCCGGGATAAAAAGTAACATATAAATAAATATAAATAAATAAATATATATAAATATCACGGGACAATTCACACCAATTGACCTAGTCCCAAAGTAAGCTAGGCAAAGCTTGTGTTATGGGTACTAGGCAACGGATAAACATACTTATATAGATAGATACATACTTAAGTACATATTAAACACCCAAGACCCGAGAACAAACATTCGTATTTTTCATACAAATATCTGCCCCGACACGGGAATCGAACCCGGGACCTCAAGTTTCATAGTCAGGTTCTCTAACCACTAGGCCATCTGGTCGTCTATCATATGTATACTTATGTTAATCCAGGTTATAAACTATCTGTGTATCAAATTTCATCAGAATCCGTCAGGCCGTTTTAGCGTGAAAGAGTAACAAAGATCACACATCCATCCATACAAAGTTTCACGTTTATAATTATTAGTGGAGTTAGTAAGATTTACGTAAATGATGAAAAAAACTAAACATTTTTACGGATACCTTCTTTAAGACGCGACTGTATAGCTAGACCGTTTAAATGAGTCCTCGCTCGCGCGGTACAGGCACACGAGGTGCACTCGCTTCCCGCACCTCTCTCGGCCCCCTTTGTCGTCATACCCCCCAGCCCCTGTACTGCGCGGGCGAGAACTCATTTAAACGGTTTAGCTATAGTTATTTTTGTTTGTTAAAAATATGTGTAAAACGTCAGTCAGTTTGAACACGATTACAATTTACTCGTATGATTTATATGTATACGCAAAGAAGTTACAAATTAAGGTAGTCCCATCAATTTCTACTTACCTTCTAGGTCTTTCATAGAGCATATAACCAATAGAGTGGAAATGTCATTTTATATTTTTCTAAATACACTAACCCCTGATGTGACCGCTGCACTTTAATCGAATGCAACTTCAATCATAATGACCTAGAGTTGTTAAGCCGATATTTTATCGATATCAATAGTAAACGTTTAGATAAAGCATTCTGGCGCTGTTAAGAAAACTAAATTTTTTTTTAACATCATTCAAATTCATCACTGGTAAAAATCTATCAATATACTTTAGCAAATTTTGTAAGAGTTTTTATCTATTTCCAATGGTTCGCTTGCAATTGTTTTGAAATTTTTTACATGCACAGAGCTCTGCTGACAATGATAATAATGTATACCTAATCACCATTAGAAGAAAGGATGTTTAAAAAAAATAAGTTTTTAGGTTAGCTTCATATTATTAAGATCCATTTATTTCAAGTGAGAATGTCATTTTATTTTTTTAACTAACAAATTGGTGTCATAGCGTTATTTACTATACTATATAAATATTACACATGCCCTTTTTTACTATTAAACGTTTAATTAGTTTTTAAAAGGATACGTATAGTTAAACAAAAAAATAGTTTCGAATCAGAGCTACCATGAGACACAGACATAATAATTAAAATAAATATGCCTGAAATGTTTCGAACCAAACCATAGTTATTCCTCAAGGTTAGTTCGAACGGGAACCCAACCTTGACCTCGCCTACCTCAACTAATAAGAAAAAATATGAGTTTTGGAACTAGATGCTAGGTATCGCGTCTATTAGTTAGTTCCTCGATGCTCTCATTAAATCAAGTAACTGTCAATGGAAGCTGGCATTCCAGCGATGCTAATCACCGCCTAACTAAATACGCTCACAGGCTAACCACTGCTTTACCGTTAATTAAGGAAGCTTTAACGGATGGCGGTTCATGCGAAAAATCTGACCATTATTATGTAAGGTTCAAACATTATTATTATGAATATTAGTCATGAAAAGACATTGAAAATATTTGAAGCGCCTAATAATAAAACAACAAAACTCATTAGAATAGAGATTTCTACCCCAGTTGAAAATAATCGTCTTTATTGCAAAAAAATGTAGTAACATGACGCTGTCAACTAAAGTATCACTATTCAAAAAAAATTAGTTCATTTTGTAAAGGTTTTTACTTTTAAGCTCCATCATCATCATGTTTTTATTGTGCGTGCTCCATCGTAGGCCTCATCTTCGCTTTCCATCAGGCGTGATTGTGGTCAAACGCAAGCCTATACTGTATAAAAAAAAGCTTTTAAAAAATAACTTGGTGCCCAAAAAGTAGGTTAATTTGCAACGAAAAAATAAATTAATTGGGTTTATTGTTGTAATATAAAATGATACAAAATAGCATGTTAAAATTTATGCACTGATAAAAATAACCTGTCTAATCTACGTTCTATGGAGGTGTAGCTTAATGCGCGAAGGGCCCTATATGTCATAGATAAGTACGAGTATGTCCTTAGAGGCGCCTTGCAAGATGAAAGACCTGCTATTAATAGTTTAGACCGGACCTAGCCTAGGTCAGTACCCTCTCCTAGTACAGTCAGCAGCAATAGCGAACAAGCAGTTGCGGCGCTCAAAATCTACACACCCATTGTACCTTGGCAGTAGAGTCGTGTCTAAATCATTAGTGGCCTGCCTCAATCACTTCTGCTGACTGTACTTAATTGTCTATGTACAATCGCGGTACGAAAAGGTTTGTCAGTTCCCAAATGCTTTTATTTAACACTTTGCAAGGAAATGTTAACTTTTCTTAACTACTTATTACACTAGGCTAAGAAAAAAAAATAGTTTAAAAAACTGAAACTCGACTATGGAAAAAACGTGCTATAAAAAGTATAAAATAAGAAAATGTGCAAGAAATATACTGCTCCTCCACGATCGTAAATATAAACCTCCGCAAAGTAACGCCTGATTCAATCAAGCAAGAAAATATTCTTGTCCGAAATTCTAATGCATAAACTTCAGAGAGCCGTGGTTGCATGCCACCTTGCCCTAAGGGTTACTACCTAACAATTCATTTTATGGTGGTAAGGGTATCTTTACAAGTTAAGTATGAAGTATCTTTTTCTGTGCATCTATATTTCAGTTTGTATTTAGTTTGAAATATAAGGGTATCTTTACTTTAAATTTAAATGAAAATAAACGGGAAGTATAAATTTCCAAAAAAATCTGTTCATAAAAGACCAACTTCTGACGTAACAAAATAAGAAACAACACCAAATTGAGAAAAGGAAGGAACGAAGGAGGAAGCAAGAAATAGTTATTTGTTATACAAGGGGGGAAAGTTGTATTTTACCTGCGAGTGTTCATTTGAAACACGAGCTATCGAAAGGAGTCTATGATTGACCACGAGCGAAGCGAGTGGTTCAAAAATAGAATCCTTTCGATAGCGAGTGTTTCAACTCACGAGATGTAAAATAACTTTTCACCCGTGTATAACACAAAACTTTTCACCTCACTACAGCGAGGAAAATAAGAAAAAGGGTTTGTACTATCAATTATTATTTATTTACCTCTTTGTCAATACAATAATTTTGAAGTATAGAAATATTGGTAAAATCAAAAATAATGCAAAATAGCCTAAGCATATCCAGTCTTTATGGAACTACTCCAATACCGACATTCCGCAAGTTCGATTCCGCATTTTGCACGGACTGTTTCCCGTAATTCCACAGGTGTTCATACGTCTTCGTCACACGAATCACTCATTTTTAATAACAAAATAACTAGAAAAACATGCGAATATATTTTAACGTTGACGGCTTAATTGAAAAGTTTTGATTGACTTAAGTTTGTTTTTATTATCTCGGATGCGTTTTGTTCGCACATCGACTTACTTGGACTGTCAGAACATTTTATCCGTTTTTACAACAAGAATGAAGGCTAATGTTGAATGCTGATATTTATGAATTAAAATAAAGTTGTAAGACTGTATTTAGTGTTTTTACTCGATGCAATTAATTAATTGTGATGTTAAAAATTCAGTACTTTTAACGTTTTGCGTTTTATTTCAAACTAAATACAAACTCAAATATAGATGCACAGAAAAAACCCCAGAAAAAAGACCAATGCTGGGAATCGAACCCAGGTCCTCAGCGTTCCGTGCTGAATAAAAAAATAAATAGAAAAAGATACTTCATACTTAACTTGTTTTGCGTTTTGTTAGCTGTCAAATATCACTTAGCTAAGCTGCCTTCAAATGTCAAAACTCTTTCTTCACAAGTGGATAAAAAGCGATTTTCTCAATAGATGTCAAACAAACAAAAAGGGCTTTCCGAGCTAGTGAGGTGAAAAGGAAATTAAAAATATGGTGATTTGTAAAATAGCTTATTTATTGCGTTATTAATCCTATGTTTAAATGTTAAAGTTTGCGTAACTGTAATGGTTAATTGTATATCAAAACGTAGTATAGTGGAAAATTTAGGCTGTAACTGATCAGGTACCGGCAAACGTAAATAGGTATAATTTGTTCCAAAAATAAACATGGAATATTGGAGTTCCTTTGTGAAATTTCAATACCTTTATGATTGATTTCTATACAATCTTTTTTTTGTTTCTCAAAATATCTACCTATGTGCAATTTTTATTTTCCACTTCCACGGTGGTATTGTAAATAAAGAAGTAGATGACGATCGTACATCCTAGGTTAGTGACCCTAGCTATGAAGGTAAAGGTCCAGGGTTTGAATCCCGGTAAGGCAAACGCTTGTATGATGGATGATGTTCGTACCTTACTCATTGAAGTGCTATGTATTAGTATTAGTAGTTATTTACTATGTAAGTATGTTTTTCAGTTAGGTAATTCGTAGCCATAACATACATAGGTACATAGTACCGACCGCTTTAGCCTAGTTGGTAGTGACCCTGCCTACGAAGCAAGAGGTCCTGGGTTCAAATCCCGGTAAGGGCATTTATTTGTGTGATGAGTACGAATATTTGTTCCTGAGTTATGGATGTTTTCTATGTATTTAAGTATTTATTTATCTATATAAGTATGTTTATCGTCGTCTAGGTACCCATAGTACAAGCTTTGCTTAGTTTGGGACTAGGTCGATTTGTGTAAGATTGTCCCCTAATATTTATTTATTTATTTATAGTAGGTATTAATCGTCTTATTATTTTACACTAGCTGTCGCCGGCGACTTCGTCTGCGAAGAAATCATTTATAGCTATTCCGCAGGAATTATATATACATATATATTTTCATTTATTTTTTATTTTTTACACAAATGTACCTATGACATTTTTATGATACAGATACAGGCAAAACGAGCAGATGATTAACCTAATTGAAAGGGATCACCCCCGTCCATGGAAACACGCATAAATGGAGTAGAATCACACATGCATTTCCGCGCCCCTTTGAGGAAATAGTAAACTCAACAGGCACCGTTATTTCGACTCTATTGGTTAATTGTTCTACTAAATAAGATAGTAACATTTATTTATAGCGCCAATATTATCTCTGTTGGATAGAGCTAAAGTATTAAAATAATAGGCTACTTTCCTAACTAGTCAGTCTTTTAGATTATCAAAAAATATTGGACACGTATTTTTTATTTTGTCAATTAAACAAAAAATTACGAAGATATGGCGCGTTGAAGTTTCGCGTGACGTCACTTGTTCCTACACTTTGTATGAGCGTTTTAGGAACAAGTGACGTCACGCCTCGTCACGCGGAACTTCAACGCGCCATATCTTCGTCATTTTTTGTTTAATTGTCAAAAGAAAAATTACGTGTCTAATATTTTTTGATAATGTAATATACGGACTAATAAGAATTATTATTTTTTTACCTAGGAAACATCCCTATTCTATGAAACAAAAAAATGTAAATTCCACTATAGAACCTTTTCACCGTCAATCGCCCCTGTTGTCATAACAGGTAAAAAAGGTGGCGCTCATGATTTCTGAGAAGGATACATATATTTTTTGTTCCTCACAGCCTGAACTAGTATGCTTTTTATATTATGAAGATTGGTTCTTTGGAGTCTTTTTTGTATTTTTTTTATTTTTTTCTATTCCAAATTTTTTGACCAGTGGTGGTGTAGGGGTTTGGCGCGCGCAGCACGGAAAGCTGAGGACCTGGGTTCGATTCCCAGCGCTGGTCTCTTTTTCTGTTTTTAGGGTTCCGTAGTCAACTAGGAACCCTTATAGTTTCGCCATGTCTGTCCGTCTGTCTGTCTGTCCGCGGCTAAGGTCAGAGACTGTTAGTACTAGAAAGCTGTAATTTGGCATGAATATATATATCAGTGACGCCGACAAAGTGATTGAATAAAAAAAAGTAAAAAAAAATTTTTTAGGGTACCTCCCATAGACGTAAAGTGGGGGTGATTTTTTTTTCTCGGCTAACCCTATAGCGTGGGGTATCGTTGGATAGGTCTTTTAAAACCATTGCGGGATTACGCACATGATTTTTCTATTCAGTGATCTGTTTGCGAAATATTCAACTTTAAAGTGAAAATTTTCATTAATATCGGCCGTCCCCCCCCCTCTAAAATCTAAACTGTTTGGTGGAAAAATTTGAAAAAAATCAGAATGGTACTAAATATATCAAGTTTACTAGGAAAATTATAGCGGCTAAGATTGCTTGGAAATTATTTGTAGTTTAAGAGTAAATAGTAGCCTAAGGTATAAAACATACCTAAACTTGGATGATTCCGCACACATACGAAATCCTTAGAAAAATATTACTTGATTTTTTCGTAATGGCTACGGAACCCTACCTTGGGCATGTCCGACACGCTCTTGGCCGGTTTTTTTTTTATGTATCCATGTTTCAGTTTGTATTTAGTATGTTTTATTATGGCTGCTTTATAAGTCTCATTCAAAAATGTTATGGATATTAAATTTCGGATCTGGATACAGATGTCGTAATGTTGTAATGAATTTTTAAATTCAAATTCAAATGATTTATTGCTTACATGTTGTAAAATTACAAGGACAATGCAAGCAACATAATACATACCTAGATCTAACTTAGCTATTCTATACCTTCAGACACAGTGTTAGATATCACGTTTATAAAAGTAATGGTTTTAATAATAATGTTTGTGTGCGTGTGCGTGCGAGCGTGTGCGTGCGAGCGTGTGCGTGTGCGTACTTAAATAAGCTTTAACACATGGTTTATCAGTAATCAGTAATTAGTCAATTATTTGCTCAAACATGGTGCAGATAGGTGTTACAGACAGTTTTATAGAGCTAAATATTACATGTTTTGTCGCAAAGACATGCAAATGTAAAACCAGCCAAGTGTGAGTCGGACTCGCGCACGAAGGGTTCCGTCCCATTATCTATAAAAACCGGCCAAGAGCGTGTTGGACACGCACTAAGTAGGGTTCCGTAGCCATTACAAAAAAATAAAGTAATATTTTTCTAAGGATTTCGTATGTGTACGGAATCATCCAAGTTTAGGTATGTTTTATACCTTTGGCTACTATTTACTCTTAAACTACAAATAATTTCCAAGCAATCTTAGCCGCTATAATTTTCCTAGTAAATTTGATATATTTACTACCATTCTGAATTTTTTCAAATTTTTCCACCTAACAGTTTAGATTTTAGAGGGGGGGGACGCTCGATTTTAATGAAAATTTTCACTTTAAAGTTGAATATTTCGCAAACCGATCACTGAATAGAAAAATCATGTTAGCAACCCTGCAATGGTTTTAAAAGACCTATCCAACGATACCCCACACTATAGGATAAGTCGAGAAAAAAAAATCACTCCCCCTTTACGTCTATGGGAGGTACCCTAAAAAAATTTATTTTTTTATTTTTTATTTTACCGCTTTGTTGGCGTGACTGATATGTATATTCATGCCAAATTACAGCTTTCTAGTACTAACGATCTCTGAGCTTAGCCGCGGACAGACAGACAGACAGACAGACAGACGGACAGACATGGCGAAACTATAAGGGTTCCTAGTTGACTACGGAACCCTAAAAACGGCAAGAAAGCTTTGGGTACGGAGCCCTAAAAACTGGTGTTGCATGCACGCGTGCACAAATTAATTACTAAAATTATTGAACAAAGTCATTTAAATATTCCTGAACTGAATAGTAGACTTTAGACGTTAATGCACAATTCCTTTTTAAATTTTTATTTTTACTTTTACTTTTATTTTCAATATCGCTATACTTAGGTAAGTTGTTGAATATCCTGGGTGCCATCCCAAGTATACTTTTTGAAAGGAAAGCTGTTTTAAAGAAAGAAAAATTTTGTTTCGTCGTCAAAAATGGTTACGGCAATTATCTTTATGTCCGATTCCATTGGTTAATACTGTAATGTTTGTAATATTTATTTATTGACACAAAAGTTTACATGTCTCTCGAACTCGGGACCTTGCTTGGTAGTCAGGTTCTCTAACCACTAAGCTATTCGGTCGGTCATGTCGTTAGGTCAGAATGGGCAAAGATTAAATCTCCCCCTTCTCTTCCCCTCCTTCCTTCATTCTCTCTCTCTTTCTAAAAATATCCGTTCGTCAGTAAAAGTTAACATAGTAAGTAGGTAGGTAAGTACATTCACTCAACAAAATAGGTAGGTAGCAGGTACTTGGCCGTTCAACTCATTCTTTGACGTTTTATTACATTAACGAAACGTTTATTAAGGCTTACTTATTAAATAAAAACCTCTTCATAGTGAAAATACGGATAACTCACGTCTATGATCGAGTTTAGCTCTGCTGCTGGCGGCGGCATCCGTGACGTATCCGGGAAACAGTCGTCGAAACAGTCGAGCTAAACTCGATCATTCATAGACGTGAGTTATCCGTATTTTTAAAAGCTTTCTTGCAATGTATGTAAGTATGTGTGTACGGGTCAAATCTTGAAAGTTGAGTTTACTTGAAATTTGGTATACTTATGTAGGTTGGATGACAAATTGACAATGCAAGTAAAGTCAACAAAAATGACAGTCACCGAAAAAGCTTGCATTGAAAATTAAATTTTTAACAAAAATATTTTACTACGAGTGAGTCTCACAGTAGTTTTATGTTAAAAAACCTCTTCCACAAAAAGCAACTCGGGCTTGCCCGTTTCAAACAATTGAACGAGCATTTTAACTGTCAAGTTAGACAATACGGCGAACAATTTGACGACCTACCACTTTTAATTTACTCACTTTATAAGTAGCTACGAAAATAGAATCATACCAATGAATAAAAATGGCAATAAATAATTATCATACGTCCCAATGCGCACAGACCTCCTTTCAGAATGAGAGGGCTTGAGCCATAGTTCACACGCGGGCCCATTACGGATTGCGAACTTCACATACACCATTGAATTTCTTTGCAGATGCGTTCCTAGTACACACATGAAAATATTAATACTACTTAGGTTACTTTATACTCTCCATTGGGTCAAAATACCCCGACCTTACAAAATCACAAATTTCCGCTTTTATAATGTTACTTGTCTTCACCCGTTGCTTCGCTGTCCTAAATTAGGTCTAAACTAGGCCTAAATTAGATCTGGGAGTCTAATTAAAATTCCTTTATACATCCCGTGGGAATTCCCTAAAATTACTTTGCGGTCATTAACGTTGCAAAAAAACACCCCGAATCAAATTTCATGTATCTAAACCAAGGATGATATAGACTGGATTGGCAGTCGCCATAGTACGGATCGGCCGCGGTTTTTGTAGTTCGATTATTAAATCTAGATGGCGCTGAAATATAGCCAGAGGCTTTGAAGGCAAAACAATAAGACTGCAGATATTTCATATCACTGCAAATGTATTATTATGCAATATTTTTGAAAAATAATACATTTGTAGTAATATCAAGGATGATTATAGACTGGATAGTAGTCGCCATAGTTCGGATCGGTCGCGGTTTTTGTAGTTCGATTATTAAATCTAGATGGCGCTGAAATATAGCCAGAGGCTTTGAAGGCAAAACAATAAGACTACAGATGTTTCAAATTACTACAAATGTATTATTTTTCAAAAACCGCGGCCGATCCGTACTATGGCGACTGCCAATCCAGTCTATATCATCCTTGACTAAAGGTTCAGGTGTACTTAACTAAATGTAGACAAACTTCAGCTGTCAACGACAACCAACAGTTATGTCGTCGGGCCAGTCCAGCCAAATTTCCAGCCAGCCTTTCACTCATCGCATTATAAATAAATAAATAAATATCACGGGACAATGGGGGTTTTCTATGAGAGGCTATTTGGCGCTAGTATCGTCAGGTCCGTTTAACAACTTTGACATTTGTTGTATGGGTGTAACGTCAAATAGACCTTACGATACTGACGCCATCTAGCGATATTCCACCTGTCAGAAAACCCTCATTCACACCAGTTGACCTAGTCCCAAAGTAAGCTAGGCAAAGCTTGTGTTATGGGTACTAGGCAACGGATAAAAATACTTAAACAGGGTAATTTTTTATTAAGCGCACAAATTTTAATATCTGATTCAGTGTCGTTAAAATAATAAATTTCAGTATTTTTCGTTATAATATTAATCACTCATTTTTTTTGTTTTTCATAGTAACTCGACAATTATTGGATGAATTACTATTCAACAAAACAAATTTCAAAATTAAAAAAAAATCTTGAACAGATAATCGTGATCTATCAACGATATTGAATCACGTATCAAAATTTGTGTACTGATTAAAAAAATACCCTGTATAGATAGATACATACTTAAATACATATTAAACACCCAAGACCCGAGAACAAACATCGTTTTCTTCGTA
The DNA here is from genome assembly GCA_947859365.1 of Archips crataeganus. Classification (NCBI taxonomy): domain Eukaryota; kingdom Metazoa; phylum Arthropoda; class Insecta; order Lepidoptera; family Tortricidae; genus Archips; species Archips crataeganus. Next base: position 2,437,136 of record OX402054.1, on the reverse strand, counting down.
TATATATATATCTGCCCCGACACGGGAATCGAACTCGGGACCTCAAGCTTCATAGTCAGGTTCTCTAACCACTAGGCCATCTGGTCGTATAAATATCGACATACTCCTTAGTTTAACTTTAGTCATATAATAGCCGAGGTGGCCTAGTGGTTTGACCTATTGCATCTCAAGCAGAGGGTCGTGGGTTGAAATCCCGGCTCGCACCTCCGAGTTTTTTGGAAATTACGTGCGAAATTACATTTGAAATTTACCATGAGCTTTATGGCGAAGGAAAACATCGTGAGGAAACCTGCATACAGTTGAGAAGAAATTCAATGGTGTATGTGAAGTTCCCAATTTGCATTTGGCTGGCTAACCCGACGCCATAACTGTTGGCTGTTGTTGACAGCTGATGTTTGTTTACATTTAGTTAAGTACACCTAAACATTTTTAGTGTAGCGATTGACATTTCGGGATTTAATCCAGTAACGAATAAATTTTCGGGATTAAAGTAATGCGTTAAATGAAGGAATAACAAACAAACACACTCAACAAGGGCTGTAGGGCTGGTCCACAAATTTAAAGTTGCTCAACGTGCTATGGAAAGGGCTTTGCTCGGAGTTTCTCTAAAAGATCGAATTCGTAATGAAGTGATCCGACAGAGAACCAAAGTTATCGACATAGCCCGACGCATCAGCACGCTGATGTGGCAATGGGCAGGCCATATAACCCGAAGAACCGATAACCGTTGGGGTAGACGAGTTCTTGAGTGGAGACCACGGATTGGCAAACGTAGCGTGGCACGTCCTCAGACTCGGTGGAGCGATGATCTTCGCAGAGCAGCTGGCAACAGCTGGATGAGAGTGGCCGAGGATCGTGCTCAGTGGCGTGCCATGGGAGAGGCCTATGTCCAGCAGTGGACGAACATAGGCTGATGATGATGATGATGATGACACTCTACAACCTTCGCATTTATAATATTAGCACGATTTTTATCGCATGTTCCCTTCATGTTCCACATCTGGAACTTTATTTAAATGTAATGTAACATCTGTGCATCACATGAATGTAACATTACTCCTTCCTGCACTCACATGGAATTCTGCACTTTTTTTCCGACTTACATTAACAACTGGCCGTTGCCCGCGCCTCTGTCTGCGAATAATCGTTTATCATTATCCCGAGCGAATTGAATACGCAATTTTCTGGGATAAAATCTGTCCTATGTCTTTTCCAGGGTCTCAAACTATCTTCGAACCAAATTTGAGCTAAATCGGTTGCATGGTTTAATAATAATCATCATCATCATCCCAGCCTATATACCTACGTCCCACTGCAGGGCACAGGCCTCGTCTCCTAATGAGAGGGATTGGGCCGTAGTTCCCACGCGGGCTCAGTGCGGATTGGGAACTTCACACACACCATTGAATTTCTTCGCAGGTGTGTGCAGGTTTCCTCGCGATGTTTTCCTTCGCCGTAAAGCTCATGGTAAATTACAAATGTAATTTCGCACATAAATTCCGAAAAACTCAGAGGTGCGAGCCGGGATTTGAGCCCACGACCATCTGCTTGAGAGGTCATAGGTCCAACCACTAGGCCACCACGGCTTATAATTATTATTATTTATCTCGAAATTTGTACCCATGGTGGCTTAGCGGTTTGACCTATGGCCTCTCAAGCCCCTCTGGTCGTGGGTTCAAATCCCGGCTCGCACTTCTGAGTTTTATGGAATTTATGTGCGAATTTACATTTGTAATTTACCACGAGCTTTACGCTGGAGGAAAATATCGTGACGAAACCTACATACACCTGCGGAGAAATTCAATGGTGTGTGTGAAGATCCCAACCCGCACTGGGCCCGCGTGGGAACTACAGTCCATCCCCTTTCATTCGGAGAGAAGGCCTGTGCCTGCAGGGGGACGTATATTATAGGCTGGATGATGATGATGATTATTTTTTGAGGGTTAGAAACATACTTCATAACTACGTTAGACTTAGGTAATACTTAGAAAACTATAATACTCGTATATAGGAACTAAAACTAACCAAAGACTAATCGACAGTTACCGACATGGCTCGAAGAATCGCCAGACTCAAGTGGCAGTGGGCAGGGCACATTGCTCGTAGAACTGATGGCCGATGGGGCTGAAAGGTTCTCGAGTGGCGTTCACAGACCGGAAGACGCAGTGTAGGTAGGGGAACCTATCGATGTTTAGAAAATTATATTTCCGAAGATTTAGAATCCCGAAAACTTCATTTGTCCGAAAGCATTTTTTTCTGAAACTGTAAATATTTCAGGATTTATTTCAGGACCATCGTGTAGAACCCTTTAGGTTAGGTTAGGGTTGTTTTATAAAAATCCTGAAATATTTACAGTTTCAGAAAAAAATGCATTCGGATAAATGAAGCATTCGGGATTTTAAATATTCGGAAAAAAATATTTCTATATTTTGATAGGTAACCGTGGGTAGGCCTCCGACAAGATCTATATCTTATCGACGACCTGATTAAGGTTGCTGGACGTTGGATGCGAATGACACGGACCCGATCTGTTTGGCGAGACTTCGGGGAGGCCTATGTTCAGCAGTGGACGTCTTTCGGCTGAAATGATGATGATGAATGATGTAAGACTATTCTAGAGTGTTAAGCGTGAAGAGGAGACAGACAGACAGAGTTACTTTCGAATTTATACCTAACTGTTGCCCGCGACTCCGTCTGCGAAGAATTATTTTATCGCTATCCTTCGGAAGCTATGTATATGTAATCCGTGTTTTGGAGCACAGCGTAGTGTTCCGGATCATTTGAGCTTACTGCGCTCCAGTGCCCTTAGGCAAACCTTCAATTTGGTCTTCTATTACTCGAGCAATGGTCATTTTTAGGGTTCCGTAGTCAACTAGGAACCCTTATAGTTTCGCCATGTCTGTCCGTCTGTCTGTCTGTCTGTCTGTCCGCGGCTAAGCTCAGAGATCGTTAGTACTAGAAAGCTGTAATTTGGCATGAATATACATATCAGTCACGCCAACAAAGTGGTAAAATAAAAAAATAAAAAAAAATTTTTTTAGGGTACCTCCCATAGACGTAAAGGGGGGGTGATTTTTTTTTTCTCGACTGCTCATATAGTGTGGGTATCGTTGGATAGGTCTTTTAAAACCATTGCGGGGTTGCTAACATGATTTTTCTATTCAGCGATCTGTTTGCGAAATATTCAACTTTAAAGTGAAAATTTTCATTAAAATCGAGCGTCCCCCCCCCTCTAAAATCTAAACTGTTAGGTGGAAAAATTTGAAAAAATTCAGAATGGTAGTAAATATATCAAATATACTAGGAAAATTATAGCGGCTAAGATTGCTTGGAAATTATTTGTAGTTTAAGAGTAAATAGTAGCCTAAGGTATAAAACATACCTAAACTTGGATGATTCCGTACACATACGAAATTCTTAGAAAAATATTACTTGATTTTTTTGTAATGGCTACGGAACCCTACCTTGTGCGTGTCCGACACGCTCTTGGCCGGTTTTTATTATATTATCTTTATGCACCGTTATGTAGGACTGGCAGTATACACGTATCGACGAGTCATTGTTTTAGGACTAGAGGAAGATCACCCTTTATTACATCTTTCATTGACTAATAGCTTTTCCAGCCGTTTTGGATCCGTCTTTCGACTTCCCTGTCCTGTCTGTGGGTGAAAGAGACAAATTGGTCTAGGTAGGCATACTCGTTGACATAGTGCAAAGACTGCCGTCTATTATCTACCTTACGTTTCGTGCTGTAAGGTAAGAAAATATGACTAAGTCCACTCCTGCTGGCTCGTGATGAGGCTCCGAGTTCGAACAGATTAGATGAAAGTTTTTTTGGAGTCGACCCAATTTTTATTTCAGTCTAGCTGTCACCCACGAAGAATAGGGGTATAAAAAATAGCCCACGACCTATTCTCAGACCTATCAAATGTAGACATAAAATTTTATAAAAATCAGTCAAGACGTTTCGAAGAAAGTTCGCAAGCACTGTGACACGAGATTATTATTATATTTTAAACATCTCTAAACAATTTCATAATCATGATAACTTAAAAAATTTCCTCCTGTTAGTCATAACAGGAAAATGTTCAAAGCTCAACTATCGTACGATTGATATTGCAGAACTGGAACTTGCAATTACCATCGCGATGTATAATTTCACGTGCAGTAAGTGCACTTAATGAACGCTTAGTGTGATGTGAAAGTCTGCCTGCCTCGAGGCCTGCTCAGGTAACTTACAAGTTTCAAGAAAATAGCTTTTTCCGAAAGGCCGGTTTGAGTTGCTTAACAGGATTGAAGACGATTGAAGAGATTCTGCGTATGTTAGGAGAGAAGCGTTGACTACTAAACACCATAAGGAAAAGGAGAGGCAAATCTTCTTTCAAAATTCTTTCTAAATATTCTGGAAGGCAGGATTAAAAAGACGAGAGATAGCGGGATGCCTAGAATAACATTTTTAAGCCAAGTAAAAGAGACCGCCTCGCATGAAGAACTCAAAAGACTGGTTCAAAGAAGAGAGGATTGGCGATTACTCCACCGACAAGAGCATAGCTCTTAAGTTAATGATGATGATGAACAGGATTGTGGGGATATTACCGTCAGTATCAAACAGCTCATTCTAGGGATGTGATCACTAGGCCATTCGGTGGTCTATTGGTGGATTTTATCTCGCTCACCGCTCCGCAGCATCGCTCCATTCCAGAAAATAGGCAGCTTTGCTGTGCTCGTGAATGTTCGGGACCGGTCGTTCTCGCCCACCGCGCTCGACGACTCTCCGCTAGCGGGTAAGAACGACCACCCTTAAACATTCACGAGCACAGCATTTAGATGCCGCGGGCGACGGGCCGCTACCCACCGGGTGGTGGGTTAGAACGACCCTTTAGAGTTTGCCTTACGGCAATCATTTCATGCAGTGATTTTCTCGAAAATGCACTTCTGTCACTGCTACGAACACTGCGTTGGCGGTGAGGCGGTTGGTTGGTAGGTAGTGCTGTATCTGCTACGTAGTAACTATTGTGCAATCTGTGTTAGCGGACCAGATTCCAACAAAATTCATCATGATCTTCATTATCTAATGGAAGACGTCCACTCTTGAACAAGGCTTTTAGAACTCAACAATGAACGTCAACTTTTGACCAGCATCCACCGATGTCGTATATCATCATCATCATCATTTCAGCCGAAAGACGTCCACTGCTGAACATAGGCCTCCACAAGGCTCACCAAACCGATCGCTCCCGTGCCATCTGCATCCAACCCGATCCCGCAACCTTAATCAGGTCGTCGCTCCATCTTGTTGGAGGCCTTTCTACACTGCGTCTTCTGGTCCTTGGATGCCAATCGAGAACCTAAGTCTGACAATTCTTCGAGCTGTGTCCATGACTAGTTCTTGCGCAAATTTCATCATTTCATGTCGTAATATGTATGCAAAACTCTATATTTTAAATAAAACACATAAAATTAACAGATAACAAAAGAAACAGATGTCGAATGCCGAACTTTTCCCTTAAAGGCATGTCTTTCTGTTAAGAAGGGTATACATGCAATGAAAAAGTAAAGAGAACCGAAACCAAAAACAATCCACGTAGTAGAAAAAAAACCTACTGTCTATTGTGTAGGGGTGGAGAGTGAAAGGTAGTGACCTCAAATACTGGAAGCAAACATGCTCGCGTGTGGATGACATGTTTGTGGTATCTGGTAAATAAATTGCTACAGCGAACTCCGTAATCCGAACAAGAATAGCGACAGCGAAAGACTGAACAAACTTAAGTTGTTCGAAGAAATCGAAGACCGACAACGTGCCTTCGTTTCTGTTTAAAAATATCACACACTTTGCTGTTTTCTATTTTTTTTTCAAGTCTCTAGTCGTTTGTCTGTCTGCTCATCTGGCTAAAAGGCTTGCCAAGTTAAATCGATTTTCGCCCGTATTTAATTCCTTTAACAAATCTGGATCTTATTTGAATGATAACTTTTATCCGATCCTTAGTAAAATATTAGCACCTAGGCGACCAAACTTTGCTCAGAGTTCTTTTTTGCTGGAACTTTAAAACATGCATTTGATAAAAACAAAACTAGATCGATTGTTGTTCCTCGAAAACTCCCACATAGAAAATTTCATCGATATCTTTAGAGCCGTGTCCGAAATCCTCGTAATAAATAAATATATAAGAATCGTTCGTTTAAATATATTAAGACACTTCAAACTAAGTGCAAAATAAAGTTAAAAATTAAAGGGGATCCCAATCAGTAAAAATACAATAAAGGCAATTAAGGAAAGGTATTTTTTTGTACGGCAGTACGGATCGCCTCGTGCGCGAATCCGACTCGCACTTGACCATATTTTATTTAGAATATAATGGAATTAAGAATTTGCCCTACCTTTGGAAGAGGAAGCCCGTTTTAGTTAATTTTAAGTGTTTTTATTTTTTCTTGTAATAACTTCAAACCAAACTAGTTACAGACTGTGTATTTTGCCTTGAAATAACCTGAGGAATTAAGAATTTTAATTTGTATAGATTATGTAGATATGTCACAGTCATTAGGTATGGAGACAATAGGAAGCTCGATATGCAACCTTAGACCTTTATATATTAAAGTATGCAACGTTATACTTAGTAGATTTCTCTGACAATATCTACGAGTATATCAAACCTATTTATATTTTTTTTGCGGCCGATTCTGTGTATTCTTCGACAGATTGTTAAAAATTTCATGCACATAACAAAGTGGTGCTTAATTGGAACAATATTAAAGAATTTGCTAAAAATAATATTACAGGACGCGCAAAAAATGGAGACAAGTGAAAATATGAAAGTTATTACTAGAAAATTACGAAAACTGCTATGTAGTTTCAAAGTGTTTTACCTTAGTGACCAGTTCCTATTAAGTACAGTCGGCCAAAAATATGGTCTACCACCCTACAGATGAAGTTTATTTGCACGCCATGGAACAACGAGGTCGATTTTCTCTTGCAAATAATTTATGATGACAGCGACTAATTCACTCAGAAAAGTCAATCTTAGCGATATTTTGATCTCACGGGAACTTTTGTCAAAAAAGGTAGACCATTTTTTTGGCCGACCGTACCTAAACAATGCAACAAGTAAATTTTTGAAGCCTAGAACAATACCTAATGCCCTGCGTGTGAATTACCAACCATAGTTGCATTAGAAAACATAGTGTCAAATAGACATTTAATTTGCATTTCAGAAAATATTGCTTCGTTGTTATTTAAAACAGCGCATAAAATTTCTCAGCCGTTTTAACGGAAATATGCCTCAATCTGGACGGGACTCGTTTCTAGTATTCACTGATTCGTGATACAATTTGAATCGATGTCTCTGAGAGCGGAAATTAACTTAACACTTACTTGCTCTACGTTAGCATCCGCAAAACCTTCTGTACCTCTACCATGAGTTTACACTAGTTAACGTGACCGTACTCGCTAGCGACGGCGTAAATTATTTGTATGGAGAATTGTACAGCGCCTCTAGCGGTCACTTACGGAAGTACAATTCTCCATACAAAACATTTACGCCGTCGCTAGCGAGTACGGTCACTGTGAACTAGTGTAAACTCATGGTAGAGGTACTGAATTCAGTTTGAGCTGCGTTCTGGCGGTATAGAGTTTTGTGGCATTGTCACGGACAACGTTTGTGCGGTGCGGACGTGCGGTGTGCGCCGGCCATTTTGGATATTTCAAATTTCGAATTTCCGAATTCGATGGTGGCTAGTTTTAGGTGGTGTGGAATATTTTTTTAATTTGCCGGAAATATGGTCTGCAGGACAGCGCCTATCGGGAGTCGTGAGTTTCTTTTTATTTACTAAAAATACGCGCGTTCGTACACGCGTTTGTTTTCATTTTTCGATATGGTCAAGATTAAAATTTAGCAATTGGATTGAATTTAGTACTTAATTAAAAATTAAGATTTTTTAATAACTTTATAGGAGGATCATGGGCTTTGAAAGTGGATTTGAAAGTTTTTTTTATGTTAAGACGTCTTTAAATTTTAACATTAATGTTTTATCCTGTACTTACTTCATAAGTGAACAGATTTTTAAGGAATTTTGTGCTTATTATTAAAAATGGGGTTTCAGATGACGGATTTCTCTTCATGAACATTTAAAAAAAAAAAATATTTACAGACTCAAAATCCATAGATTACCTATTAGTGGCCACGGTAATGCTTTTAAACTATGTTAATAGATGAAACAATGCAGAGTTATTATTTATTAAATAATTAAAAATATTATATTCATTGAATTAGATAAAGATTAAAGTATCTAATGATATAATATATATACACCGTGAAATTTTAGTGGTTGTTTTCCCGAAACGAGGTGATTTAGTTTCGATTGTTCAATCGATTTATAATTACTATTTTGACTAGAGTCAAAAATCCAATTGTGAAAAACGGATGTCGAAAATGACCGCAAACCAATAGTAACGCTTCGTTGGTACAAGTAGCGTACGATCATACGATAGGTTAGGTACCAACGAAGCGTTACTATTGGTTTGCGGTCATTTTAGACTTTCGTTTTTCACAATTGGATTTTTGACTCTAGTCAAAATAGTAATTATAAATCGATTGTACAATCGATACTAAATCACCTCGTTTCGGGAAAACAACCACTAAAATTTCACGGTGTATAAAGCTGGCAGCTTCCTCACTCAACGTATCAGCATTGCTATAGGTACAGCGAGGTAATGCTGCCAGTATCTTCGGGTCCATGCCGCGGAGGGGACCATTTATTAATTTTATTTAGTTTTTAGTTTAGTTAGTTTTATTTTATTTTTAATTACAGTGTTAATTTATTTTATTAGTTGATATCTGAGTTTTTTGCAATTTACGTGTGAAATAAACATGGTTTATTGGTCAAGATTAATTAAATGTTACGATTAGCTAGAAAATCTTGTGATATAATAACAATATGAAATATTATGATAATAAAAACAATATTATAATGAATATCCGTGGTAGCCTAGGCCTAGTGTTTTGGCCATACAGCCTCTCAAGCAGAGAGCATGGGTTCGAGCCCGAGCTTGCACTTCTGAGTTTTCGGAATTCGTGCGCGTACATTTAATTCTGTGTAGGTGCATTTGAATAATTTTACCGCGAAAGAAAACACCGTTAGGGATCCCCCGATCTAGTTCCCTTATCTACCTGTTCTTTACAAGGGGGTATACAAGCTTACTTGTAATGACTGCAATGGGATATACGTAGGACAGACAGGCCGAAGTTTTAATACTAGATTTAAAGAGCATGTTTCGGCATACAGGAATGAGCATCCAGACAGATCGAATTTTGCAAAACATTTGTTGAAAGAAAAATAATGAAAGAAAGAAAAACATTTATTCGTGGCAAAGAAGAAACAAATACAAAAAGAGGAATCTGAAACAGATACTAAATAAATATACTGCCACGAAATGGTCCCAACTCAGCATGATGTCGGCCTTGCAGCCGACGCTGGTCTTCCGTTGGAACCAATCCGACAATTAAACTTGGCAACAGCAGTAACACAGTAACAGTATAAACTAAATAATAATACATACACACATCTGAAAATATACAACACAGAACACGACTAATATAATAACAAAACAAAATAAAAATTAATTAAACGTACGACACTGTATATATAGCCCCGATTGCCTTTGCCACTTTTTAAAGGAGCAAAAGAAATAAAAACCGGCCAAGAGCGTGTCGGACACGCCCAAGGTAGGGTTCCGTAGCCATTACGAAAAAATCAAGTAATATTTTTCTAAGGATTTCGTATGTGTACGGAATCATCCAAGTTTAGGTATGTTTTATACCTTAGGCTACTATTTAATCTTAAACTACAAATAATTTCCAAGCAATCTTAGCCGCTATAATTTTCCGAGTAAATTTGATATATTTACTACCATTCTGAATTTTTTCAAATTTTTCCACCTAACAGTTTAGATTTTAGAGGGGGGGGGACGGCCGATTTTAATGAAAATTTTCACTTTAAAGTTGAATATTTCGCAAACAGATCACTGAATAGAAAAATCATGTTAGCAACCCCGCAATGGTTTTAAAAGACCTATCCAACGATACCCCACACTATAGGGTTAGCCGAGAAAAAAAAAATCACCCCCACTTTACGTCTATGGGAGGTACCCTAAAACAATTTTATTTACATTTTTTTATTCAATCACTTTGTCTGCGTGACTGATATATATATTCATGCCAAATTACAGCTTTCTAGTACTAACAGTCTCTGAGCTTAGCCGCGGACAGACAGACAGACAGACAGACAGACAGACGGACAGACATGGCGAAACTATAAGGGTGCCTAGTTGACTAAGGAACCCTAAAAAGACATCAATTACGCAATAAGCCTAGCGTGAGCGCGAGACTAGGGCCTAGGGAATCAAATCATTCATTGTTAGATTCAGATTCTTACGAAGTGTTACATTATTGCGGCAAGGGGTTGCGTCTAGATGCTCTGGAATGCATGGAAATAATTAGGTACAACACTATGGGGTCTATTATTAATGAACAGGTAAATTTTGTATATTCCCCTTTTCTGCGGCTTGGGTCTAATTTGAACAGTTAGTATTAATAAAATATGTCTTATCATAAATAAACAAAAGTTTAAGGTAGTTTTAAATGTCAATAAAAATAATTTATGTGGGGTAGTTTGGGAAAATAAAAATAAAGTGGGTACTTGAGAGGTTCCAGTGACAAGTTAAAACGTTTGTTTTGGTTTGTCAGTTTAACATTTGGTGGTTTAGCATACGGTTGTGGTGCTCTGGTTGAGTTCAAAACGCGTCAGTGTAGTTTGGTGGTGGTGATGGTTGGGTTTGTGTGATTTGTGTGTGTTCGTACAGTGTGGAGGTGGAGGAACTGCATGAACACACATTTCTTGCATAAACGTAACTATCGTAAGGTTGCGGGTGAGCAAAGTAATTGTTTCAGTTCATTAATTGAAAAAAAATTAGACCATTTGTTATATCACCAAACTTTTTTCTATAGCGTTCCCTTGTCCATTTATCATTAATAAATAAATAAATATTAGGGGACAATCTTACACAAATCAACCTAGTCCCATACTAAGCAAAGCTTGTACTATGGGTACTAGACGATGATAAACATACTTATATAGATAAATAAATACTTAAATACATAGAAAACATCCATAACTCAGGAACAAATATTCGTGCTCATCACACAAATAAATGCCCTTACCGGGATTTGAACCCAGGACCTCTTGCTTCGTAGGCAGGGTCACTACCAACTAGGCTAAAGCGGTCGTTATCACACAAGCGTGTCATATTTTTATAAAACCATCGCGGCTTCTCTTTGGCTTTCTGTTTTCTCTCGTTTGATACTTCTTGCATAATAAGTAGTCACTATTATATTCTACAACCGAATAAAATTCCATTCTCTATGGTACCTAGCTACCTTCAGTCAAGGAAACTAAATCGCGTACTAGGGTGGAACCTTTTCACAACCAATTTCACGATAATTTCTTTAGCAGAATAGATGTGTGGAATATCATTGACATTTGCAATGTAATAGAGTGTGATCCCAGTCACCCCATGGCAGACTTAAGTCATTTAACGACCGCTTTAGCCTAGTTGGTAGTGACCCTGCCTACGAAGCAAGAGGTGCTGGGTTCAAATCCCGGTAAGGGCATTTATTTGTGTGATGAGCACGAATATTTGTTCCGGAGTTATGGATGTTTTCTATGTATTTAAGTATTTATATATCTATATAAGTATGTTTATCGTCGTCTAGTACCCATAGTACAAGCTTTGCTTAGTTTGGGACTAGGTCGATTTGTGTAAGATTGTCCCCTAATATTTATTTATTTATTATTTATTTTAGGAAAGATTAAATTTTTAGGATCGGTAGTCTATACTAAAAAAGAAAGAGAAAAGATTAAAAAAGATTAGAGGAAAGATTTGATTGGTTGTTTGTATGTATGTTTGTTTGTTTGTTTGCATTGAATAGGCTCCGAAACTACCAGACCGATTTCAAAAATTCTTTTGCCGTTAGAAAGCTATATTACCACAGAGTTACATAGGCTACTTTATACCGCGGGAAAATACCTTTTCCTACGGGAAAATTAATTTTATCGCGGGTGAAGCTGCGGACGGAAGGCTAGTATAACATAAACTTAGAAAGGAATGGATAGTCGCTAAGCTGAAAGCGGGGCCGTTTTACATGTAACTGGTACCTATCAGGTAAATTTTGCACAACTCAGAATTTTGCAAGCGCAAGCCCGGGGTCGAACCCACGACTATCTGTTTGGGAGGCCATAGTCAAACCCTAGGCTACCACGGCATGACCACACTGTTAGCGCTACAAGTACCTACATTATTTAATGTTGAACATTGTTGTGATTAAGAAGTATAATTACTGCATTTAATCATTAACATACCACAACTGCCTGCCTGCGATAATATACTCATAGGTACTCATTTATTCATTGCAATCATGGTATTTACAAGATGTTCTTAATTCTAGCCAGTATAAAATGGACCCTACTAGGGCGTAGCAACATTCATATTTTTAAGTACCTATTATTGTTAAATAGTAGATTGATAACCAAGGGTGGAAAGTGACCCATTGAACCCGAGATATTTCTGGCGCTCGAACTAAGTGAGACATTAAATTAACAACATAAGTGAACATTAAATTTGAACCTTAATTCTATAACGATACCATTTGTTTTGAAAGATAAGGGCTCGAAGCAAAAATTCACCATGGAAGATTTATACTATACCCGGGTACGCGTAATGTGCGCGCAGTCCGTACGCAGCTTCAGAGATAGGCTTGAATTACACACACCATTGAATTTCTTCGCAGGTGTAAGCAGGTTTCCTCACGATGTTTTCCTTCACCGTAAAGCTCGTGGTCGATAGCTACGCCCATCTCATTTATTATTATTATTATACTATCTGTTTCCCGTGACTCTGTCTGCGAAGAATAAGGGTATAACAATAGCCTATTCTCAGAACTACCAAATCGAGAGAAAAAAATCATAGGAATCGGGGAAGCCGTTTCGGAGGAGTTCGATAACAAACACCGTGTTGGCTTTGACTTTGCGAGGAAACCTGCACCCTGTTGAGAAGAAATTCAGTGGTGTGTGTGAAGCTCCCAATCTGCACTGGGCCCGCGTTGGTACTACAGCTCAAGTCCTCTCATCCAAGGAGGAAGCTGCCCAGCCGTGGGACCCTAGGCTAGGATGATAAGAACGAATGATTGTCCTAAAGTGAAGTTTAAACCATATAAGTACCTCTTTTTAACAATTAAAAAAAAAAACAATTTAAAGAATCAGGCATTATTTTGCATTTTGAAATACTCGTAGAGCACAGTGTAGTAGTGACGGTAGGATTTAATAATTACAATGCATATTATTATGTTGAATTATGTGAAAGCGGTTGGAGGGTTGGTTTTCATTTGAGAGCGTATATGCGACGCACAGACTTAGCTGTCTTAAACGTGGACGCGGATTAACAAGGTAATTGTTTTAAGTTTACCGATGTTCTCTTCATAAAACCACCTAAGAGAGCTGTTGGAAATCAATTACTCTAATGAAAGGAATAAACCGCAACAGTTTCTTATCAATTGAGAGTGTTGGGTACAATACCTAGTAAGAGTTTTTTTTTAATTATTAAAAACAAAATGGTTGTACACACTTTTTTGTTCGCGTTTCCTGTCATCATCATTATCATCTAAGCCTTTATACGCCCCACTGCAGGGCACAGGCCTCCTCTCAGAACGAGAGGCCTTGGGCCGTAGTTCCCACTCGGGCCCAGTATGGATTAGGAATTTCACACGTAGGTATGTGCGGTTTTCTCACAGTCATTTCCTTCACCGTAAAGCTCATGGTAAATACAGAATAGATGTAATTCCGCACATAAATGCCGAAAAACTCAGGGGTGTGATGTGAGCGCAGCATTGATACCGCGACCCTCTGCTTGAGAGGCCATAGGCAAAACCACTAGGTTACCATGATTTTAGTATTTATAAGTACATGAGTGCGGTATCTTTTTGCTCAGTGAAATATAATATACGAGCTGCTGCGCCCGCGACTCCGTCTGCGAATAATTCGTTTATCGCTATCCCGCGAGTACCTACTATGCAATTTTCCGGGATAAAAAGTATCCTATATGTTAATCCGGATTATAAACTATCTGTGTGCCAAATTTCATCAGAATCCGTCAAACCGTTTTAGCGTGAAAGAGTAACAAACATCCATCCATCCATCCATACTTACAAACTTTCGCATTAGAAGTGCGGGTCGTTTCTCAAGGTATGCTGCCCTTAATGACATCTTCCGCCGGTCTCTTCCTTGAGTCAATGTGCCGGCTATTTTGGAGCCAACAGGCATATCTAGAAATGACGGCAAGAGACCGGACGGGATGTCCCTGATTCCGTGAAGTATGGGACGGGTGCTAGTGTGGGACGCAACTTGTGTTGACACACTGGTCCCTTCACATCTCCACCGAACATCCATAAGGGCAGCGGCAGCAGCAGAAACGGCCGACAATGCCAAGTTAGGTAAATACAGTGGTCTCGGCGCCGAATATAATTTGGTACCTTTTTCAAAAAAAGTCAACAAAAAAGTCAAAAAATTCTTTATTCAATTTAGGCATCAATTTTGCATCGAGACCCTTGGTCCGTTGGGCCCTGGTGCTCTGAGTCTCTTCAAAGACTTGTCAAAGAAACTCAGAGATACCACAGGAGACCGAAGAGCTGGCAGCTTCCTCGCTCAACGCATCAGTCTTACGATCCAGCGAGGAAATGCTGCCAGCGTCTTCGGTCTTTCTAAAATAACCTATTTAAAACCAAGTTAAGTATGAAGTATCTTTTTCTATTTATTGTTTATTTTCTTCAACTTCATTTTTTTTATTACTTTTACGGTCATCCCGTGAAACCATATATTTTAAAAGTTGGCCTAGTAGCGCCATCTCTTGGTCCAGGTGAGCGGGTAGCTCCGAAGGAGTGTTGAAGTCTCTCGGTAGAGGGCATAACATAGATGCGCTTTATCACTGCCTAAATGTGATTATAACAGACTGAAGTGTACGATGTATGGGAAAGATTCGTCGCTAACTTCTAGACCAGTGATGGTGTAGGGGTAAGCACGCAGCACGGAACGCTGAGGACCTGGGTTCGATTCCCAGCATTGGTCTTTTTTTCTGGGGTTTTTTCTGTGCATCTATATTTCAGTTTGTATTTAGTTTTGAAATATTTAAAACCACTTAATTTTTTAACACACTGTAGATACCTACGCTATTTGAGACTAGGGATCGCCATGTGGATTGGAATTATTTCCAAACATCCTTGTCCATGATACAGAGATTAATTTTATAGTACGCTTTAGATACACTATAACTTGGTCTCCGCCCGGTACCAGGCCTTGTACTATGAAATTTGATTTCCGAACTTCGTATAGTGCCCTTCCATTCACGCTAATATTAAAAACAAGCGAAAAAGGGGCGGTACGATAATGAAGTTCGAATTTCAAACTTCTTAGTAGCCTCCCAGGTGTCGTTGAGTTCTGGGACACCTGCAAAGAGTATTGTAATATTATATGAACAAGAGTGGCAACTCTATGGTCAAATTTGCATGTATGGAAGGTGCTGCTGCCCTACGCCCTGGTGAAGAACTAATGTGACGTATCTATAGATGTATACCTATCTATATGTATATGTTGGTAGTGATGTACAGCTATAATTACGCGCAATTTTAATTGATAGGCTAATTGCCACTATTCGTATTTTAGCCGTCTAATTCAAATCAGCATATACGAAGTATAAGCGGCTAAACCCGATTTGCACTATACGGCTAAAATACGAACATTGGCAAGTGGCCTATCAATTAAAGTCCTTGACCGTACAATTTGGTACGCCATGGCCATGGCCGATGAATGACAACTGACAAGTTTGACAAGTCAACCAAGATGGCCGCTAATTTAGTTCTTTAACAAACAACCAGAGATCGCTGTAGTCGCATGAAAAGTGTGATATATGTAAGTGTGCCCCCCCTGGACACCTGTGTCGCGCCGACGTAGTCCGTCTAGCGAGTTAGGATTGATAGGTGGGCCATTCTACTTTTCGTTGACCAGTCATTTTTAGTAATGTGCTCTTCAAATATTTTTTTTACAAAAACGGTAAAGTGCTCGGTTTTATCATTAAAGATTTAAATAGGAACATAATTAAGCTTATATTTAAAATTATCACTACGCATAAAAAGTAATCATTATTATCTATAAAGTAGGTAACGCAGTGGACATGCGTGTCCCCGCCATTTGTATGGAAATTGGTGTATTTTCCGCTGAGTTATTAATTTTTTCCACAAAATTTGTTTGAATTTAAAGTTTTTTTGCTTTCAAATATTAAATTTAGTTATTTAAGTTTTCATATAAGTTATTTACACTTGAAAAAAATCACCAGGTATGCCTTATATTTCACGAAAGATTAATGGTTACTTAAAAGTAGAATGGCCCAATTTCAAATTTTCAAACGTTATTACACCAAAAATATTAAGTTATGAGAAAAGCCATAAAACAAAAAGCATTTGTTTAAGTGGTAGGAGTTTAGGGTTAAAAGGATGCTAGTGAATTACAAATAACCCTGTATATACTAACGGATGTTAAAAACTTCGACAGTGCGATGCAGAACTCATACTGTCTGTGCAAATTTGTATTAGACTTGATAAAAGCGCCATCTAGTGAGTAATTTAAACACATAGATGCATAAGTAAATTTATTTCTTTAAGTTATTGCAATGAGGTTCATATTGAAGTATAAGTGCCTTTTTCATTTCCACATTACGAAGTTTCACTTCTTCCGCGCGGAGGAGCTGCACGCACGATTTTTTTTTGTTTTAACAATCGCTTTTTTTTTTAAAGCTACCCATAGAGGAGGAGAGCAGGACGGACAACGACAAGACGTAGCGGACTATGAGACTGCACTGGATACTGCGGGTAAGTTCATCATTGATATCTTATCTATGGCCCCTGCATATTATGGCCACCAGTCGCCGTCACTAAACGCGAACACCAGTGGTTCAGTCAGACCACTACACGCCGCCACTATTGCGGCGGCACACTTGTGGCTAGAATAAATTGTTTAAGAGGATAATGATGCGTACATTTCTCCATACAAACGTAGTCCCTTGTTTCCTCCCTGGATAATGGTTTTAGATACCTACCATGGTCATACCCCTAGGTTTTTTTTTTACATATTCCAACTATCATAAGAAGTAGGAGCCTTCAAAAAATACGAAAATTGTCTTATTTCAACGTCATGAAAGAATGAAAGAAATATTCTTGTTGTTGTTGTGACACCAAAAGATTAACAAAGACAAAAAAATATTTAAAAAAAAAAACAATAAAAGTAAAAATAACACAATGAAAAAATAACATGCTTGTGTCACAAAATGGTCCCAAATCAGCAAAAAGATTGCCAATCTTGCAAATGGCGCTGATCTCCCCTTGTGACTAAAAATTCAGACACTCATAAAAAAAAATACTCATTTTAATAATAAAACGAAAACATCCCTATGTTCAACTCGAGGGTAAATGATCAATTACACCCGCGCTCGCTTTGCTCGCTCGTGCGTCTAAATATCTTGCGTGTAATTGATCACTTGCGGCCCTTGTTTATCAATCTACTATTAGTGGGAGCTGCTTAGGAAGTAAGTGCATGTTAGTCATTGATTTATTTATAAGTAAACGATGTATGCTTGGTTCTGTTTGTTCTCCTTGAATAAATAAATAATAAAAAAAAAGTATATTAGGGGAAAATCTTACACAAATCGACCTAGTCCCAAACTAAGCAAAGCTTGTATTATGGGTACTAGACGACGATAAACATACTTATATAGATAAATAAATACTTATATACATAGAAAACATCCATAACTCAGGAACAAATATTCGTGCTAGTAGTATAAAATTGGGCATTTTAAACCAGCTTACTTCGGGGTAGCTTTCAGCTACCCCTTAGTTTCGTTGTTTTAAAATTCCCAATTTTGAATTTCTGCTCATTATTAAAAATTTGAATCAATACCTTATTAATATCGGATTATTGAGAGGTATTCCGTTCAGCGTTCCGTTCAAAATCACTTCGACTGCGTTCGCGTTAAGTGTACCTATGAGGCATCCCGTTCAGCGTTCCGTTCAGCATTCCGTTTAAAAACCATTTCGATTGCGACTCTTTCGATCATCCAAATTTTTCATTCTCACTCACTCGGGGCAATCCAAATACCTAACATTGATGTTAAGTTCAAACCATTTCGAGTAAGACTTTCATGCTTGTAACACGCGCGCATTGGTTGAATTGATCTTAAAGAAGTATGAAGTTTGTAAAACAAGCTCAGAGCTTGCAGTTGGATGCCGTTTGTTCAGATCGCAACAACCGTACTTTTCGTCATGGTGAACTCTTACCTGACACAATTCGTTGTATAATTTGCGGTCCTTCTAATTGTGGGAAAACTAATTTAATTGTTGGTCTTTTAATGCATGAACAAGGGCTACGTTTCCAAAATGTTTATGTATATTCAAAAACACTGTTCCAACCTATGTACCAGTTTTTGGAAAAAATATTGATGATGATTCCATCAGTTAAATTTCAAAAATATCGCGAAAATGACGAAATAGTGAGCCCGAATGAAGCTAAGAATAATTCAGTTATCATATTTGATGACGTTGCATGCGAAAATCAAAACAATATAAGGGATTACTTCGCAATGGGAAGACATAAAAATATAGACAGCTTCTACTTGAATCAAACTTACAGCAAAGTACCTAAACAATTAATAAGAGACAATGCTAATTTAATAATTCTTTTTAAACAAGATGATGTTAATTTACGCCATGTTTATGACGAACATGTTGGAACCGATATGTCTTGGTCGCAGTTCCGGGAAATGTGCGCAAAAATATGGACCGTACCTTTTAGTTACTTGGTTGTAAACAAGGATTGTGCCAGAAATTCAGGATGTTATAGAATGGGATTTGATACATTTATTGTCTTGGATTAAGTGTGATACTTAATGTGTTCCATTTTCAAGAAACTTTTATTTCTTCATATGAGACCATCGAGATCGGACATGAATCTTAAAATAAATGAAGAGAAGGCATTAAAAAGAAAAGTGCTTCAATATGCCGAGGCAGTCAAAAAGAAGGTGAAACTGCTTCGTGACATGAAAACTAATAATAACATGATATTGGAATCAGTGTTGAAGCCAATAACGGAACCGCTTAATGAAATGGTTAAAACTAACGATAATAACAACTTTCACTCCAACGATACCGATTTTGACGACGGTGAATTTAAATGGCAGAAGTCCGCAAAAACATTAAAATTTAGTCCTGGTGATGACAAGAGAAGTAGCTTTTATAATCGGACAATTGTACAAAAATCTCCTGAATCTAATAATGATGATGAGATATCAAATGGTTGCGAGTACGAACAAGATGATGACAGTGAACACAAAGATGACGAGGAAAGTGACGACAAGGATGACTTGGAAATAACAAATGATATGTCATTTAAGACATCTGACTCGTATCCTTCTCCTCGCGAAGATCCTGCATGGCAAAAGCAATACGATGTTAACTTGAACATTCCTTTTGGCATAAGAACAGAGCGTGATAAGCTAATGCTAGGATCTTATTCAGTTTCCATGAGTAACGAGAAACTTAAAGTAAATGGGCATACTTACGATTTGACACCGGGCTTATACGATTTGCTATTTAAGAAATTGCCTGATTTAAGTATAATAACTGAAGTCGACAAACGTAATTATAAAATGCTGCTATTAGAAACGAATGCTCATAGGCGAGATTTTAATCCCCATAAACCAATAAAAAGTAACAAGGGCATGAAATATTTGTATATTATAAAACCGCTTTTCAAATTAACCAAAGAACGTGAAATAAGTGAAGAAGTATGTACTCAAGGCAAAGGATTACCAGTAATGAAAAGAGTTAAAAGAAATGTTTCGTATGTATATTGGGATAACCCGAACGAATTAGTGGAAAGATTGAAATTACTCATAGCTTCCCGTGATGCTGGTAACACAGGATTAGATAATGAAATCATATCTATTATTGAAGAACTTCATGAAGCTGGTTTGGTTAATTAATAATATATAAAACTGTTGTTTTACTTTTACCGTCAGTCGAAGCCGGGCTTTTGTCAACAAATATTAAAAATGAATATAGACAAATTCGGTCATCATGTTCATAAACGTTTGCGTGTATCTGATGTTTCTGAAGTTACAAATAAGGCTTTGCTGCGTTCAGATAATGGCGCTTTTGATTTACAATCAACGAGATTGAAGGGGGTAGCAGATCCTTCATCACCTGATGATGCGGTTAATAAGAAGTATGTCGATCAGCTTTTCCATAATATTTACGAGAAGAAGCATCTGGATTCTTTGTTTGACATTATAAATTCTCAAATCTATCAGCTTGCGAATCAGTTGAAAATAAACTTTTATACTAAAAAGGACATAGATAATATTTTAAATAATTTCAAACATGGCAAAGGAACAAGTCGTGAATGAGATACACAGATCGGCAAGAAGAAATTTCAAGCGTCGTGCAGTTATATTAAAAGGAATTGACGATTTGTGGCAAGCAGATTTGATTGATTTACAGAATTTACAAACGATTAACAAGGGAAATAAATACATTTTAGTTGTTATTGACACTTTTTCAAAGTACGCGTGGTGTACTCCAACAAAATCTAAAACCAAAACCGAAATAAAAAATGCATTTGAACAAATTATAATATCAGCAAAACGAATACCTAGAAACTTACAGACAGACTTTGGAAAAGAGTTTTACAATAATGAATTTGATTCTTACTTAAAATCCTTAAAAATAAACCATTATTCCACGTATTCAATTAAAAAGGCATCAATTGTTGAAAGGGTAATAAAGACTCTCAAGAACAAACTTTACAAATATTTTAGTTTAATTGGAAATTATAAATGGGTTGGAAAACCTTTAGATAACATAATCCAATCTTATAATCAAACTGTGCATAGCACAACCAAATTTAGACCAAATGATGTTAATTTTGGCAATGAAGTCGAAGTAAAGAAAAACATAGAAAAAAGACAATCCAATCTACGCTATAAATTAAACAAACTTAATGTAGGAGACCGTGTGCGTATAAGCAAGTACAAAAGTGTGTTTCGGAAAGGTTATATGCCAAATTGGTCTACAGAGTTATTTACTATTAAAAAAGTTAATCACACTCGTCCGGTAACTTATCATATTGAAGACCAACGAAAAAACACTATACTCGGTACATTTTACGAACAAGAACTTCAGAAAACTAAGTATCCAGACGTTTACCTTATAGAAAAGGTAATCAAAAAAAAGGGAGAAAAGTTTTATGTTAAGTGGTTAGGACTTGATGATAGCGAAAACAGCTGGATTGACAGAAATGCCATTGTATAAATATATTTATAAACATTCGCGCTCGAAGCCATTAGCATATAGAACATGAAAGGAAGAGGACTTCTAAATAATATTATAAATCACTTACCATTTGAATTGCACTTACCTGGGTACAATTATTGCGGACCTGGCACAAAATTGCATAAACGGTTGCAAAGAGGTGATAAAGGAGTTAATGAACTGGACAACGCGTGTATGCAACACGACATAGCTTACGATAAATATTCTAACCTAGCAGACCGACACCGTGCAGATTTAGAACTTTATAAAATGGCTAAGCAAAGATTGAAGTCTAAAGCTGCTGGAAAAGGAGAAAAACTTGCATCATGGTTAGTTAGTAAACTGATGAAATCTAAAATCAAAGCTGGTGCGGGGATAAAATCATTTAAACATTTTGTTTCTAAAATACGCACTGAATTGAAAAAAACAAAATCTAAAAATAAAGGCACTGCAATCGGCCAAGCTTTTGCTGCTGCAAAAAAAGTATTCCTTAACAACAATACGAGTAAAATGAGAGTTCCTCGTTTAATACCGATCCCGAAAACTGGGGGCATATTACCACTGATACCTATTTTCGCCGGACTTTCTGCCTTAGGATCATTGGCAGGAGGAGCTGCTGGAATCGCTAAAGCTGTTGGTGATTATAAAGCTGCAAGGAAAAACTTAGCTGAATCAGAACGTCATAATAAGATGATGGAATCTATTGCATTAGGCAAAGGATTACACATTAAACCTTATAAAAATGGAAAGGGATTGTGTTTAGAACGCTCAAAAAACTAAATAAAAGGCTACCCAGACGTGCTCTTACGAATATTGATATTTTAGAACACTCAGCAGATATTCCATATTTTCGTGGTGTTTACATGAGAGATAGTTTGCCAAAGCGCCCAAAAAGAGTAGAATGTGCAATCATAAATTTAGATAGTTCTAAAAACCAAGGGACTCACTGGGTAGCCTATGTCAAAGATAATAATTATTGCGAATATTTCAATAGTTATGGCGATCTTCAACCACCGCTAGAATTAATAAAGTATTTAAAAAATGACATTTCATATAATTATAAGACTTACCAAAAATTTAATACTTTTAATTGTGGACATTTATGCTTAAAATATTTAAAAAATTTTTGGAATAACCGTTTAAATACGTATGATCAATAAAAAGCTTATCATTCTCACGATGTCTTTCACTTTGTCCATAACGGGATCCTCCTCCACCCTGATTACGAACCATTCACCAGCTCTACAACTAGATGGTGAATATGAATGCGGTCTGCTATACATGTCAACTTTTAACTCGATACCTAATATAGACTATAGAAATAATAAGTTTTATTATGGCGAAAACGAAGTAGTACAAATTCCTGAAGGGTCGTATGAACTTCAAGATCTTGATGATTATCTTAAAAAACACCTCCACGGATGTAACTTTACACTAACATGCAATAATAATACGTTAAAGACATCAATATTGTGTACTAAAAGTGTGTATTTTAATAAACCAAATTCGATTGGCAAGTTACTTGGTTTCGGGGAAGAAAATGTTCGGGCGAATATATTAACAGAATCCCCTTTTCCTGTATCCATTCTGTCTACAACCATAGTGCGAGTTGAATGTGACATCGTGAGCGGATCATTTGTAAACGGAAAACCTAGCCATATAATTCATGAGTTTGTTCCTAATGTGCCTCCTGGTTACCGGATTATAGAAACACCCAAAAACGTTATTTATTTTCCCGTTACTCAAAACAGCTTAAACTCACTCAAAATAAGAATATTGGATATAAACGACAATTTGGTTAATTTACGTGGTGAAGAGATTCAAATATATTTACATCTTAGAAAAAAATGATAGATTTCAATAAAAGAGTGGTATCGCACACCAAAAGCATTAGTGCTCATTGTGCTATCAAGAAAAGAAGACCTAAAGAGCAACTTACAAAGGAAAATAAACAATTCTTAAAAAACATAGGTTTATTAAAATGAGCATACTAAACTTATCTGATGCTTTAAACTTCGATAACACGATCGAAAGTTTCGAATATCACTCTTATAAACCGTACGTAACAAGTTTCAATTTAAACGATGAAATCCGTATACCTATTAACCAGCAAGATCTGTACGTACTACCATCAGCGAGTGCTTTATACATAGAAGGTACAATTGCAGTATTCAACAGAGAAACAAAAGCACAAGCGAACAGTGTTCTTTTCACAAATAACCCTATACTTCATTTATTTCAAGATATTCGTTATGAACTGAATGGTATCGAAATAGATAAAATTAAAAACGCTGGGGTCACAACAACAATGAAATCTCTTGTGTCAATGAATGGACTCGAATCATCTATGTCAAAGTTATGGGGTTGGGACGTTAACGGCACAAAAATTACGCATGGGTCATTTTCTGTATCTATTCCTTTAAATAAAGTTCTAGGCTTCGCGGAGGATTATAACAAAATTATTATTAACTGCAAGCATGAACTTATTCTTTTACGAGCCAATACTAATTTAAATAGTGTAAAACTGAATGCAAATGAGTATATAGATAACATAACTATATCGAATATAGTATGGCGTATGCCACACATCAAGGTTTCTGACCGTGAAAGATTAAGTTTGCTCAAATATTTGGAAAAAGATCGAGCTATTCAGTTAGCATTCAGAAATTGGGATCTGTACGAGTATCCGCTTTTACCTAAAACGTCAAAACATTCTTGGGCTGTTAAAACTTCATCTCAAATTGAAAAACCACGATATGTTATAATCGGATTAAAAACACACAGAAGAAATGTTTCTGACAAAGATATATCATGTTTTGATCATTGTAATTTACGAGATGTCAAAGTTTTTTTAAACTCGTACTATTTTCCATACGAAAATATGAACGTCAGTTTTTCGGCTCAAAAATTTGCTATATTATATGAGCAGTACGCCAAATTCCAGCAGTCTTATTATAACCGTAGCCAAGCACCTTTGCTGAGTCCGATAGATTTTAAAGATAAAGCACCTCTGTTTGTTATCGACTGCTCCCGTCAAAACGAAACCCTCAAAACAGGATCAGTAGATGTGCGGGTTGAATTAGAGTGTGAATCAGATATACCTGAAGATACCGCAGCTTATTGTCTTATTTTGAATGATAGTATTGTAGAATATAGACCGTTGACCAATATAACCAAGAAAGTATCATGAAACTAGACTTTCTAATCGTTGATCTTCAGGGGTTTAAATCATCTCAAAATGAATTTATTGTTAAAGAATTTTCATACAGTACAAATGAACACACGCAAACGTTTTTAATAAAACCTCCATATTCATTTTCTACATTATCGGAAAATGAAAAGATGCAAGTGAAATGGATAGAGAAAAACCTAGGCATTTTGTGGCGCGAAGGATATGTCGATTACAGAGAATTTAAAAGAGTGATTCATAAGTACTTGGTGGGCAAGAAAATATTTGTAAAAGGTTTAGAAAAAATTGAATGGGTAAAAGATTTGTGTGCTAATTGCACTGTAACAGACATAGGCGAAAAAGGCTGTCCTAATTTTCAATCTATGTATAATAAATATTGTGTCAATGACAGCTCGTACAACTGTTTACATCATAAAAAAGCTTGTGCGTTAAAAAATGTCCTATGTCTCAAAAAGTGTTATTTAAGTAATCCTCATTATTTTAATTTTAAATAAAATCGCAATAACTGATTATTTGAATTTTTATTTTACCCAGTTATAGTTCGGTAAAAAATCTCTAAATATCTACGAAATAAAACAAATATCTGTGTTTATTACATATATTTTGTCCTATTTATTATAATTAACATAATTTAATTTATTGTAAATAAAGTTCTAAAAGTTCTAAAGTTCAAAAACTAACACTGTAGCCACTGATTTTTTTTGAAATTTTATTTATAACTCCTTCAGCACCGTCTATGACCTCGTCATAACCATCGTCCGTCACATATTGTGCACTTAGGATGACGTTTTCCTCGTCGTCACTACTGCCTTTCTTCAAATCTAATATCTGTATTTTTATCAGCCTTGTGCCATTCTCCGCTTTATTATTTATGACGAATGAAGACAGACGGTTATGACCACTTTTTTTAAATACTTTGTTTTCTAAGTTTAGTTTTGCTCTTTTTTCTTTATTTTTTTTCTGGTTTCCGCTTCTAATTTTCTTCACTAACTCGTTTTCCTCTTCGGGAAATTGCACTTGGCCGTAGTGAAAAAACAGGTCTTCAGATGTTTCGTTAGTAATTTCGTTGACGTTATCCATTTTCTATAACAAAAATATAATTATTACAAATAAATGAAATAACTATCCATGTAATTATTTAGGAAATGTTCACAAGAAATAAATAACTTGAAATCCACAGTTAAAAATCAGTCCTAAATTATAAAACTTAATATAAAGTTGACTTACCAAACTATGGGTACGGCTCGGTTTGAGTTAATTTGAAGAAACGTACTACTGTATTGTACTCAAATGAACGTAGTTCGATATGAATGAGTAGTGATTTATTATAGCAGCTTATATATTAACTGGACTTCTTGTGTTAGCAAATTTACCTTAAGCACGTGTCGTGAATATGCGATAAGCAAATTTCATTCAAAGTATCGTCATGCGGTCATTGCTGACTCGACATTGTAGGTGAGGTGATCGACCTGAGGTCGTGAAGAACACGTAACAACGTGTTTTAATCCTACTCAATAATGTTAACAATGCGACGTATGCATTTAGAGCAATTAGTTGTTTACGTAGTAAAACACAAATATTCATATATATATCTTTATTTCAGACTTCAATATTTTATAACACAGTATATGTAATATTATAGGTACCTCTTTAAATTGCTGATTAAAATTAATTACATTAAATTAAGCTTAAAATAAATTTATACAAAGAAAAATTTATAATATTGAACTATGACCCCATGCTTTAGTTGAAACCTTGTCTGCTAATGTAAGTCGCTTATCGTCTTTGCTGGATAACGCAATTTTATTAACCGTTTGCGTAAAGATCTCATGTTTAATGGATTTAA
Organism: Archips crataeganus; assembly: GCA_947859365.1. Lineage (NCBI taxonomy): Eukaryota > Metazoa > Arthropoda > Insecta > Lepidoptera > Tortricidae > Archips > Archips crataeganus. Next base: position 2,410,642 of record OX402054.1, on the reverse strand, counting down.
ACAATATGTTTTTTTTTCTTATAATTGTATTCTTGTACAAAACATCTCTGTAGTTATCTAATGTTAATTCCTGGACAGCAGGTTTTTTTATTCCTTTTGCTTTTTTAAGTATCAAGTCCTCGCTTTTAATACAGTACAGTTTAGAACGTAGCCCTACAAACTCTGAGATAATTTTACCGCCTAACTCGTCTTTAAATAATCCAGGAATCTTTTTATTTATTAAAGGAATCTGAAATTCATTTGAAATGTTATAATTACTTGTATCAAAATATTGCATGAATTGATTTTTCAAATCATCGTAAAAGTCTTTCGATTCTATTTTATAAATAAAACTATCAGTGTCTGTATAACATAGAGAAACGCGATCATCATAGTAGGGTTTTATTACTGAGTAGTGAAATTGATACATATGGCTTTTAGAAAGTTCAAGTATCGTGAATCCTACGTATATTGGCTTGTCTAAAACAACCTTTTCCGGTTTCATTTGCACAGCGACAAAATTATCTGAAAATATAGTGGCGCTGTGAAAATTTGGACGAGCAATTAATTTACTAGCACTAACAAACCTATTTGTTGAGTTTCTGTCATCACACCAATAATTTACTAATTTAACATCTACGCGTCGTTCATTGTCTTCCAGAGTTTTACCAAATACTGCGTTATTTTTTAACTTGAAAAGATCCTGTTGAAATGGAGTTTCTGCATTTTTCCTCAGCTCTGTATTTAAATCTATGTATTTTTTCAGAAAAGGACTTTGTCGGAACGTGATTACTCGGTGAATTTTCTTTAGAATCAAGCCATTCCGCAAACACGTTTTCAAGTGTACGTAATGAATGACATATTCATATTTATCGTACAAATTTGGAATTAATTTAGAATTTTTCCCTCCTGGAGGTACAAATTTTTCAGCGCAGAATGGATAATCATTATGCAAAGTATGTAATTCCTCAGGATACAACAAGTCAACCTCAAGAATAAATCCAAATTCTGCGTCATCTGAAACTGACATAATGTCTAAATGCTCTATTTCAACAGGATCTAGAAAGCGGAAATCGGATACGGGTAATGATTGGCTCATACTATAACCATATAAGTTGTTACAATCAATATATACTAGAAAGGCGTCGGGCTTACTGTTATCGTAACTTTCCATATACCTATTATTAGCAAGAGCATGTCTGGTTGAGCACATACAAATACCACCTCGAATGCCTTTTTGAATAAGACGAATTGTTTCTAAGTCAGATATTAACTCTAATTTAACTCCAGTTTTCAATAGCATTGCGTCAAACGATAGACTTGGCAAAGTTAAATAAAAAGCCGGATCCAATTGGTAATGAATCTTACAAATTTTTCGGAAATTTTCAAAAATGTCAGACAAAAGCAAAACATCAGTTTTTATATACAGATCTGTGTATTCGCCCATGTCCTTTAATTGGAAAGTATCCCATACATTTTGGGCGTGCTTGTAATCTGTATCACTGATATGTTCTGCAGAAAGAGAGTTGAAAAACAAGCTCTTTTCGGGTAACTCAGTTTCTGTAAATTTTTCCCAACTGGACATGTAATCGTAAGGATAAACTCCTTTGCGTATTAATAAATCAAATTTGGCTTGTTGAGGGAAAAAATTACTCAGGTGTAAAAAATCTGCTTTACATAAGCCCTTTGCTAACTTTTCTAAACTCGTCCCTAAAAATTTAAATGAGTCTACAAATCGTATTTGCGCATACTGATTATTGGATAACCTCAAAAATTTTGTAAATGAAATATAGTTTTCTTTGTTCTTAGGTATTACTTTTATAGGTCCTGAACATTGTCCCAGTTCCTTGATAAATAAATGGCAATCGTACCCTGACAAGTTGTGAAAGAATACAGGAATGAGTTTCGGCACACGAAAAATCAAGTTACAGTATTGATGCGCCGCACCGCGGTATGCTCCTGTTAAATGGCAGTGGTCTCTTACTTTATCCCAAAACAGGGGGGTATGACAAATGTGACAAGTTGTAGCGTTGTTATATGCTAATAAGTTTTCATGGGTAACACTCATAGGGACTTCGTTATTTAACACTTCATATATTTCATTTACATGTCTATACAAATATTTTAAAAACTTAGAAACGCAATCAGGTCCACGATACTGGACAAAACGATTTAGGCTTTTGTCGTAAGAACAAACTATATGATAAGCAAAAGCTGAAGGTAAATGAACTTGATTTTTCGAGGTAAAACTAGCCGTTGACGCCTGTTCACAACCATGGTAGGGCATAAGAATGGTTTCAAAGTCAGCATACACTACGAAGGGCACGTCTTGTTTGCGGTCAAAATGTTTAAATTCAAGAAATGTACCCTTATCTGGGAGCACAGTGGCTATCCCGCTGCAAGTATGTCTTATATATCCGTGTTCTGTAGCAAAAAATACGAGACAGTCTTCGCAAAAATAAAGTTTACCATGATGTTTAGTAATTTGAGAACGAACGAGTCGCGGTAAATTATTTATTAAAACGTAGTGCGATTTAGGACCGTTCTCAATTAAAAGTAAATTAATTTTTTTACGTCTAGTGTACTCGGATCTGAAAACTGGTCCTACAACTGTACGATTGTTTTTTAAAGAATACACATTGATGCTTAAATCAATATTATTCTGCTCGAAAGTAGCAATATCTGAAAACGTTACTGGAAAACACATGCACTATTAAAGTGTGGGTATGAAGTCGTACGCTCTTTATGGGTTTTAGTCGGATAGAGCGCAGCAACAATACTCCAAAGAAAGCAATAACTATCTTTATTATGTATGTTGGTGCAGGCTCTTTTATTTTTAATTAACTTTGGCAACTCTATGTAAGAAGAACCTTTTAATGGTTCGTACTTGTTGATATTTACCTCTAAATATAAATTGGATAAAAATGTCCAACCACTATCGCGTTCTTGAAATTCTTCGATCTTTTTTTTTAAACCGTTCATTACATTTTGATACAGTTCTTTAAAATTATAGTTTTGGTGTACTGCAAAGTTTTTTGTAGTAAAAGATTTAATTTCCTCTTTGTCGTCTTTAAATAAAAGAAAGTTGCAAAAATATTCAAAGTTGATTTTTAAACAATCGTACTTTTGCAGACGTGTGGTTATAATACTTTCTAATTTAGGCGCTAAAGTAATCAGAAACATTTCGGGTAAAACACATTTCAACTCATCAGATCCAAATAATCTGTAAGACGATATGCGACCTCTAAATGCAGACGATAGTTCCACCGCGCAATCAGTTGTTGTAATCACGGTATTATTTTTGTGTTTAGTACTTCTTAAATGTCCCACCCATTTATTTTTTTCTACTTCGAGTGAACATGCAGTGCAGAAAGGCATAGTTAATTAATCGTATCTTATGTAATGTAGCTACTTTAAAAATATAATAGCAATAATAATATATAGGTAATCAATAAAAGTTTAAAAAACCGAACGACATGTTAAAGGACCGGTTTCACCACACAATGTTAAATATTATCGACTGATTACTGCTGTTAATGTCTACCACCTGACAAGCTAAATCAGGCTTTAACGTGGTGTTAGCAACTAACAAAGGTTGGTGGAATCAGTACTTAAGAAGTGAATGTTATACTTCTATAAATATAAATTTACAATTTAACACATTTAACATTTACTGAACAACTATTTGTAGGTAGAGAACTTAACGTCTACTTTGTCAAAAAGCGTTTTCAAATCCTTTACACAATTTTGTAAAGATTCCCACTCCGGAGTGTCTACATCTATTTGGGCTTTCAATGATACTTCTATAAATATAAATTTACAATTTAACACATTTAACATTTACTGAACAACTATTTGTAGGTAGAGAACTTAACGTCTACTTTGTCAAAAAGCGTTTTCAAATCCTTTACACAATTTTGTAAAGATTCCCACTCCGGAGTGTCTACATCTATTTGGGCTTTCAATGATAGAAGGGCCTTTTTCCACCTATCTAGGGGTGACTCACGGCGAATGTCGTCTGTACTGTAAACCCGCAGTTCCACGAAGTACGCTCCGTTGAGGCTGCAAGCTCGCTTCGTCACTCCATTTGCAACGCGATTTGTGATCGATGAGCCAAGGTGGTCCACAACAGACGGGAGTTGGTTTGAAGAATTTGACTCAGGGAATAAATCGAAAACATCGAAAGGATTCTTTACTTCTTTTTTATTCTTCGGTACAGAAACGTGCCTGCAAACAAAAATATTAACTTATAAATTAAGAGAATATAGTGTCTACACGTATTAAAATACAACTTTGAACGACCGGATAGCCTAGTGGTTAGTGGCCCTGACTACGAAGCTAGATGATCCGGGTTCGATTCCCGGTAGGGGAAAATGTTTGTATGATGATTATCCGTTGTCCAGTACTCATAACACAAGCCTTGCTTAGCTTGGGAAACGGGTCAATTGTTGTAATTTATCCCAAGAAATTATTATTACCTACTATTATTAAATTTAATGAATTATTACCTGCTCGTTTTTGTTCGCTTCACTTTTGCTTTTTCAACTGATTCCTGGTTCTCGAATTCTGAATCCGACCTGAAATTAAATGTAAGAAGTAAATAAGGATTTTAACTATTATTTATATTTATACAACTGCAAAATATATTGCTATTTCCCATCGACGTGAACAGGTTTTAATGGTATTTAATAAAAACGAAAATATAATTTTACCTTAAGTTATCCGCTTTTCTCTTTTGGGTTGTTTTCTTCGATTTATCACCACCAGCCTTGCTGCTTGCAATTAAGATGCTTTCAAATTCAGAGTCAGACCTGAAAGTAAATACCGTGTCAATATATTATGAATCTGAAACAAGACATGGTAGTGTTTTAACGGTGAGTAGTTACTTACATTATAATGTTATGCTGTAATACTGTTGATTAAAGAGACAGCTGCAGCGTTACCTCAGATCAGCGAGGAAAATGGTGAGGGTCTACAACTGTCAGAACTTCTTCTATGCACTACGATGTCCAAAATCGGAAAGGAGAGAATAATCAGAAAGACGGTAAATTAATAGCCAAATATTGTTGATTCCTCTAAATGTATTAGGGCTGTCACGTTTCATAATCTGCTGGTTATACATGCAAACAAGAACGATATATGTCCTCTTCAAATCTGCATAAATCAATAAACGATAGTTTGATTCACAATTGATAATTAACGAAACGATGTGATTTACTTAAGTTTTTGTAAGAAAATTAGTACTTACAGGTCGATGGGCGTAAGTATTTGAATGTAGCTTGATGGTAAAATTATTATAAATTTAATCTACCTAATATATAAAAATCTCGTGTCACGGTGTTTGTTATCTAACTCCTCCAAAACGGCTTGACCGATTTTTATGAAACTTTTTTCTCTACACTCGGTCGGTAGGTCTGAGAATAGGTCGCAGGCTATTTTTTATACCCCTATTCTTCGCGGGCGGAGTCGCGGGCAACGGCTAGTATATTTATAATAGTTTTACCATTAAATATAGACTATTATATATTGATATAACAAGTTGCATGCCCTAAGCAAATATTTTATATCGCTGTTACGTAAATTATTTACAATATTAGTGTTAATGCCAGCCCTGAAAAATGTTTTACTTGCACATTATTAATGAGTTCGATTCGGAAGTTCATTCACCAGCTAACTTGCAACGTTGCGCAATACGAATTACAATAAACACGTTGCGCAATCGAGCAATACCTAGTCAGTCGATAATTGTGTATGATATTTAAATTAATTAAAACTCCCTACATAAACACTTAACTGAAAAGTAGTTTTCAGTTCAACTAACCTTATGTTCTTATCTTATGTTATGTTTAACCTTATGTCACGGCTTTCATTGAGACCTAATGACATAATATGTTAAAAACCATCAAGCCGTTTACAGAACTTGCTAATAGACAAACATACATACATACATACATACATACATACATACATACATATAACGGTTCCGATAACATCAATTAAAGATTATATATTTATACTGATTACAGCGCCACCTGTTAGCAAAGTCGAGAACTCATTACAATACTATCAAACATCAATCAATTAGTTTAGCAACCTAGTTCCTAACATCAATGGTTCCGAACAATTTCGATAGAGGTCGTCCCATCTATGAATGTAGCATGCTATGTTGTAATCTGACTCCCACATGTCTTCGAGTTTAAATGACTGAAGAACATAAACATGTATATCACTTTACAACGTCTTTTTAACTAAACCTTATGTTGTAGTCAGCAAGACAATTTTTAGGTCCACGCGATAAAGTGAGATACGACATTTAAAAAGTGTGATAAGTATTGTTAATACATAGATGGAGCAACGGTGCTTTAAACACCAATAAAATCACAATTTCACTTAGTTTCTCGCAATACCGATTTTAAAACATATTTTGGTAGTCACTACTGTAGTGAGGTACACATTTGTAAACTTTCGTAATTTAAATAATTTATACTTCACGGTTAATTTCAGCGTAAATTAGTTTAAACCTAACTCACGCTAACGATGTTTTTAGATTGTTCGGTATAAATAAACCCGACATCCTCATCATTGTACACGTAAAAAGCAGCCATATAGAAACGTCCACAGAGGACGCCGGGAATGTTATCGTCCCGGGTGGCTCAAGCTTGACTGCGAAGTCTGATCAGCTTTGCGGACGAGTTGTGTAAAGCCTCGGTGGGAGGCGTCAAAACCACCATGCACGCCAAAAGCGGGGTCATATCGACATGCTCAAAAAGAGCACCGGGAACTCAGCATCCTGGGTGGCCTTCAATCTTGGTTGTGGAGTCTGATCAGCTTCGCAGTCAAGTTGTGCAAACACCTGAGCAAACCTAACGTCAGCTTGCGAGCAGACCGTGATGCGCTCAGTGGCTTAAGCCTCATACACATCGGACCTGATCAACCCGGTGTGTGTGGTGTGTATTTTGTTTTTGAAACATAAAAATTCCACACTAATTTGGAAATGTATCGTTTGAGTCAGTCAAACTACTCGGAGTATCGTTTGTAGTCCAGCGCGTCACCGTAGCGATGCAATCATGTATGATGCAATTGAAAATGGTATCTGCACTTTGCATCGAACGAAAAACATCGCATTAAAGCAATGCGATGAAGTCATGTTGTTTATCGATTCCTCAACATGAGTTATGACAGAAGTGCCTGATCATGGTTTGCGAGCAATTTAGCTCGCATCGAACTTGGTAGGCGTCGATACTTAAAACTCAAAATCGTAAATCGAATCGTAGATTTAAAGTAAAGTAACCTCATCGAGTTTGGTAGTAACGGTTCAGAAAAATGTAATTGAACATTTAACTCACCGCAAAAGAGCGTGAGAGCGAAAGCTATATTGATATTTATGGTATTGATTAAAATTTTTATAAATGAGCAGTAATTCAAAATTGGGCAGTTTTGGAACAAATTAAATGAGGATAGCGAAGCTATCCGAAGTAATTTGGTCTGAAATGCCCAATTTTATACTACTCGTGCTCATCACACAAATAAATGCCCTTACCAGGATTCGAACCCAGGACCTCTTGCTTCGTAGGCAGGGTCACTACCAACTAGGCTAAAGCGGTCGTTACAGCGGGCGGGCGGTATAAACACACACACACACACACGCACTCATTAAAAATTATAGAACCATTGCTATAGTTACATCGGGCATCTGAGAGTCACAACAAACACCGAACGTGCGATGCGCGTAAGCAAGTTTATCAACATCTGATTGACATGCGTATACGCGTCGACAGATCTATTCGGCAATATATATTATACAAACGGCACGTCCGTAAGAAAACTATAGAGCAGGAAATCAAAGATCTAGTTTTACGTAATCTTTATCAATTGATAGTTAATTAATCTAATCTAAGTATTCGGTTGTGACCTAGTAGGTAGTCAGGGTACCAAAACCTTATAAAAATACAAATAACTTTATTTCGCTTAATAATAATAAATAATATAATAAATATCATGGGACAATTCACACCAATTGACCTAGTCCCAAAGTAAGCTTAGCAAAGCTTGTGTTATGGGTACTAAGCAACGGATAAACATACTTATATAGCTAGATACATAGACCCGAGAACAAACATTCGTATTTTTCATACAAATATCTGCCCCGACACGGGAATCGAACCCGGGACCTCAAGCTTCGTAGTCAGGTTCTCTAACCACTAGGCCATCTGGTCGTCTAAAAATCGTCGCTTGAAATTAGGTACAGAGAATGGTTCAAGAAATCATCTCAATCTCCTAAACAAGGCTCCTCTTACTCGAGCCTTACTCACCTTAAACAGGGTGGCTGAAAAGACCGAATTGTTCTCGTGTTCGCTGTGTGATTTCACTAAAGTGACTTTTTATGTTTTATGTTATGATTGTTATAAGTAATATTGTAGCATAGGAAATTCCTTTATGTTAAATTTTAATTAGCTAATTTATATATAATTGATTCGGTATACTATCGCATTGGGTGTCCTGTAATGATAGTGTACTGTTTACTTTAATAAATATTTTTTCATTTTTTTATTTTTTATATAATCATATTTTATAAAACGAGCCTACGCATTGCTATAAGGGTCGGCAACGCACCTGTGATTCCCCTCGTGTTGCGGGTGTCCATGGGCGACGGTGATCGCTCTCCATCAGGTGACCCGTTTGCTCGTTTGCCCCCTCTAACATAAAAAAACGGCTCAAATATTTTGCCAGTATCTGGCATGCGAAGTTTTACAATCTTAATAAAATTATAACTAACATTACAATTTTATTACAGGTAGGTAGGTATACAGGGTTATTTGTAATTCACTAGCATCCTTTTAACCCTAAACTCCTACCACTTAAACAAATGTTTTTTGTTTTACGGCTTTTGTCATAACTTAATATTTATGGTGTAATAACGTTTTGAAAATTTGAGATTACCTCTTATTTTTACGCTACTCTGTGTATTTGTATGGGAAAAAAAGTGCTTCATTTTAAAAAGTCGTAGAACAAAAAACATTTGTTTGAGTGATAGGAATTCAGGGTTAAGAGGATGTCAGTGAATTAAAAATAACCCTGTATTATAAATAATTTCGTCAGTTATTACAGTTATAACTACTTATTACTATACGCGGGTCTTATCTAACTCGTGACCACGACCGCAGTGGTCGAATCGTCGAGGTAAATATTATTACGTGATAAGTCCCGTATAGTAATAGTTATAAATGAAAATCACGAAAGTTTGAAACAGTTATTACAGTTATTCTATTCCTTTATCAACTTATTGATAGACTCTTATTAAATATCTTTTGAATAACTATAAATTAAGAATTTTATTATAAACTCCCAACGCAATTATGTCTGAAAATAAAGCAAATGTCCATTATGCGTCTAAGATCCCATCCGGAGCTTACAAAAGAGCTGATGAAGAGACCAATTTTGATGAAACATGTCTAAGAACCGTCACCAAGAAATCTGCTTTCAAATAAATAAAACAAAACCACATCCGAATCGGTTTACCCGTTTAAGAGCTATGATGACACACACACACACACACACACACACACACACACACACACACACACACACACACACACACACACACACACACATAGAACACCCCTCAAAAATGGGAAACGTCAATGCAATGTATTCTGTTTTGTTTGAAATAAGAAGTTGACAGGAATAATGACAACCGCCTTGGTGTAAGCAAATGCCCACTTTAAGGTGGGGTAGCTTTTGACTACCAAACATTCAAACATCCAAACATCTTCACAGATTTCTCATAATCTTAATTGTTAATGTAGGATAAGAATAGATTAGAGAAAACTTTATCTAAGTAATAAAATGGACTCTGAGTTTACCGGGTAAGACCGTCAACAGAACTATCGCATTAAATTCCAAGCCAATTTTATTAAGTGCTTAAGAACAAATTAATTACTACGTTTCTTTACATATGAGGCAACGAACTCGCACCGCCATGCGCCAGGCAAAAGGTTTCCTCGTTCATATTATAACGTCTTTATAGGGTTCTGTGTCCGAAAGGTGATAAACGGAACCCTAATAGTCAATGTCATCATAATCTCAGCCGAAAGACGTCCACTGTTGAACAAAGGGCTCACTAAGGTTCGCCAAACAGACCGGTTGTGCGCCATCCGCATCTAACGCGTTCCCGCAACCTTAACCAGGTCGTTGGTCCATCTACCATCCACCCACACTGCGTCTGCCAGTCCACGGACGCCACTCGAGAACCTTTAGGCTCCATCGGCCGTCAGTTCTACAAGCGATGTGCCCTGCCCACTGACTTAAGTCTGGCGATTCTTCGAGCTATATCGGTGACCTTAGTTCTTGCGCGGATTTCATCATTTCGAATGCGATCCCGCAGAGAAACTCCGAGCACATACCATAACAAATGTCATCCAAATCTGTCCAGATAATTTAAAAGAACAACAGGGTCCGATTAGCGGACGACCACTTTTGACGTGACAACGTCTAATAAATCGTTGAACGCCGGCTGCACGCACGAAAATGGATGACGAAATGTAACGTACACGTACGTACATGTCCCGTACATAGCAGTGAAGGCCAGGATGTACAAGAGCACTAGCGCTCGGGTAATTTTTAACGGGGGGGGGGGGGGGTGTGGTGCGGGGGGTGGGGGTTGAAGGGGGGGGGGATGCGGGAGCTTTAATGGGGGATGAAAATTTCATTGCTTTTGCCGTAGGATGCACCGTTTTCAAGATATTTGACAAAACACCGGTTCTCGTCCGATCACCGAGGTTAAGCAACGTGCATTTTATTATGCACGACCTAATAATTTCACTCCTGAATCAGCCTGTACACCGTGAGAGAGAAAGAAATAGTATAAACGATTGTGATTCCGAGCGCATTAGAGAATAAGGCATCAAATAGTCGCTTCAAGTTGTTGGAGACCCTACACTGCGCCTTCCAGTCCATGGACGTCATTCGAGAACCTTTTGGTCCCAGCAGCCATTAGTTCTACGATACGTTACTAAGTTGAAAAAAGACTACACGAAAGCGCTAGTTTAATGAGTGCTTGAATTACCAAGAGGCACACTCGGTATTGTAAATATTATGGCAGTCCAACAGTGTTATACATAACAGCTCATTGAGTTGCGAGATAAGAAATACTTATTTTGAAACTCCAATGAATACCTCGTTAATTGCGTAATTATTGTTATTGATATGGCTTTCCAAAGTCCGCGTAGGGCGTAGGGACACAGTTGTTGGAAAACGCGAAATGTAAAGCGTAGCCAAGTAAAATGTTAAGCTTCAGTTTAACGTAACTTAGATAACACAAAGTTAACACAAAGTAGATACTTTGTGAATAGAATACTTAGTATCCCGGTAATGCGTTCCCGTGGGATAATCATCATCATCATTTCAGCCGAAATACGTCCACTGCTGAACATAGGACTCCCCCGGTTCGCCAAACAGATCGGTCCCGTGCCCTCCGCATCCAACGCGATCCCGCAACCTTAACCACGTCGTCGCTCCATCTTGTTGGAGGCCTACCCACACTGCGTCTTCCGGTCCGCGGAAGCCACTCGAGAACCTTTTTGCTCCATCGGCATCAGTTCATTCAGAGGGCAATGGTCTGGCTATGCTCGGAGTTTCTTTGCGGGATCGCATTAGAAATGATGAAATCCGCGCAAGAACTAAAGTGGGATAAAATATTTAATTTGAAATGAGAAAAGATCTTTAAATAATTTATTGAGTCAGGCGTTAATTTGCGGAGGTCCATATTAATGAACTGAAACAATTACTTTCCTCACCCGCTTTGCTTTGGTCGCGGGTGAGCAAAGTAATTGTTGCAGTTCATTAAGAAAAGAGTTGTCCGAGAACGTTACATCCAAGGTGACTAGTTAACTACATCTGGAATCGATAGATGGCGTTCTTCGATAGAACATTGTGCTTTTAAAATGTTGTCGTAACCTTTTTAACCTCCGACACAAAAAGAGGGGTTTTATAAGTTTGATCACTATGTGTGTGTGTGTGTGTCTGTCTGTGGCATCATAGCTCTTCAACGGGTGAACCAATTTGGATGCGTTTTTTATTTGAAAGCAAGTTTCTTGGCGATGGTTCTTAGACATGTGTCATCAAAATTGGTTCAACCGTTCCAAAGTTATCAGCTCTTTTGTTAGCTGTACTGCGGAAAAGATCTTAGACGCATAGTGGGCATTTAATTTTGCGTCGGGGTTTTTAAATTTTTAAATTTATAGTTATAAAATGTTGTCGTAACCTTTTTTCAGGGCAAAATAAGATTGTAAATATTTCTAGTGACGGTAGGTAAAGCTATACTCCATTTACTTTAGAATTATAAACCACAACAACATTATATTGCGGCTCGTAAACTGTAATCTCTTTACAATTTGTACTAGAGTAACAATTGACGACACGCAAATAAAGTGACATTAAAACAATTTTATTTTGCGGCTCCCAGTCTATTGTAGGTACTGTACTATTTGCTAGGTAAGAAATAGTTGACGAGCCGCAATATAACGATGTTGTGGTTTTCAATTCTAAATTAAATGAAGTATAGTAGTATAATAAAAGCATGTGAACTTAAATGTTATGGTATATCTTAGAACACATAACTACTCACACTAACCGTCAAAATATAACGTATAACCGCTCTGAGTTTACACATTTTTATTCTATCATAGGAAGTATTTTGTCTTTATAAGTCACACCGTATTTTTATCAATGAAACGTATTATTAAATTAATGTACAGTAAGATTATTTCCACTTTGACACTTGGCAATTCTTGACATACAACGAGAATGATCGGAAGTGCAATAAGGAATACGGAAGGCTGAGATTTTGCTATTAATTACATTAAATAGGTTTGGATACTTTAAGTGCTTAAAATCCTAGGGTTTTTGAAGTGAAACTTCTAATGCGACTTCCAACAAGCTTTGCGTTAAATACGCAACGCAACGCAAGTTGACGTTTACGAGACGTTCGCATTGTATATATACTAACGGCTTTCAAAAACTTCGTCCGTGCGAATTGCGTGGTTTATTATGAAAACTTGAAAAATCAAAACTATTTTAATGGTAGATCGTAGAATAAAGTATTTTAAACGTATTTAGAAAAAAAGTATTGAATATCTTTGTGAATTAAGATAAATCAAGACAAAATATTGAAAATAACGTGCGCACGAGGAGCAACGCCATCTAGCGACGAGTTATGTAACTTGTTTCGCTAGCGACTTGATAAAAGCGCCATCTAGTGAGTAATTTAAAAACATAGATGCATAAGTAAATTTACTTCTTCAAGTTATTGCAATAAGGTTCATATTGATGTATAAGTGCCTTTTTAATTTCCACATTACGAAGTTTCACTTCTTCCGCGCGGAGGATCTGCACGCACGATTTTTTTTTATATACGTACTGTATGAGAAAATATGAACCTTTAAGATTAAAACTGAGACGTCCCGAGTGTCAAAGTGGAAATAATTTTACTGTATGTGCTTAGAAAATAATACAATATCATTCAAAACATATGTTTCTTTGCCAGAAAAATAGTCATATATGTGTATTCAAGTGAGTAAATTCTAATAACAGATGTTTAATTGTTTCTACTATTGTTGTTACATTTTTAGACTGTAGGTATTTATCGTATGATAATAATTGCATGGAAAACATAATGACAGATTAAAAAAAACCTCCGTTTGTGGTGTTAGAAAATAGATAAATTTTTGATGTATTATACATTCAGAAACCACAATCCCGTGGACATTACAAATACAAATACAAATAACTTTATTTCGCTTGAAATATGGTACAGAAGATGGCTCAACAATAATATATAATGGCTCACATATTTCGCCAGTATCTGGCATGCAAAATTTTATAATAAATATTACTAACATTACAATTAAACTACAGTAAATTATCGTGACATGCAAATTTTAACAATGATTCAAAGGCAACTATAACTTAGCCAATTCAAACAATAATCCGCAGGTAAATCATAACTAATGTCAATTTTAAGTATTCTATCTACGCAAGTATGCATTCATTATTTGTCAAAAAAGGAAAAATATTCGGCTACAGAGTAGAAAGCGTTTTGCACAAGCCATGTTTTAAGTTCACGTTTGAACATTATCAAAGGCAACTGCTTGATGTCATCATTTAGCTTATTATAAATATGAATAGACATCCAAAACGTGTTCTTACCATACAAAGCTGTTTTTTTCCGGGGTACAAACAACCTTTCAGGGTACCTCGTATTGAAGTTGCATACATCTCGATTAGATTTGAAGAGATCTGGGTTAGTTTTGACAAATAAACAGATTTCATATATGTAAATGCATGGTACCGTCATCAACTGCAGATCCTTAAACAACGGTCTACAAGATGTCATTATATCAACATCACAGATTGCTCTGATGCATTGCTTTTGAGCTATAAGAGCTCGATTTGCGTGCTGCGAGTTTCCCCATAAAAGGACGGCATATCTTAGTAACGAGCAAACATATCCGTGATATGCCTGAATGGCAGCCCTTTTACTGCAGATTTTTGTTAGTCTCCATAAGGCGTATGCAAAGGAATTTATTTTATTACACATTTTTTCAATATGGCTGACCCAAGAACATCTGTCATCCAGGAGAATACCCAAAAATGTTGTCTGACAGGATTCTTCAATAACTTCATCATCAAAAGATATTTTTAATGACTGTTTTCTGCCATTCCGGTTTACAAATTGTATGTATGTTGTTTTGTTTATATTTACATGTAAGTTGTTATTGTGTAGCCACACTATAACTTTACAGATTGTGTTGTTTATATTATCATTATATTTATTTATGTCAGTACAAGGGACTATAATAGAAACATCATCAGCAAAAAGCGTGCAATCAAACTCTGTGATATCAGGAAGATCATTGATATACAATAAGAAGAGCAAAGGTCCCAGAATACTACCCTGTGGTACCCAACTCTGTTCACTTTGGTGGAAGACTTACATACAGTAACAGTGTTTTTGGAATTGACATGCGCTATTTGTACAAACTGTGATCTATTACATAAATATGTCCTCAACCACTCATTTGCATTGCCTCTGATTCCGTAAAGCTCACACTTTTTTAAAAGTATTTCGTGGGACACAAAGTCGAACGCCTTACTCATGTCTAAGAAGACGGCGGTCACCGGCATGCTCTTGTCCATGTATCCCAAAACTTTATTTATTAATGAAAAGGCAGCTAATGTATCATCATCATTATCATCATTTCAACCGAAAGACGTCCTGCTGAACATAAGCCTCCACCAAGGCTCGCCAAACGGATCGCATCCAACTCGTTCCCGCAACTTTAACCAGGTCGTCGCTCCATCTACCATACCATCAACCATCCACCCACACCGCGTCTTCCGGTCCGCGGTCGCCACTCGAGAACCTTTCGGCCCCATCGGCCGTCAGTTCTACGAGCGATGTGCCCTGCCCACTGCCACTTGAGTCTGGCGATTCTTCGAGCTATGTCGGTGACTTTAGTTCTTGTGCGGATTTCATCATTTCTAATGCAATCCCGCAGAGGAACTCCGGCATCATTATCATCATCCCAACCAAGCTCAATACCATATCATATTTCATCCAAATCTGTCCAGATAATTAAGCAAAAGAACAACAGAGTAATGTGTTTAATGTGTGTGAAGTTCCCAATTGGGGATGTCTATTTTTTTGCAATGTATAGTAAATCGAAAACCATTTCGAGATAAATGGTTTTTAACTCGTTTTCTGTAGTTATTTAATTTTAATATTATATAATGAATTTATTACATAACAGATAAGCAATGACCTTCATTTGACTTTGGTGTAAATTGCGTGACCGGTCCAAGTCGTACTTTATTCTCTGTGGTTAGAATTCTTCACAAATTTACGCGTGGATTATAACTATACGGAGTTTGATTTGGACCCACTGCCTGACATCTAGCACTTTGACAGCGCCAGTAAAGTGACACTAGTTACAGTGTACCACCACGCAAAAAATAATTAAAGGGGTTGCCTTATCGTACGCATTTAGATAGATTTAGAAATTTGGCAGTGTGGGAGCCCTCAATTACAATCTGACGTCATCAACCAAAATAGTTTCAATAATTAATTTTGAAAAAAGTAGTGAACTAAGTGACAAAATATTGAAATTAGTTTCTTATAATTGACTTTTCTATACAAAAAAAATATAAAAACCACTGGTAATTCTTTTTAGACATTCCCAATTCGCACTATAAGTAGTAGGCTTTTGCCCTGCAGTGGGATTTAGGTAGGCTGGGATGATAATGATGATGATATTCTGGAACATATATTTCTGCGACGCGAGTAACTTGCAACAATAAGAACAATGAAACGGGCATAAAGTTTTTATTGTCAATCGACTAACACATTATGGTCAATTTACGAGATACCAACCGCAAAACAGATCTTCGCTCTCTCGCACATTCTGCGAAACCCAACTAAGAATCGCATGAGCAATCATGTTTATGAATATTTGATGTCATTTTAAATGTAATAGTAACGCAGGAGCACTAAGCCTCTTTAAAGAGATTTCGAAGAGGCTTATAGATGCTACCGGTGACCGAAGAGCTGGCAGCTACCTCGCTCAAAGAATTAGCCTAGCGATTCAACGAGGAAATGCTGCCAGCATCTTCGGCACAGTGCCGCAGGGGCCTTTTTTAGATCTAGTTTAGTTTTTAACTTAGTTTGTAATTTTTAGTATTATTACTGTTTATTGTTTTATTTTACATAGTTTTTTAAGTTAGTTACCTATTTAGTTTATGGTTGAGTTTTATTCATTCTTATTTTTTGTTAATATTTGTATTCATAGTAACATATACATACCTACATAAAATCACGTAAGGGTAAAAATACCCTTATATACACAAACGATAAAAAAACACGTTTGTTGTATGGGAGCCCCTGTATATTTAGTTTATTTTAATTAACCCGCGACCTTGGGTGAGCAAAGTACCTAATTTGTTTCAGTTCATTAATATGGACTTCTGCAAAGTAACGCCTGATTCAATAAATTAAAACTATGGATTCCTTGTGTTCCGAAATAAACAGTTTAAAAAAAGAAACTAAATTGCGAAATTTAAATTGAAAATTCTCATTCAGTACCTAAGTTCTATACAGTCGGGGTACGAAAACCTTCGTCAGTTATTATTATTAAATTAATTCCTTGAGCTTGAGGTCCCGGGTTCGATTCCCGTGTCGGGGCAGATATTTGTATGAATAATACGAATGTTTGTTCTCGGGTCTTGGGTGTTTAATATGTATTTAAGTATGTATCTATCTATATAAGTATGTTTATCCGTTGCTTAGTACCCATAACACAAGCTACGCTTAGCTTACTTTGGGACTGGGTCAATTGGTGTGAATTGTCCCGTGATATTTATTATTTTATTTATTTATTTATTCCTTCATCAAGTCATAGGCTCTCAGTACCTTTTGAGAAATGGGAAACGTCAATGAGATCTGTTTGGTTTGAAATAAAATCTTGACGGGAGCAATTGCGTTGGTGTACAAGCAAATGTCGACTTTAAGGTGACGAACCTTTTCTTACTCCGACTGTACATATTGTGTGGTATCGCTTTATTTTATACTAGCCTTCCGTCCGCAGCTTCGCCCGCGATAAATTTATTTTCCCGTAGGAAAAGGTATTTTCCCGCGGTAAAAAGTAGCCTATGTCATTCAGTGATAACGTAGCTTTCTAACGGCAAAAGAATTTTTGAAATCGGTCCAGTAGTTCGGAGCATATTCAATGCAAACAAACAAACAAACAATCAAATCTTTCCTCTTTATAATATTACTATAGATAAAAATAGGCTTACTTACGTTTGGTCTCAATCTCGCTTGATGGAAGGCGAAAATGAGGCCTAAGATGGTACACGTTTGCCTAAGAAGGTGTCTGTTCACTTTGACCTTAAAGATGCGTTTACCGTTCTTGCCAGAATTTTTTTCTGCCATAACAACGTTTTCTGTAAAAAACGTCTATATAGGAGCGTGTATTTTCAGGATTTCTTAAAATTATGTCATCTTATACCTAGAGTAGGTACAGTAGGTTAGGTTATATTTCGACGGGGAAGAAGTAAATCCTCCTATCTTACATTTGTAACATTTGTAATATAGGAGGATTTACTTCTTCCCCGTCGATTTTTTTTATAAAAATCCATCATCATCATCATCCCAGCCTATATACGTCCCACTGCAGGGCACAGGCCTCCTCTTAGAATGAGAGAGCTTGGGCCGTAGTTCCTACGCGGGCCCAGTGCGGATTGGGAACTTCCCACACACCATTGAATTTCTTCTCAGGTGTATCCAGGTTTCCTCACGATGTTTTCCTTCAACGTAAAAAATCACCTATCTCTAAATTAAATTAAGTATGTCAAAAGAAAATTATGGGAAATGATACATTATGACACATAATTATGAAATTATGTCAAACGATATAGGACTGTGCTATCGCTTTGTAATTTACATGTTCATCATGACTATTGTTTTCTCTAGGTTATGGCCGCTTCAGCCGCTCTGCGCTGGGAGCCTGCGCGTGCGCGTTCTTCACGACCGGCGTCCAGAATTGCCTAATGTCTTACGTGCTGCCAGCGGCCAAGTGCGAACTGCAACTCTCCACATACCAGTCTGGGCTAGTCAACATGGCGTTCATGTGTGGTAAGAATATTCTTCATCTGCATCACCATTTTAACCAAAAGACGTCCACTGCTGTACATAGGCCTCCCAGGTTCGCCAACAGACCGGACTTGCGCCATCCGCAACCTTAAACACTCACACCATCCATCCATCCATCCATCTTCCTTCGTACACGGTGTCTTGCGGTCCGTGGACGTAGTAAGAATATTGATGTATTAGAAACCTCGTTTCCGAAGATATTTTATCTTTAAAGAACAGATAGGTGAGGGGTTCAGAGAACCTGACTACAAATCTTGAGGGCCCGAGTTCGCTTCCCGCACGGGTCATATATTTTTACGGGGGATTTTTTCGTAACAGCTGCTGTACCCTATCCTTGGCAAGTCCAACACGCTCTTGGCCGGTTTTTCTTCTACCAAGTTACTCACCGCACACAAGTAGGTAGGTACTACTTGCGTGATCTTTTCAAAAGAAACATGTAAATAAGCCTTTAGAAAAACGGAACATTTACTTACAGAAAAAAAGTTTTAATTATGTTAAGACCACAGAATAATAATAAAGAGGATAGAAATGCCTTAGTTCCTATTTTCTTCCGGAACTCGTGTCGCTGCTTCATCCCCTCTACTTACTGTGTTAATGCACACATGCAAAAGACCGGAACCGTACTACGCAATCACGCACACAATTACTAATATTTTTGCTTACAAACAATTATGAACCTTTCACCTTAGAGATAGCGTTGAATAACACTCAACGTAAGTCATACCCACATTTACACAACGACGCTCTTTATTGGCCGCGTCGGCATTATGTCTGTACTAGTCGTAACCTGTTTTTTTGTCCGTACCACGAACTTTTGTGCAAGACGGAAGGGTTACCAAAAATTACTTTACATTGCTGCGTATAATTCAAAACGATCTGCGTTTTTATGGGCGTAGCAATGGTATAAGAAGTTTCGTGTTAATAACGTGTAAACCAATATTTCATAATGAAATATTTTCTCAAGTTGTATTTCGATATAAACCGCATTATTACATTAAATTAATACATACCAATGTATTATTAGTGTAATTACACAGTGTGGACGAGTTTCCGCAATTGCTAATGCTGCAAAACACCATTTTAATGCACTTGTTGTCATACCCACGTTTCAAATAGCACTGAGCCACAAGTCGCGCGCTTGTGACCTACGAGTCACAAGCGCGGCGCCAAGGTCACGCGTCTAAGGCACTTCTATCCTCTTTATTATTATTTCTGTGGTTAAGACAGTCACGCATGACAACAGATTGGTTAGATCACTTTACCAAAATCATTATTTCCTAGTAGCAAAATTTCCATCCGCATTTTTTCCCAAATGTTTTTTTTTCTCACTGTGGTTTTTACCCGACTGCGAAGAAGGAAGGGTTATGTGTTTGACCCGTATGTATGTATGTATGTCCATTCCTATGTCCTCTCGTAACTACACAACGGTTGAACCGATTCTGATAAATGATACGTCATTGGATTTGTCTTGATAACGCGAGTAACACTGGATACATGAAATTCTTGAAAAATCAAAATGGCGAATTTTTGGCGCCGAATTGTGAGCCTTCAAAAAAAATTTTTTATTCGAACCTATCGAGTAGGGTATCAAAATAAAGGGATTTAAAAAGAGATTACAAAAATATATACAAGTCATGTGTTTAAATTTAATTTGGAAATAGAAACGGATTCCTAATTTAAATACTCAATAATTTATCTGGGTCTCAGGAGGTTACACTAAAAAGCAAGTAATAAAAAAAGTTATTAAAAAAAAACTAAAAACCCGCCTGCGGTGTAAATAAAATAATAAATTAAAAAATCAAAAACCCGCCTGCAGAACTGATACCGAAAAGGTGGTAACAAGATAAAATGTTCAATAACAATAAAACGAATTTAAAACACGTCGATGGCAGTCTTTCAAAATTTAATGCAACGATAAAATGCAGTCGGAGGCATGCATGAAGTGACATTAAATCCCATGCAGCCACTGACTCCCATGCCTCCGACTGCAATTTACCGTTGCATTTAATTTTGAAAGACTGCCATCGACGTGTTTTAAATTCGTTTTATTGTTATTGAACATTTTATCTTGTTTCCACCTTTTCGGTATCAGTTCTGCAGGCGGGTTTTTTGATTTTTTAATTTATTATTTAATGACGCTTATTTTCACAATCGCGTTTTTCCCCAACTTTAATCGACACAGAAACATAGGTATGTTTAGGTTATGTTAAGTTTGCATCAGCCCAAAGGGACAAAAGCACACAGAAGAAGGAGCTCCACGCGAGCTTGTTCTGTGCCAATAAGCTGTCAATCCAAATTGGGGAAAAACGCTACTGTGGAATTAAGCTTCAGTAATAGACTATAGTGACAAAAAAAGTAAAGATGCCACGAATATTCGGCAACTATTCGGTATTCGGCCTATTCGGACACTTTTTTGCTATTCGGTATATAGTGCGCACTATTCGGCCGAATACCGAATAGCAAATCATGTAAAAAAAGACACGTTATTTTACTCAAAATTATGTATTTATTTCCAAATTACAACATTTTAGTACTTAAAATTAATCAATGGTAAGTTGTGATGGATAAAAACGAGCTTTTCAGCATTTTTTGGTAGCAAACGATTGCGCTTTTCATCGTAAACGTTACCAGCCTCAGAAAATAACCTCTCACTATAAACGCTACTTCCAGGCGAAGAAAGATAAACTTTTGCAAATTTCGAAAGGTTCGGGTATTGTTGTGACTTGTCTTATTCCAGCTAACGCGCCCCCACCAAGCATTCGGCGGCCGAATATTCGGCGCTTCGGCCGACAGCGTTGCCGAATATTCGGTATTCGGTATTCGGCCAATTCACTATTCTTGGCATCTCTAAAAAAAAGCATTTTGGGAAAAAATGCGAATGGAAATTTTGCTACTAGGAAATAACGATTTTGGTACATTAAAATTACATAAAGTTTACCACTGACAGATGGTTTGCCTTCATTTCATATTCAACTTTAACGACCTACAAATAAAGCCAATTTTAGAATACTGTTACCCACGTTTGCAGATTTTGTAATAGCTACTTTATTTGTATGGTGTTAAAGTTGGAAATGAAATGAAGGCAAGCCATCTGTCAGTGTTAAACTAAAAGTAAACGTATTGTAAATTGATCTAACCAGTCAGACAACATGGCACAATTGTAAGATTTTAGGCTTCGTTTAGATGACGTGGGAAATATTCCAAGATTATCTTTACAATGCGGAGTTTGGCTATGGATTTGTAATTGAACATTCATTGCCAGTAATGTACAGCAACTTGCAGGCTAAGTACCTATTTCCCGCACTGTCTAATTAAGTATTAAGTTTTCGTCGCAGCTCGTTCAAGACGGCCGAGCACAGGGCCCGTAAGTTAATATAAACAACGTAATGATACACTTAAATTCGCAAATTAGCAAGACTTATATTTGCGAACGTATAATGACTCTTCAAAAGGAAGTTGCCGAAAAAACAGACGGTGAATTAGCGCAAGTATGGTATTACGTGGTAAACTGTTACTTGTAGGCAAACAAATGCTCTAACCAGTATCGTATGTCAACTTGAGAAGCGACATAGTTATTAATTGCAAGTAAACATTATTAACACTGCCACACTGTGTCATACTTATTTGAATGTCTAGGTCAACGTAAGAGGCTTCGGATGAGCGACATGTTTGTATATCCTTTCTCCTGTAATGATGTCGATCGGAGTGATTTGGTTTGGACAGCAAGTAACCTGAAGAGTTGATAAATAAATATAGTTAGTTTTGTATAGTTTTGTTGTTATTCTCATTTGTTGTAAATTGTGCCACATGTTGACATCTATTCCTTACTTCTTTCTGTTTTAAAAGGTTGTTAGAAGAAATCGCTCTGCAGTGATAAGGCTGCCTATTTCGTACCTTGTATTTGTTTCTTTATGTACTTACCTTGTTTACGACTTTGGTAGACGCTTGAAATTTTCACAGAATATTTAGTTATATATTCACTTTAAAAATAAATAATTAAATTAAAATAAAATAAAAAAATATTTAAGGGTACGGAACCCATCGTGCGCGAGTCTGACTCCAACTCCGACAAAATGTTTTCATAATTTTTTAGTAAATTTTTAGTTTATTCGACGCTTTAATCTTCACAATCAACATTAGGAGCAATATTTTTTAGGGAAAACGATATTAGGAATAATACTACAACAAAGTTTATGCCATACGTTGATCGGTGTGAAGTTGTTATTTATGTATGCGACAGAATATTAGGACTAATAATTTTATGTCACCTGATAATACGTACATTACATCCATCTTAGCAACAGCACTAGCCACACCCCCAATGCGACATTCCACGCATCGTTTTCCCGTTTTAGATTAGAATCATGTTCATTTACTAGGAAACATAACACCGACCCGCCTGTCCAAACACTACACAGAACATGTCTAAAATTTGCACTTACGTGCTAAAAGTACCAAAAAAGACCCCGTCACATTTGATTTAGAACATGCTTATATGGATAACCGGCGTCATAACAATCATGTTATATTATTGATTCTGGAGAAGAATGACATAATCTACATACTGGTAAGTAGAACTACGAAGAATGAGGGTGAGGTAGAGAAGAATAAGGAATAGTGCAATTATGGAGCGCTGCTCAGTAGGTACGATCTCTTTAAAAGTCATTTAAAATTGATCAACAAAATGGAAAGTCCTGACTTATTGACTGACTGGCTTGCCAACGTCCAGCTCAAATCCTTGGGCCTAGAAGGCTAAAATTTTGCATAGATATTGCTTTTATAATGTAAGTGAGGTAGGTATACATAAGAATGGATTTGTTCTCACGCAATAGGGAATAAATGGGAGATATGATCGAGTGACTGACGGAGCGGTCAATTCAGTTGAAAGACGTCCACTGCTAACCATAGGTCTCCCGCAAGGTTTGCTAAACGGATCGGTCCTGCGTCATCCGCATCCAATGCATGCCCGTAACCTTAACCAGGACGTCCCTCTTGTTAGA
Organism: Archips crataeganus; assembly: GCA_947859365.1. Lineage (NCBI taxonomy): Eukaryota > Metazoa > Arthropoda > Insecta > Lepidoptera > Tortricidae > Archips > Archips crataeganus. The sequence continues at coordinate 2,386,957 of OX402054.1, read as the reverse complement.
CGCCTACCTACACTGCGTCTTCTAGTTCATGGACGCCTTTTGAGAACCTTTTGGCCCCATTGGCCATTAGTTCGACGAGCAATGTGCCCTGCCCACTGTCGCTCGAATCTAGCGTTTCTTCGAGCTATATCGGTTACTTTAGTTCTAGCGCTGTGGGTAAAAGTAAGGTAATAAGCGGGTAAATATTTTTTCTCAAACATCCAAGGAAAATTCGTCCTTATCTTCGAGATAATAGAACACGAAGTACGTCTTTGTATAGCACTCATTGAAGATTCATTCTAATTTCAAATTAGAGGACAATATTGGAATTTCATACAACATTGCTAGCCATGGCCAGCAAAGGGATTGTCTTTTGTTTCAGTGGGTTTTATTTCTATTTATTATTGACTATCTATACCATACGGCAGATTAAGAATAAGTATAAGGTATAAGTTGAACATTCGTATTATTTCCTTGGATTTTTTTGAGAAATGCACTAAGTATACATATTTTATACAAGCCTCGGCCGCGAACAGAACGAGGAGGCCTAGAGATACGATCCCCTATTTCGCCGCGTCTGCAGTAAATGTACTATTGTTTCAGGTGGAGTCGCAAGTGCGTTCTTCTGGGGTATCGTTGGCGACGTCTTGGGCCGTCGGAATACCCTGACGATGACTCTTATTTGCGATGCACTCCTGACGCTCGCCCAGAGCACAGTCGCTGACTACCGGTGGCTATTGGTTGCCAGATCCATCAATGGTTTCCTAATAGGTGAGTTTAAAGCATATGCAGATAAATAATGATAATCCTCTTGAGTGCAGAACTGGTATTATGGAATAGAAGGGTCATTATTAACATTACTTAAGCGTTACAATCACTTTCGTTTTCCGTTTGCCGTTTTCGGACATTTATTAAGAAAAAAAACATGTCACCATTAATTTTTTTTCTTTTATTTCTGTCTTTCTACTCTGTAACTATCTAACCTACCCTCTTTGTCCAGGTGGCCCCTCGACCCTGACGTTTACGTACCTGTCAGACCTGGTGGGAGAGAAGAGACGGCAGTTCTACCTCACCATCGTGGGCATGAGCTTCGTGGCTGCATGGCTCATCTTGCCAGGTAAATACCCTTTTTATGCTCCAAGGGACAACGAGCTAGCAAATCAACTGATCTGGCGATCACCGCTACCTACAAAGAACTATAGCACCAGAGGATTTAACTTACAGATCTGATGCGATATCGAATTAGAGGGCTATGATGACTCTTGTGCTGGTTGATCTCGTAATGTAGTTGTAGATCTATGGAAACATTTATATTGGTCACAATATTGCCGTGTATTTGCCGTTGATCTGTAATACAAAACAGTTCAGTGACTTCTCCTTGTGTTGTTGATATTCATGGGCGGTGGTGATAATTTCCCTTCAGATGACCCACTTGGTAGTTTGCTTCCCTCTGATAGTAAAAAATAAAATAAAAATAACATTTGTACAAATTTAAGAAACCACCTGTCAACCTTTGGGTGGATGAGAGGAGCAATTAGGATCGACGAAGAGCCAAAGAGGAGAGTGTGATAGTGCGTAAGATAAATTATTCGCTTTTTAGGGTTCCGTAGTCAACTAGGAACCCTTATAGTTTCGCCATGTCTGTCCGTCTGTCTGTCTGTCTGTCTGTCTGTCCGCGGCTAAGCTCAGAGACTGTTAGTACTAGAAAGCTGTCATTTGGCATCAATATATATATCAGTCACGCCGACAAAGTGATTGAATAAAAAAAAGTAAAAAAAATTTTTTTAGGGTACCTCCCATAGACGTAAAGTGGGGGTGATTTTTTTTTCTCGACTAACCCTATAGTGTGGGGTATCCTTGGATAGGTCTTTTAAAACCATTGCGGGGTTGGTAACATGATTTTTCTATTCAGTGATCTGTTTGCGAAATATTCAACTTTAAAGTGAAAATTTTCATTAAAATCGGCCGTCCCCCCCTCTAAAATCTAAACTGTTGGGTGGAAAAATTTGAAAAAATTCAGGAGGGTAGTAAATATATCAAATTTACTAGGAAAATTATAGCGGCTAAGATTGCTTGGAAATTATTTGTAGTTTAAGAGTAAATAGTAGCCTAAGGTATAAAACATACCTAAACTTGGATGATTCCGTACACATACGAAATCCTTAGAAAAATATTACTTGATTTTTTCGTAATGGCTACGGGACCCTACCTTGGGCGTGTCCGACACGCTCTTGGCCGGTTTATTTACGACTCCGTTGTTCGAGAAGGAAACCTTAAAGTTTCGTCTGTTTGTCTGTCTGTCCATCCAAAACTTAGCTTAGAGACAAGTGCTAGCTATAATTTGGCACGAGTATCCATACTAATGTTATAAATTCGAAAGTGTACCTGTCTGGGCCCTCCATTCCCAGTTCGTCCGAAGGGATTTTTCCCGAACACAAGTCACCCTTTCTACCCTAAAGTAAAAAAAAGCAAGGACTTCGCGTTTTTGACCCCAATGGCGACTAACTCCAAAAAACGTGTACTTCCTTTTCGGCGAATTATTTTTCGCAAACTGATTCATTCGGCAAATGTTTAATTTCCCAAATGTTATTTTTTTCTGAAACTGTAAACTATTCAGGATATATTTCAGGACTATCCTGTAGGTTAGGTTAGGTTAGGTATGTTTTATAATAATCCTGAAAAGTTTACAGTTTCAGAAAAAATAAACATTTGGGAAATGAAACATTTGCCAAATGAATCATTTTGCGAAAAGTTTTTCGCCGAAACATTAGTATACCTCCGAAAAAAAACGCATTTGCTGCCAGCTGTCAGACTCGAGACTTATACTACCCGTACGACTGCTACTCTATGTAAACTATGACAATGGCACTTAGGCAAAAGAACGGAAACGTATACACGCATTCCTTCCTGGCAGTCAATGCGGAATCCACGCGGACAAAGTGGTAAAATAAATTTTTTAATAAAATGTAGGGTACCTCCCCACTACGTAAAATGGGGATGATTTTATCCCGGCGACGTCTACACGCGTGGTGACCCGGCGAGCAATTTCTTTGTCGATTGCGCGGCCGATACATTCGCATTCGTTAAATTCAGTACCACTACCATGAGTTTACAGTGACGGTACTCGATAGCGACTGCGTAAATGATTTGTATGGAGTCTCCATACAAATCATTTACGCAGTCGCTATCGAGTACGGTCATTGTAAACTCATGGTAGTGGTACAGGAACGGCCCAACACGGTTTGCGAGCGGTAATTCGATCGTTTGCGAGAGGATACGGAAGAACTGCTATTCAGGAACGCCAAAAATCACTGGTTTGCGAGAGATTTGGGCTGAGCTTGGGATGAGCCTTATTTTTTGTTTTTTATTTAACCGCTCGCAAACCGTGTTGGGCCGTTCCTGATTTTAGCCTCAGTTAACCGTTACGGTTACACGGCAGCTCACGCAACGCAGTTGAAGCAATGACTATTATGCGAGCAGTGTAAGCCTTTTGTTCGCTTTTCTGTATCATAAACACTGCGTTTAAGGTTTGCGAGGCGAATGCTTAGTTAATCCTACGGACTTTGAGTTTTGCTGGCAATTGACTGTTAGATTAAAGTGCAAATCTAAACTATTATACAATTAGCAGAATCCTACGCTTTGCTAGCGGGTAAATTGACAGCAATTTGACCAAATTACAATGACTTTTTCAATTCGCCAATTTAGGTTTAAAACTGTCTTGATACCTTGAACACTATAAACCTACATTTTGAAGAAATAAAGAAATGAACTGAAACAATTACTTTGCTCACCCGCGACCGGTCGGTGGGTTGTGGGTGAGCAAAGTAATTGTTCCAGTTCATTCAGGCAAAGTAACGCCTGATTCAATGAGATAAAGAAAATTAATTAATTTACAACAACACAAGACAATATTATTACTGCTGCTCTGTTCTGTGTGCTATATAGCCGGCCCATTGCCATTTCAACGAGCTAATCTGTTTGGCTACGTCAACGAAACTAAAGTATTTAAAATAATTAAATTTTTAAACACGTAATTAACTACTTGTGACCCGCTGTAAGTTTCAAAATGCTGACTCTACTTAACATAAACAATTAAGCATACCGATCGAGTCATACTGTCAACATATTATGGACACCTCTTCAATGTTTGACAGCCGAAGCAAAATTTCAATTGTTTTACTTTAAGCGAAGGACTATAATATTTGGATTGTTCACCGAATGTTGAACGTCTCCTGGCTGAAGCATAATTGATTGGTTATTATCAATAATGTGCTTAAGTGGAATTGTTTTAGATACGTATACAATAATAAGGATCTGTCGTTAAGTATATCCTTGTAGAAGAATTATTATGTTGATCCGATGAGACCGTATTGTCTAGCGCGCGGACGCCTTCACCATCTCTTTCTGTCGCCGTCTCATACTGTTTGACAGAGAGAAATAGTGAATACGATAGCAAGACAAGCGTCAGCGAGACAATAAGCGTTCTGTACGCTTAGTACAAGTTTTACTTCACCAAAATACTTCTCGATCGCGTTTACGTAAATAAATCAATTACTAGGGAAACATGGACAGCGCTTCCGCGGCCGCGCGTCCATGTTTCCATAGAATTGAAATTTTTACGTAAACGCGATCGAGAAGTATTTTGGTGAAGTAAAACTTATACTAAGCGTACAGGCTGTACTATCAAACTATTTGATTCCTGACTCACTATACAGCGTTCTCACAGTACTTATTATGAGTTCCTTTGACTACTACCTACTTATGATTTTGGCTATGACTTGTGACTTTGACTAGTACTTATGATTTTATGACAAATGGGCTTGGGCCGTAATTCCCCGCGGGCCTAGTACATATTAGGAACTTCACACCCACTATTTAATTTTTTCGCAGGTGTCTGCACGCTCAAATTAATACTGGATCAAAAATATTCTACATAAAATAACAGGATTTTTATGGGATCCCCTTCAATCGCATTATTTTTTTAGACTATTATTGTTTCGCATAATTGATTTGGCATAATTTGTGTTGGCATAATAGTACTGTCGCATAGTAATACTTTGCCCTACTACTTTTTCGGGATATTAAGCTATTAGAAAAATTTCTGTTGGACTAATTTGTATTAGACTAATACACATTATGCAAATTATTGTTTGGGCTATTAATTAGGTTAGGTACATTAGGTTAGGCTAGGTTAGCATGATATCCAGGCGCGAAGCGCCCAAGCAACGCAGAAAAATAGGAGGTCCGCTTTGCGGACCTCCGTCGACCTTAATACTGTTATGCACTTTATAATGATGGTAATTTATTATTATGAATTTTTGTATTTATGATATTTGACATTAGTCTTCATGAAGATTACGCTTTCTGTATTTATGCTTTTTAACTTTATGCGTAAAGATGAGTATGCACATCGCTGATTCGGCTAAAAGCAATTATGCGTAACAATAATATTACAAAGAATTTTATGCCATCCAATAGAGAACCGATTCTTATTGACCGTACTTGCATTATTTATTATCCTAACTACATATCCGAACCAAATTTCAAGTCAATCCTACAAAATTTAACTTGCAGATTTTGATTACGATAGACAGGCACAATGTAGCAGGAGATACTAAATACATAAAAGCTTAGTATCATTTCAAGAAATATCATTCTCTGTAATTTACATTATAGAAGACTTAATAAATTTATGATAAATTAATTTAATATGGAGGCGAAAGTTATGATGAATAGAAAATCCTGACGCATAATTATTTGTATATAAAGATAGAAATCTAATCATCAATCTCGAAGTACTAGATCGTAAGTAGGTCAAACTAATCAAACATATTGGACATGTAGCACTTTCGTTGACCCAGTGGATGAGTGTTTTTGCTCAAAACATTTATTTGCATACGAATGTAATAAATAATAGTAGCACAATGTCACTTGTCGATCTTGATTATTGATGATTTAGAGATCAAGGTCACTCGGGTGCGTCTGACGTTTGCATTTCACTTTTGATGATGTTTGTTGAGGAAGTACGAAGTAAGTTTGAATGAGGTATTTTATTTTATTCATTATCATACCAATGCGTGTAGGTAGGGCACAGGCCTCCGGTAGGAGAGGATTTGGAATACAGTTCCCATGCGGGCTTAGTGGGGATTGGGGATTTCGCACTTCATTGAATTGAATTTATTTTTATTTTATTTATAATTTTAGTGTCAATTAATTTGAAGATATTACCTATGCTTTGTACATGTATACTCAGAATCCCCGAATTACCCTATTGTGACGTCATTGCGACAAGAGTCCGGAGTCTAAATCGTGGTGTACATAATTATGGTAGCAATTTGGTATATTGATTTGCGCCAAATGTCTGATAAGAAACATTAGCAATTATTACAATATTCGCTGCGACTTTGTTCTTGTACATAGGTGAAATTGTTAAATTATTACATTTAAACTACCTACTTACTGTTAAAAAATATTATTTATATTTAAAACCAGTTTTTATTCGTGACTTCGTCAGCGCAGAATTCAAAGTGAAAGCATCTTCGTCTCTTTTATTGAATACTAGCTGTTGCCCGCGACTCCGTCTGCGTAGAATAGGAGTATAAAAAATAGCCTACGACCTATTCTCAGACCTACGGAGTACAATGAAAAAGTTTCATAAAAATCGGTCGAGCCGTTTCAGAGGAGTTCGATAACACACACCGTGACACGAGATTTTAATCCGGCAACGGCAACATCATCATTCGTATCAGGCTAGTCGATAAGATTTCTGAAATTTTCTAATTTTCTGTTCTTTGTATGTGTGTGTTTTTAATTTTTTTTTTTCGTAAGTAACTTCTAAAAAATTAAAAAAAAACTTAAATAAAGATGAATGAGATCGGTAAGATCATTCGCAACTTAAGGCGTGATCAAGGCAAATAGGAATTCATTTTTAGTTATGTAGCAGATGTATCAGATAGACGATTGGTTCTATAGCAAAGACGCTTAATCTTTAGGAAGTCAAACCTTTTTAAAATCTCTCTCTAAATTACTCGGCCGTTGTGCCTGGGTGCTGAAATCTAATTAAACATTCATTACGTCTTGTTTTTATGTTGGAATAAAAAACAACGTGGGCGCATCCTAGACGGAAACGACCTTGGACAGAATTTCATTCTGACCGTAGTGGAGGACGATAGGTCTGTTCTTTATTCAAACGAGACTTACAAATTTACAAATTTACAAATTTACAAATTTACATTATACAGGGAGTCCCAAAACTCAACAATAATCTGCTAATGGGCGAGAGGGTAGGTACTTACTTAAGTTAACACGTTCGCTGCGGTATGGGGTCCATGTGACCCCATATATGTATGATTAATAACAAGTTAAACTAATTGCCGCAGCGAACGTTTTCTGAAAAAAATAAGAAAAATAATTCATTGAATCTAGCGTTACTTTGCGGAGGTCCATATTAATGAACTGAAATTGCATTTCTCACTCGCTACCTTCAAAGTCCAAAAACAAAGTCAAGTTCAAAGGTCGCGGGTGAGCAAAGTCATTATTTCAGTTCAATTAAGGAAAAACCCTTGTCACTTAAATAAGGATTTTTTTGATTAAGCAACGGATAAACTTACTTAAGTACATACTAGGGGCGTTCAATAAAAAGTGAGAATGAGTATGTTATAAACAACTTTTACTAAATGTCATTTTATTTTTCGACATAGTCACCTTTTAGCATAATACACTTAGTATATCTTTTTTCTAAACTTAAAATTCCATTTTGAAAAAAGGTCTCATCATGAGTACTTAAAAAATCTTGTACTGCAGCGACTACCGCGTCGTCGTCTTCAAATTTCTGGCCTCTCAGGTATTGTTTCAATCTCGGAAATAGGTAGAAATCACTGGGAGCGAGATCTGGTGAATACGGAGGATGCTTAAGGATATCGAACCCAGCATCACGAATTGCAGCCATTGTAACGGCGGACTTGTGTGCCGGGGCATTGTCCTGGTGGAACAGCACAACTTTCGAGAGTTTACCTCGCCGTTTTTCGCGGATCTCATTGCGCAATGTTGCTATTTGTTTGGCGTATAATGTGCCCGTAATAGTGGCTCCATGCTCGAGATACTCAATCATTAATACCCCTTTACCATCCCAATAAACAGAGCCCATGACCTTACCGGCAGATGGGCTCACCTTGAATTTCTTCGGAGTTGGAGATGATGGCCTTTTCCATGTCATAGACTGCAGTTTCGTTTCAGGGTCGTAATGATGGAGCCATGTTTCGTCCATTGTTATAAATCGCGCCAAAAAAAGTTCCCGGTCTTGCTGCATCAGGTTCAAAGCTTCTTGACAAATCTCTAGTCTAGTTTGTTTTTGCGTGTCAGTAAGCATTCTTGGTACCCAACGCGCAGATACCTTTTTCATACCCAAGCGTTCATGTAAAATATTATGCACGCTCCCCGTTGAAATCTTTACATTTTCAGCAATAAAACGAACTGTGACACGACGATCCGCCAAAACTGAGTTTTCGACTTTTTTCACAATTTCTTCAGTTACTGCTGTAGTAGGGCGTCCGGAGCGGGGGTCGTGCATTGTCGATGTTCTTCCACGTCTAAATTCGGCGCACCAACGTGCGACTGTCGAATACGGAGGAGCATTAGACCCTAAAGTGTCCCGCAAATCCAAATTGACTTGGTCCGTAGAAAAATCTTTCAAATACAAGTATTTGATAACGGCGCGCAGTTCAATTTTCTCCATTTTCGCTAACGTACTCAATAGCATTGCAAAGAAATTACCGTATATTTTTTTAAACAAAAGACAGTTAGTTTTTTTTTCATAGCAATCAGCGAGATAGATTAGCTTTACCGGCCAGTATTTAATTTCGTAATATTAAAAGAGTTTGCATCTCATTCTCACTTTATATTGAACGCCCCTCGTAGTAAACACCCAAGGCTCGAGAACAAACATTCATATTTTTTATAGGTAATATCAGCCATGACCGGGAATTGAACCCGGGACCTCAAATTCTGTAGTCAGATTCTCTAACCACTAAACTATCCAGTCGTCAAAAAGTGGTAACGTAACTAAATGACTTAACTTAAAGTTTGGCAGACATATTTCTTGAGACTCATAAAACTGTCTGAAGAAATTTTTTCTAAATTCCCGCTGAATAGAGACTCAACCAATTTTCTTTTTCCTCGGGAATAAAGCTATGAAATTAATCTAGTCTTTAATCTGTTTTAGCTATCGCTTGGCTGATCATTCCCTTCAAAATCGGCTACACCACAATCCTCCCCATCTACTCCTGGCGTCTGTTACTGCTAGTCTCCAGCATCCCTGGTTTCGTGGCTGGCTTCTGGACCATGACCCTCCCTGAGAGCCCCAGGCTCCTGTCAGATACCGACAGGAGTGACCAGGCTCTGAAGATCTTGGAGAGGATACATAAGGCTAACAGGGTCAAGAAAGAATTCAAGGTATGATACCTAGGTATATTAATTTTTGAAATGATTCCGCCAATCTCCAGGTTGGATAAGACACTGCCAGATACTTTTGGTAGAGTTGTCCGTGTTCGGTAGAATACCAGCCACAACCAATCTAGAACAGAAAAGTTGCAAACTGCTACCATTATTATTATGTATATTAAACTTCATTTCCATAGAATCTGACAATCTGACACAACCTAACCTAAACCTATTATTATGCATAATGAAATTCTGCCATGACAATATTATGCTAACGTACTATTCGGGTACGGGTAAACAACCATTCGGACAAAATAAATTTATGCCAAATAAAATTTCGGCGTAAGTAAATTACGCGAAACTTATTATGCCTAATACGTTTCGGACATTAAAAATTATGCCAAGTAGATGGCACCCATGCTATTAACCGTTGAAGAGTTCTGTCTTGCGGAGACGATCCTGGCCGGACCACTAGAATTTTATTATCAGATTATTGTACTTCACCAAACTTTCAGCTCAATCGGATACCGGAAAGTTGTCGAAAAAATGTTTTACAAATTTTTAAACCACAACTTACAAAAACGTTGCACGTCAAATATTTTATTTTATAAAAATTGTGATTAATTCCCAAGTAAATTATCTTCTGTAAAGACCAAAATATTGATCTTCAGTCTAAAGTTGATAGAAAAAATACATTAAAACAATGGTGCTATTTCGTTTTCAGATTAAAAAGCTGATTCAAGATAACATTTTCGTGTCGAAGACTTTCGACGAGGACAACAGCCGGACCAAGGCGCTGTTCATGGGCGTCCTGAAAGACTTAAAAACTTTCGTCTCCAGGGACTACATTGTGAAATCATTTCTGATCGTATTTGCGTTCTTCGCTAATATGGCAGCGTAAGTTATTTCGTAAATATTCCATGCTCTGATTGATGCACAATTCGCTAAACATAATCGTATGCGACATAGGACCCAAAATAATAAAATGAACGATAAAAATGAAGCTAAGCGAGTGAATAAAATGATTAACGAGCATTTTCAGTATCTGCTACTTTACTTTAGAATTAGGTAGTTTTGGGGTTATAATATTTATATTTTTGGAAGCTACTTTGCAGGTCTTTATCGAGAAAATATTCACTAGTCGTGTTTTCCGATGCCCGATTCAATAGAATAAGAATATGATGAATATTTTAAAATAGGTATTGAAAGAAAAATTGCAAAAAATATAAGGCCTCGTCTTAAGCGAATCGATAGTAGACAGTCACTCAGTCGATAGTCTACAGGTTACTAGTTAAAAACCTGCATTAAGTTAAACTTTTGCTAGTCATAAATTACCACCTTTTTAGGGTTCCGTAGTCAACTAGGAACCCTTATAGTTTCGCCATGTCTGTCCGTCTGTCTGTCTGTCTGTCCGCGGCTAAGCTCAGAGATCGTTAGTACTAGAAAGCTGTAATTTGGCATGAATATACATATCAGTCACGCCAACAAAGTGGTAAAATAAAAAGTAAAAAATATTTTTTTTAGGGTACCTCCCATTGACGTAAAGGGGGGTGATTTTTTTTTCTCGACTAATCCTATAGTGTGGGGTATCGTTGGATAGGTCTTTTAAAACCATTGCGGGGTTGCTAACATGATTTTTCTATTCAGTGACCTGTTTGCGAAATATTCAACTTTAAAGTGAAAATTTTCATTAAAATCGAGCGTCCCCCCCCTCTAAAATCTAAACTGTTGGGTGGAAAAATTTGAAAAAATTCAGAATGGTAGTAAATATATCAAATTTACTAGGAAAATTATAGCGGCTAAGATTGCTTGGAAATTATTTGTACTTTAAGAGTAAATAGTTGCCTAAGGTATAAAACATACCTAAACTTGGATGATTCCGTACACATACGAAATCCTTAGAAAAATATTACTTGATTTTTTTGTAATGGCTACGGAACCCTACCTTGTGCGTGTCCGACACGCTCTTGGCCGGTTTTTTGGTTATTAAATCGATTTATTTGATACAATGCGTCTATATACCGACTATTTATGCTTTGCGCATTTAGCCCCTACCAAAATATTCTGAGCAACGCACTATTTCCGTACCTACCTCTGAAATTGCTATAAACTTTTTTAAATTCATCATCCAAGCTTTATACGTTCCACTGCAGGGTAGCTGTCCTCTTAGAATAAGAGGGCTTGAACCGTAGTTCTCACGCAAGTCCTGTGAAAATCAATAACTTTACACACCATTGAATTTCTTCCCAGAGGCGCTACCACGAAATCCGAAAATCGAAGTTCGCATCGCATTATCCCTCTCACTCTCGTGTCAAATCATATTAGTGTGAGCGGGACGGCACGAAACGAAGTTCGAATTATGCACTTCGTGGTAGGGCCTCAGGTCTTTCTTCACCATAAAGGTCGGCGCAGACCAGATGCGCATGCGTGTTATGCACTAGTTGTAATGATTGAAACTGTAAGAAAGATGGCACACTATGTGCACGCATCTAGTGCGACATCTTTCTTACAGTTTCATTTATTACAACTGGTGCGTGACACGCACACGCATGTGGTCAGAGCCGGCGTTAAAGCTCATGGTAAATTTCAAATACGATTTCACACATAAATTCCGGAAATTTCGAGCCCGCACTCGAACCCACGACTTTAATTGATACATTTGATTTGGTTTTGAGCTTGTTTAGAGGCACTTTTATTCATTTGTTCGAAATATATCGACGCTTGAAAGAAGATATTGACTAAGTGACATTTCGGACCAAAAATTGTACGAACTCTTAATGTATTTACTCTATTTAACCTAAAATGTCAATGAACTCAGACAATTACTTTGCCCACCTACAACTTTTCAAGCTTCCTTAGGTCTTGGGTGAGCAAAGTAATTGTTTTAGTTCATTGATATATGGACCTCCCAGAAGTAACGCCTGATTCAATAACTTATACAAAATGTCACTTAGTCAATGTCTCCTTTCAAGGATCGACATCAATCTATACTAAGAGATCCAATACTCCCTTTGCAGTGGTTTTGGCCTGAACCTCTGGATCCCAGCGCTGCTCCTCCGGATGCAAAGTCAGGAGTGCAAGCAGGCGACTCTGCTGCGGAACGCTAAGCTCTTCAGCGCTTCCAACAGTACTTGGAACGATCTTGGAGACCACAGCATCGTCGCTGAAGTGGTGGAGTGTAGCGGGGAGATTGGCGCTGACGTGAGTAACATTTTTATGATAGACTACCTATAAGGCCTACCGAGCTTTTGGTGCATTTATTGCATTCATTTAATTAATCCCTTGCTGTATCATTACTAGCAAAACTTTAGCTCTGAAATTCATGTGTAAGATATTTGAGGATTCACTCTAGTGACCCGTGTTTTACGAAACACGATTACTTGTAGTTTGCTCGATAGAAAAAAAATCCAAAGTCAACTCTAAAAAAATAAAATACCTAAATCCTTAGTACGGCGTAAATACTGCACGGCAGGTCTTTTTGAATGTTAATAACACAAGATATGTTCTAGGGCCTAGTGTTGCTACATTTTTAAAATAGGTATGTATTTGTTTTAGTAGGTAATACTTGGTATGGATGCAAGGATGTATGGATGTTTGGATGTTTGTTAATGTTTCACGCTAAAATGGTTTGACGGATTCTAATGAAATTTGGCACATAGGTAGTTATAATTATAACCTGGATTAACATAGAATATTTTTTATCCCATAAAATTGGAAAGTTCCCGCGGGATAGGGATAGGTAAACGAATTCTTTACAGACGTAGTCGTGGGCAACGGCTAGTTGAAAAAAATAAGATAAATTTCTTGCAGATTTTTACGTCAGGCCTCATAGTCGGCGCTTGTTGCGTGCTCGGGAACGCGGCGTGCGCGCTGCTGTGCCGCGGCGGCGCGCGCGGCGTGCGCTACTCGGCGGCGGCGTGCGCCCTCGCGTGCGCGCTGGCCTGCGCCGTGCTGGCTGCGTGCGCGTGCGCTTGCACCAGCTCCAGCCGGCTGGCGGTCGCAGCCGCGGCGGCGCTAACCGCTGCCTCGTTGAACGGGAACGTGCTGTTGATTCGGCTGCTGCTGCATGCGTTACCGCCTAAGTTGAGGTTTGTGTTTTTGACGTGTTGTGAAATTAACTTAAGTACAACACTATGGGGTCTGAACTTAATGGTAAATTTAAGATTTATTTTAAGATGCGGCTTGTTTCAAATTTGAGCAACAACAGTTCGTATTAATAAAATTTGCATTAATTATAAATAAACAAAAATTCAAGATACTTTTATATGACACTAAAAGTTAATTTTTGTGGGGGTTGTTTGAAAAAAATTAAGAAGTGGGTACTTGAGAAGTTACAGCGACAAATTAAAACATTTGTTTTGCTTTGTTAGTCTAACACTTGGTAGCATAGGGTACAGTTGTGGTACCTACTCTGAAGATGAGTTCTGGTTGAGTTCGAACGCGTCATGGTGGCACTTCACTTGGCGTTGCGTGTTCGCGTTGCGCTATTGCCATCTCCGTCTTTCACGCTAGAATCGGCATAGTGCTCCTCTCTCGCACACGCAACTATTTCGTGAAATACGCCAAGTGAAGTGCCAGCATAAGTGTAGTTTGGTGGTGGTGATGGTTGGGTTTGTGTGATTTGTGTGTGTTCGTACAGGTGCTGCGTACCTACTGCATGAACACGCATTTCTTACATACACGTTATTATAAGTAATTGTTTCAGTTCAATAATAAAGTAAATGTAGTACATTTTAATATATATCTTACGGTGTAGAACATAACGTCGTAAATCATCTGTGTGAGCTTCTGTGTTACCTTTTTTACCAAAAATGGAATGACAATGTGGCTTTACCCTGTATATTCTAACGAATAACTATGTTCTAACTATAGCTAAACCGTTTAAATGGGTATGACGACAAAGGGGTCGAGAGAGGTGCGGGCGGCGAGCGCGCCTCATGTGCCTGCCGCCCGCACCTCTCTCGCCCCCCTTTGTCGTCCTACCCCCAGCCCCTGTACCTACTATGTGGACGAGGACTCATTTAAATGATCTAGCTATAATAATATTAATAATATAATGATATTCTGACTATACTTTATACATTTCAGTGGTCTCGGAGTATGCTGGGGGGCGTGGTGGGGGCGCGGAGGGGGCGTAGCCTCGAACCTGGCTGTCGGGGTGCTTCTGGACTTCTCCTGTCCTGCTCCCTTCATCTCTGTAGCGGCACTATTAGCCAGTAAGTCAAACTAACACATTAACACATCGATCGATATCAATTGATTGGTTTGGCTGATCGATGGATACCGGTCGATAAACGATTGCTTGACAGTCAATTGATGCTAATTTTCGACGTCGATGGATTCGTGTGGTAAATTTTGGTGTAGTAGAAACTGATGATCGACGTCGACCAATCTATTCTACCATCGATTGATGAACGGTCGATTGGTGTAGTAACACCTTAAGACACCTTTTAGCGTACCTATCCGCAAAGCCCAGTTTAGACCAGCAAGAAAAATCGCGCAAGTAGCTTTACATTGCAGTGTTCGATTGCCCACTTCAAACTAGTTTGCTTTGCGGCCGCGCAATGTAATTCAACTGGCAGGATTTTTCTTGCAGGTCTAAACTTTGCTTAAGTAAGGCAGTAGGCGAGTTAGATTAGTAGGCGGTGGTTTACGCGATATGCACTTGGAACACCTAATTGGATCACTTATAATATACAATTATTGTACCTGGGGGATCCAAATAGGTGATCCTAGTGGACATCGCGGTGGTTTAAGACAGTCTGACTCTGTCTTCATTGGACGTGTAAATACATTTAGTACTTACTAATGACAGTGAATGAATTAGGGCTGTGCACTAGTTAACAAGTTCCCTGTCCCATGAGGCGCATGTGCCTCATGGGTGACTGGTACGCCTATGAGGCACATATTAATGTGCCTCACTCGTGACTTTGTGAGCGTTTAATATCATTATTAATACTATGGGGACGTGTCGAAAGAACGCTTCACATTGCTTCGGGACAGATAACCTGTTAAAATACAATCAGAACATAGAGAGGATATGAAAGTCAATAACTAACGACAGCGAGCGATGTACGAAGTTAACATTTTGAGACTGTTATATATAACGAAGTGCTTTGCCATTTAAGAGCATGATGATGATGAAGTGCTTCGCCATTTAGGTGCAGTTCTTACGCCAGATAAAAAGATGACTAGCTGTTAAGACGTACATAACACAAAGAACCTCACGGTGGTAAATGAATTCGTTGGTCGACTGCAGACAAACCCCGTGAGATTGAGAACGAGACTTTAAACTATAGAAGCCAAAATGAATAATAACTGTAGGTACTAGGTACTAAAGTACTAAAACTAAACTAAGCAATTTTCTCTTTTCAGTATCCATCGCTGCGATAATGATGATACGGTTAGAAGATCAAAACGAAGACGACAAGACTGAGCCCGACAGCGCCGAGAAGAACACAGGATTAGACAGATACATATCGACCCATATGTAATTTAATAAGTTTGTCTGTGGCTTCATAGGTCTCAAACGAGTGAACCGATTTGGACGTGGTTTTTTTTACTTGAAAGCAGGTTCTTTAGCAATGGCTCTTAGACATGTTTCATCAAAATTGGTTCGGCGGTTTCAAAGTTATCAGCTCTTTTGTTAGCCGCGGAAGGGACCTTAGACGCAGAATGGGCATTTATTTACAAAATATGTGTGACCAAATTGCGTCGGGGGTTTTTAAAATTTTTAATTTATAGTTAGGTATTTATTTAAAGTCCTATTTCAATTTTAATTTAATATGGTGCCTTATTACATTTAAGCGTTAGATGGTGCTTGTTGACGGGTTTTTTCTTCTGGAAAAAAACTTAGTAGTTTCAACGATGTTTTTGTGGACTGTAAAAACTGCATACATGACAGTCTTAGAGGTTATTTTTCGCCTTTTGTGTCTATTGAGGCTCTAGGCGTGATACAAAGAGATGGGATGTTAAGATGTTGAAGATGTTTCTAGACGTAACCGATACGCAATTCAAGTGGAATATCAGACTTGTACAAGGTAAAGAAAAAGTCGTGGTATTCAAATAGTTTGGCCTAGGGCCTCAGCGGAGGATCGAGGGTTCAAACCAGGACTTGTGCGTCTGACTTTTTCAGGGAAAATAGCGTCTTGAGAGAACTGTACACACTTTGTAAAGCAGTTGAATGATTATGTTTGTGCCATAACCCGCACCAAGTTCTCATCAAGTGGAAGACTGTGTAAAGCAGTAGGACGTATGTAAGATCATCATCTTCTTATAATTACACGCTTAAAATCGTGAGCGGGACGAATTTTTTTTATATTGGACAGGGAGTTCTTATCGATAGGTCGTTTACAAACATCGTAAGTAGGTGCGGTTAAAACACGACCTGATATCATAATACAAACCCTTATGGGGTCTATAATGACTCCCATAAAATTTTTGTTCCGAATTTTCAAGCCAATAACGTTTTCTGTCATAATTTTTTTTCGTCATATTATCGAAAGTCATAATATTAAACAACATAAATTGGAGTTACGATTTTCTTAAGTCATAATTATTGTAAGGAACAATAAGTAAAGTCATATCATTCAGTGTCATGAATGCATCACTCTTCATAATGTTAAAGGAAATAAAGTCACTCATAATAATTATTGCATGGTCTTTTTTCGCAGGTCATAATTATTTTTAGGCATAATATTACTTTGTAATAACATTCAGTGTCATGGTTGTATGACATTTCATAATATTAAAGGTAATAATCCTTTTCTGTGCTGTCATAAAAAAAATACCTAACATGGAAGGCTAAGGCGGGAGGTACGCTACGCTTCGCTCCCGCCTTAGCCTTCTGAACCTAACCTGTCCGAGTCGCTTCTGCCCTGAAAGGTCTTGCTCGCTCGCTTCGCTCGCTCGCTGCCAGCGATATGCCTTACAATGTTTCTGAATAATCATCGATATTCCTTTAGATGTTATAGATTTCGATGTATATGCTTAGTGCATTTTAGGTAAGGCAAAATTATGACTGAAAACAATTATTACTTTAAGATATATATATATATGCCTTACAATGCTTCTGAATAATCAACGATATTCCGTTAAATGTTGTTGATATCAATATTATGACTTTTTAAAGTTATGATCAATAGGATTATGGATCATTGCAGTTAGAACTATTAAGCGATATGCTTTAAAAAAATTATGTCCATCGATATTTATGAGCAAGAATATTATGGACATCGATTTCTGACTTTCAAAATTCGGATAATAAAGATTATGGGAGAAAAGGGGCTCCCACCCTTATGGCATTAACGTGAAGGTCTAAATTATCAGACCGTACATTGTTGTCCTTCATTCTGGATCGACAAATGCAGAGAGAGGCCGTATTGCCTAACGCTTTTGGCGCTTGCCTTCGCTTTCACCATCTCTTCCTATCATCCTTTTATACCGTTTGACAGAATGAGATAGTTATTGCGAAGGCAAGCGTCAGAAGGCAGGTCGTGTTTTGACTGCACCCAAGTAAGTTATCGAAACGTGTCAGTTCATAACTACATTAGTCGTAGCAAATCGGCCATGTCGAGCTTAATAAATATCTGTGACTGTTTTAGCCAGAATTTTTTTATAGCATTCACAAGCACCTTGCTTGTTTATAGACTTATCTCTTCTGGGTCACGTAGCGTATATAGGTACTTTTAGTGAACCTATAGGGTAAATCATCATCATTATCATCATCCCAGCCTATATACGTCCCACTGCAGGGCACAGGCCTCCTCTCAGAATGAGAGAGCTTGGGCCGTAGTTCCCACGCGGTCCCAGTGCGGATTGGGAAGTTCACACACACTATTGAATTTCTTCGCAAGTGTATGCAGGTTTCCTCACGATGTTTTCCTTCACCGTAAAGCTCATAGTAAATTACAAATGTAATTTCGCACATAAATTCCGATAAACTCAGCGGTGCGAACCGGGATTTGAAACCGCGACCCTCTGCTTGAGAGGCCATAGGTCAAACCACTAGGCCACCACGGTTTCATTCTTTGCTATGTTACTATTTAATCCTCCTAGCTTCGTCATAAAAAAAAATCACAGCATATTTGTATCACCAATCTCTTGATACTCTTGATAGTGGTAAAAATGCTGATTAGGTCACGATTCCATTGATGCAGAGTAAATAGGGATGCAAACGATACATCGATGTTTTTTAATCATCGATGTTTCAGTAAAAAAACATCGATGTTTGCCATCGATGTTCACCATTGCAAAACATCGATATATCGATGTTGTTTTATGCGATGTTTATACATCGATGTTTTGCCTGCCATCTATTAAAACTTTTTAGTAAAATAGCTGTTAAAGGTAATTTTATTTCCTTTACTCTACTCTACACCTTCCTTATTCCAAAGACTTATCTATTTAATAGATAATATTGTTATAGATAATAGATAATATACAATTTAACTATTAAATAGATAGATCATTAAAAAATTAAAAAAAAACATCGATGTTTTAGGGGCGATGTTTTTTGAACATCGATGTTTGCTCTGAAACATCGATGTATCGATACATCGATGTTCTTGCTTTCGATATTTGCATCCCTAAGAGTAAAGCAGAGACGTTCCGAATCCTCCCAATCGTGTCGCTCTTGTAATGGAATTGTTCCTGTTTCGTCGGATTCCCATTTCGTCGTATTCCTAATTCGTCGGATTGTCAATATCAAATGAAACTATGTAATTACCGTGACTCCACTTCTGTATTTAATATTTAAAACTAAATATTTACAATAACAACAATTTGAATTAAATAGAGTCGGTAAAGATAATAAAGATGCGTGATCGCACAATAGCTCTTCCCAAAAACATTAATCTTTCTTTCTAGTAAATACTAGTGTACTGCATGATAGATTCTTTAAATATACCAGATAATTCCGACGAAACAGGAATCTGACGAATCAGGAATCCGACGAAACAGGAATCCGACAAAACAGGAATCCGACGAAACAGGAACAGTTCTTGTAATGTAATAAATAACATGACGTGGATTTTACCCAATGCGATTGAAAAATTTTACATGTCGTCATTCCGCTTCAATGGAAGAGTATACTTAAAGGTGCCAACAATATGTTCACTGACTTGAATAAGCTCTAGCTAATCTTTAAAATAAATTGCAAACCTACTTATTGGTATTTAAATACCACCCGAAATAGAATCTGTGATTATTTTTAATGATAATTATTCGTAATATATATTTATTTATGAAAAAATAACAAAGAATAAAACTTAATTATAAACTAAATATTACAAACTAAATTAAAAACTGAACTAGATCTAAACAAACAAAAATAATATTATTACAAACTAAATTTAAAACTAAACTAGATCTAAAAAAGGCCCCTGCGGCATTGTGCCGAAGATGCTGGCAGCATTACCTCGTTGAATCGCTAGGCTAATTCTTTGAGCGAGGTAGCTGCCAGCTCTTCGGTCACCGGTAGCATCTATAAGCCTCTTCGAAATCTCTTTGAAGAGGCTTAGTGCTCCTGGGCCCCACGGACCAAGGGTCTCGACACCGAAAGGGATGAAATTATATTCGGCGCCGAGACCACTATATTTGCCAATTTTAGCGGTTTCAGCCGCCTCTGCTGCGGCTGCTGCCCTTGTAGAGGTCCGGTGGATATGAGAAGGGGCTAGTGTGTCTACACAGGTTGCATCCCACACCAGAACCCTTCCCATACTCCACGGGATCAACGACATACCGTCTGGTCTCTTGCCGTCGGCTCTTGAAATACCTGACGGCTCCAGGAGAGCCGGCACGTTAGCCGATGCAAGAGACCGACGAATAATATTATATATTTCTGAGATTGTTCAACGTACATTTTTTAATTAAATTAAGTAAACAATTCCAAACACACTCTGAATTTAATCTCGTCTTTTATAGTGTTAAATACAAACCCATTACATTACCTTTTGGCTTTGCCGTAGTCGTGTAAAAATAATTAATTTCGGTACTGTTACTGCTGTTTGGTCACTGTTTGAATGTGTTAGGACTTTTCTTTTGAGTCAAAATCGAGAAAATTTAAAACATTACAGGCGAAGTGAAAGAAATACAGATTACTCACGTAATACGTCGAAGTAATGGGCAGCGTTCCTTCGACACGTCTCCATAGTAATAATGACATTAAGCGCTCATAGAATCATGAGGCCTCATGAGGCTCATGGGCCTAACAGTAAAGTCACTCATGAGGCACATGTGCCTCATGGGACATAGAACCTGTTAAACGAGTAATCCGTATTATCTCATTACGAGCGAGTCTCACGGTAGTTTCATGTTTAAATTACAGGCGAAGTTTGTACTCAAAAAATCCTGTCAGAATGTATTCACTCAGATACGTTTCGTTCGTGTTTGCCTTTCAATATTAGTGTTATAATATTATTATGTCTGCTGCTTAGTTCTTACGTAATGTATAAAATGACAATTTGTACGTATTGTGTTCGATTTGTGTGTGTACAGCAAAAACTAATTATATTCGTGTAAACAAAATTTGACTATAGGGGCCTCTGTGAGGTCAGGGGCCCTGGTCATGTGCCTCATGTGTCCTTGTGGGAAAGACAATCAGTGAGTGAACCATCAACCGTTACCTGTTTTCCTACCCCCTACCCTAAGGTTGGATTTTTGGATATACCCTTTCCAATAAAAATAAAAAAAAGATCGGACAACTCTGTAAAAAGTTATGTGTGATCATACATAAAAAAAAACTATAAGGGTTCCTAGTTGACTACGGAACCCTAAAAACATACGCGTTGACTTGAGTAGGTAAAAGTGTCAGGAACAGAAAAAACTCCGCTTACATCAATACATATAAATATAAAGCAGTGGAAACCGTTATGTCTGTACATTGAATAAATTTTATAAGTGAGTGCCTTATTCAGAGAGAATGTTTTATTCAAGAACAATATTTTTAGAGTTGTTCTCGCATTTAGCCTACATAATTGCACTAAGCGTAAAACATGTTTTTGAATGTTGATTTACTATGTAGATATTGTATTTATCTATGAAAACGTAGTTTAGGTCAAAATCATGTAGTTACTTAACTATTTGAACGCTTGTTATTGTAAAAAAAAGAATGCCGAGCGAAGGAAAAAATTTCAACACGACTGAAAATAATCTTTATGTTTTGCGAATATTACAATTTAAATGTTTAAGTACTCTTAAGCGAGCTTGCATGGACCAGGGATAACTGCAAAACTAGGGTTTAGTAGAACTGTAAAACCTAACCCAGGCTTAACGATTTAATTTTTTAACCCTGGATCGTGCAAGTGGCCTTTAATTTTATATAAGTTGTATTTTTAAATAAAATATTACAAATATCGTGATACGTCTTTAAATTTAATGTCTACGTAGTGCCTATTCAAGTAGAGGAGAATGGACGAGAATGGACGAAAAGGAAAATAAATATATTTTCAGTGTATTTAATTTTATAACAATAAAATTATCATTATATGTCTCAAAATTAAACATTTCGTAAATACCATCAAACGCCAATATAAATGTTAACCTAGATCACTTCTTAAACATTCTCACTAAAAACTGTCTATGTTTACTTTTTATAGTCGGAGAGACAACGACTATTCAGAAGCGTCATTGTTTATTTATTTGGATATACACTGCTTAAAAAACTCGATAACATAATTCGAAAATTCTGACTTGATTCACCTTTGAACAGTTTTTAAAGATTCACAGTTAGTTAAGATTCCCTGTCCTGTGGTGACTTTACTGGTACGGTCAAGGACTTTAATTCATGATCATGAGCCACCATGGAACCATTTCACAGTTAAACGTCATAGTGACATCGCATTAATTAACAAGGAAAATCGTAATGACTTTTCTTTTGAAAAGGTTCCATGGTGGCTCATGAATTAAAGTACTTGACTGTACGTCCAAAGGGTATAAGTGCCTCATGATCATGAATTTCTAAACGTTCAACGTCATGATTTTATTACTATGGGGACGTGTCGAAAGAACGCTGCAGATTGCGGGACAGGGAACCTGTTAAATAAGACAAATAATAGAGGGGCGTGCGGTAAAACTCAAAAAAATTAAATAATTAATTGACAGTTGAGAAAAATACCGTTTTAAAACATTTAAATTTAAAAAAACTCCTAGAATAAAATTAGATCAAGTTATCGGATTTGACCACGCACCCCGCGATATTTTATTTCATAAATTTTCTTAAAGTACGCGCAATCCAAGCATAATAATATGTATTAGCCGTTCGGTGTACAGTCAGCAACAAAAATATGAATACACTTAAAGTACCAAAAATATATATACACGCCTTTATGCCTTGGTAATAGAGTCGTGGATACATATTTTTGGTACTTTGAGTGTATTCATATTTTTGTTGCTGACTGTACATCAACATTAACCCGCAATTTCTTCACCCATGGTCATGAAATGACATGACTTCGATAGATGCATCGAAATATCTGGAACTCTTTAAAGGTAAGTATAACGTCATAGTTAATGTGAACTTTCCTTGATTGACAATAAGTTTCAAATTATGATAGTTAAAATCTGACGAAAGCTTTACGACGTTAATAATACAAGTCTCATCAAAATCCCCTGGTGTTAATTTTGTCATTTGGTCATAATTATAATTTCACACTTTTGCTACACTGCAGAGAGTTTGTTTCTTTATGGTTGTATTATTACTTAGCAAAAATAATACCGACTGCGCTAGTCTGTTCTCTGAAGACTGTTTAATCTAAATTGGTAACTAATTTCTTAATCAATATCACCCAGGGCTTAATGATGACTTAAATACCAAACTATTACTAATTTTACCGCGACTTTTTGACCACACCACTGCGGTCGTGGTCAAGAGTTGGTAGACAGTCGTAATAAAGTCCTAGATGATATAAATTATGAATGATCATCGTTGAATTGTAAAACATTATAGGACATCAAATGTGCCATAAATACCTCGAGTAACAAGTATATGCTAACAAAAATTTACACAGATTTGAGTCTGCAGTAGATTATATTAATTCACAAACTTAAAATACACGAGTTTTCAAAAGTCAATCTTTATAAGTCATAAAATAAACAAAGAAGAATCGTTTGAGTTTACCTAAGTATAGTCGCGGAACGAAAGAATCCGTCAGTTCAGTTTTCAAGTACTTTAATTTAACATTTTGTGAACACATTACCTTTCTAAACTTTAAAACACACCAGACTGTGGCATAGAAAATTATGCTTAACTGTTTCTTAACAGGGTTAAGATTTAGTCGAACTAATTTTCCTTGACTATGAGTAAGAGAGAGAACATTTTTATTATTTTGGCTTGCCATTAATACTCTGATTCACTTACGATTATCAAAACTAAATGCAAACCGCTTCTGACATATCATTACAATTTTATGTGATTCGTTAACGCCAACAACTTATCTACAAGTAAAAGTCGACTTTGAAACGCCGTATCTTTTCAATCCGCGACTGAACATGACAAAAGTACAAGTTACGATATTACTTCCCGTTTATATTTTATATTATTATAAAAAATATTTACGTCACACGCCTTGCTTACTAATATGCCATTATAATAGCAAGCTCTTATGTCCTTTCAGGCACGCTATTTGCACTGGCATTTTTATTGTACTAACAGCACTATCCTAAATCACAGACAGTCCTTGTTTCGATAACAATAAGGTGCATTATATAGCAGTTGTTTTGACATCCAGCTTCACCCGGTCTGGCGGCAGGAACCACGCGGCAACGACGCTACCTGCAAACAAATAGTACGTGTGACAACGACTATTTTACTAACGTCACAGGAACGGACAAGCTTGTCTCTTCTTTTAACCTTTTCAAACGCCTAACTAATCGTAAAGCTACTTCAAACCTTATGTCATTGCGTGATAATTACTTTGACGTTGTATTTTGTGACGCATGTAATCGATGCTGACATTGAAAAGGTTAAACGATTTGAAGGGAAAAGGTCAATGTTAAACATACGTTTTGAGAATTTAGTGGCACTAGAACTGCTTAAATGACTGCATTAACCAAAAACCAGTAAGGGCCATAGTGAAAATAAACGGATCAGTCACGTCTTAAAACGAGTTCCGTTCGAGTTCGAGTGATCCGTTTATTTTCACTATGAGTGAGTCTCGCTGTAGTTTCATGTTTAAAGAACCAGTAAAGGCGACCTATTTCACAAACTCATTTAGTAACTTCTTCCTAATAGCACGCTAGCGTTATTTTTTCATGATAAGCTCCTTTACATAGGAGACCAGACTGAGACGACCAGATGGCCTAGTGGTTAGAGAACCTGACTATGAAGCTTGAGGTCCCGGGTTCGATTCCCGTGTCGGGGCAGATATTTGTATGAAAAATACGAATGTCTGTTCTCGGGTCTTGGGTGTTTAATATGTATTTAAGTATGTATCTATCTATACACCGTGAAATTTTAGTGGTTGTTTTCCCGAAACGAGGTGATTTAGTTTCGATGGTACAATCGATTTATAATTACTATTTTGACTAGAGTCAAAAATCCAATTAGGAAAAACGAAAGTCGAACCTAACCTATCGTACGATCGTACGCTACTTGTACCAACGAAGCGTTACTATTGGTTTGCGGCCATATTCGACTTTCGTTTTTCACAATTGGATTTTTGACTCTAGTCAAAATAGTAATTATAAATCGATTGTACAATCGATACTAAATCACCTCGTTTCGGGAAAACAACCACTAAAATTTCACGATGTATATTTTTTCTTTAAAAAAGTTAGTGACCAACATGTATTATCGATATCGATTATAATAATCGGTCTGTCTAACTTGAGCTCAACCAGAGTGTGGCATTTTTTTCCAACATTGCGGTCACATTTCCATCCTGTTTGGTACTATACTTATATACTTACTCAAAGCATTTTTGAAAATTGACGAGGTTTTAGAGCGTTCTAAAAAAATTGCTGTATCGATTTAATATTTAAGAGAGTGCTACTTACTCAAAACCAGTAGTGACCAGAGGTAGAAGGTGATCTGGCAATGATTGAAGATAAGATTCCCCACTACGTTGATCCCAACGAACGTACTGCTGCGCCCCACCATTATGCTGAGGCAGGCCACCATTCCCCTAAAAAAATGTACTTATTACTTAGTGTTTGCTACAAAAACAAGATCAATACCTATTCAAATGTTTATTCTGCCGCAAAACAAAGAGCTCTTTTACATGTAAATTTTTTTATACTACTAGCGCTTTCGGAAAGACAATCATATTTTGTCATCTGTAATACCACCTCTGTTTATTCCAACAAAAATATACATACAAACATAGATCAACCTTCTTTTTCAATTCGTTTATTAAACAGAGACGGCATGGCATCAGTTACATCTGTTAGATACGAATTAGGAACTTATTGGGTCTTAGGTAAAAATCGGTTCAGCCGTTGTGTAGTTACAAGAGGACATAGGAATGGACATACATACATACATACATATGGGTCAAACACATAACCCTTCCTTCTTCGCAGTCGGGTAAAAAGGTTCTAAATTTCCAAGAAGGACTGCATACTTAACTTAACCATTTCACTAAAAAAAAATCATGCAAGATGTAACGTAATCATTTTTAAATAAAAAATAAAATCGCCTTCAAAAAACATCCCGAAACTAAAATGTAAAAAAACCGACTACAAACAAAAAGCATGAAAATATTTTTCTACTAGGTAATCTGTTTGAAGTCGGTGCCTCAGCACGAGGCAGCAGGAGTAGTAGAAACCCGATAGATATATGTAGGTACGTAAGGTAGATGACTGACTAGGTCCACTCCTGCTGGCTCGTGCTGAGGCACCGACTTCAAACAGATTAGTAGAAAGATATAAAATCAAATATGTATAAGACTCTTACCTGAACGAAGTCGGATATAAATCTACAAAGTATGATGCCAGGATGCCCATCCCAAGGCATGTACAGGTGAAAGCAACGAAGAAGAACACGCTTGAAACGGGTTCGGGCATCAAGTTGCAGCTGATACCGCTCATAGAAGAAAGGCAGAGGATGGTGAGGAGCACAGTCCTCCGGTGGTTAGGCAAGTACGAGATGATGATGTTGAGGAAAGAGAAGGCCGATTGAGAGGCGATGAGGGTCAGTATGACGTTGTCTTCGATCACGCCGAGGCAGTTGTCTGGTGACTGGAAAAGAATGACGGTGGTCAAGCAACGAGTAATATTTCGTGCATTATCAATCAATTAATAGCCAGCCACAGTCAGTCCACTGCTGAACATAGACCTTTTTAATGTTACGCCACAACTTTTCATCTTGGCTTCTCGCAGCGAAACACTTCAGCAGTACTATTTAATTAAGGTCATCCCATCACTGTAATGAGTCGCACTATACCTTGACAAGCTAGTGCGCGGCGCTCGGCGGAACCCTGTCGCAGGGAGCCTCTGCTGTCCTTAACAAGATTGTTTTGAATAAGTGCGGCAAACGCTGACTGCGACAGGGTTCCGCGGAGGGTCGCGCACGAGCTGGTCGGACTATAAGGCTTGCCCAAACTCAAACATTATGGAACTCATTTGAATTTCTTCGCAGATGTATGCAGTTTTCCTACCATGTAATAATTTTGGGCATTTATTCTGAAAAACTCAGATGCGCGAACCCGGACTTGAAACCACAATTATCTGCACAAGAGGCTATAGATCAAACTACAAGGCTACCAGGCTGTAATTATTAATGCTAAAAGATAATCATAATTAATCATGATTATGGCTCATAGACATTGTAGGTAACAAAAGTTGTCTGTCCTGTGGACATAAAATTAGCGACTCCGAGTCAACTTTAACATTTAATTAAATGGGCCGGAAGTTGGCCAGGTGTCCCACATGGCGATGTAGACTTGACTAAAAAATATTAGCTGTAGATCCATAACTTTTCCATGTCCACAGGAGAGACATAATCAAAAATGTGTGTTAAACAAAAAACCTTATACTTAGAATAACTCACAATCTCTATAACATTAGGAGCAGCAGTGGAATTGGAGAACTCGTGAACTTCTGTCAAGTTGCTGACGATTGTTCTCCTAGCGATGAGACTGCAGATGTTCCCGTCGGCATGGCCTGACTTCATGGAGAGCATCACCAGGTTGAAGATCTGGGGCAGCCACACGAGGAAGCTGTTGTTTCTGAGGGACGAAACGATAAATGTGTAAATTAAGGGGGTCCATGGAAACGTTTTTTTTTTGTTTTCGTGTTATCTCTGTCACATTTAATTATACAAATCTCAAAAGTTCATGGTAATACACTGCATTTCAACAAATAATAAACTGGTCAAGCGTGAATTGGTCTTAGGGAAATTATTAAAACTGTATATTTGTCTGTCAGCAGCAGTGCTAAAATTCAGTCTCAGTGCGCGAATACCACTCGCACTTGGCCGGATTTCTAAATATCACTAAGCGCACGTGATTTCACAGATTTACGTGATTATGTCAAAAAATAATATTGGCAATGTTTCGGAGTAACTCGTCAAGAGTTTTTATCATATTCTTGGCAAGGAGTCCTAGAAGAACTTCAATGCTTCTCTTGGAAATGAAAACGAAAGTTTGGCTATTTGCCGTTGGCTGACGTCCAGATTATATAATACACGTGCCAGAAATGGCTGTCTGTTTGTACAAATTGTGCATGACTCTAGATAGGCTAAAGATTTATGGGGATGAGATGATTTTATGTGATAGGTAAGAGATTATAATTAAACTAATCGATTTTTAAATGTTGACTACGGTTTACCAACACTTTTTAAGGGATTTTTTGTTCGTTGCAGTGTCTTGGGTGTTTAGTATGTATGTATATATCTAACTAAATAAGTATGTTTATCGTTGCCTAGTACCCGTAACACAAGCTTTCCTTACTTTGGAACTAAATCAATTGGTGTGAATTGTATAATTTTTGTGTTGTTTAAAGCGTACTGGGAAATTACCTACGTAAACAAACCCACTTGCTTTACTTGTAGCTAATATTGTGAATGGCCATGATCACGGTTTTTTTAAAAGGACATTTTTTATATAGACTTGAATAAAACCTGGTTCTCACGTGATGTACACAACGGCGACGATGTAGAAGAGCTGAAAGGTGCGCCAGCGCAGCGGCGGCCGGAACAGAGGGGCGCTCTGCTCGAACATGGAGCGGAGGAGAGACATATCCTTTCTAGTAGTTTCCTCGCCAAGATCCAGAGATTTGACCTGAAAAATGGGAGAAAAAATTTAGTCAGACGCAAGAAGTTTAAGGGTGCTTTCTACCAGGACGTGAAAGCTACTCTACAAAATTATGTGATTGTTTCCTCTAATAATAATAAATTATTTGAAAGAATTTTTACTACAAATTTTGAAGGATAATGTATTTTATGATATAAATGAATTTTTAGAACATGATTTTTATGGGAGGTATGTACTAAGTAATGTTAATTAGTAAAAATAAACTTTTCCAAATTTTAAGGATACCAAGGTAATATTGTACGCCTAAGAAGCAAATTATAGTGGTTCTTTGCAAACTTCACATGTACCTATAATTAACAATAAATTATTTGAATTTGAATTAATGCTAAGCTATGGAGCCGCACTATGAAGATCTATTTAGAGCACGCATCTTTCTAGTTAATAATGAAGTCTAACGACTGGTCGAAGCTCAATATCCTCAAATCATTAACATTAGACGACCAGATGGCCTAGTGGTTAGAGAACCTGACCACGAAGCTTGAGGTCCCGGGTTCGATTCCCGTGTCGGGGCTGATATTTGTATGAAAAATATGAATGTTTGTTCTCGGGTCTTGGGTGTTTAATATGCATTTAAGTATGTATCTATCTATATAAGTATGTTTATCCGTTGCCTAGTACCCATAACACAAGCTTTACTTAGCTTACTTTGGGACTAGGTCAATTGGTGTGAATTGCCCCGTGATATTTTTTTTTTTATTTTTTTTTATTAAAACTAAAAAAAACACTCACCTTAAAGTCCTCTCTCGCGCATCTCTGATTGATCGCGTAGATGGACTTCATGACATCCAAAGCTTCGTCTTTCCGCCCAATGTTTGCCAGAAACTTAGGGCTCTCATAGAAGAAGTATATGGCGATACCGCCGATACCCGAAGGTATAGCCAGGACCACGATGAGAAGCCTCCAGGGTCGGAAGACCACGCCGAGCCAGGACAACTCGGCTGCAAAGTCCAGTTTCAGCGTTGGATAGGTCAGAACTGCAAAGAGAATTGCTAGTTAGTAAAAAATAATAGCTCAAAATAACAAAAATAATAATAATTAATAGCTTAAATAGTAGCTTAATGCTGAGTCAAATTCCTTTTCGACATCTACAATTATGTTTTTTGTTTTTATTGTTATTATTGTTTTTTTTTATTTTTCTCTTGTATTAATCAGTGTATTTTCTTTTTTGATGTCGAATAAAGTTATGTCTATGTCTATTTAAAATAAGTACTTAAGGCCGTACCGAGCTTTTGGCGCATTTGTTGCATTCATTTAATCCCTTGCTGTATCATTACTAGCAAAGCTTTAGTTCTCAAATTCATGTGTAAGATATTAATTTGAGGATCCACTCTAGTGCCGTCACTTTCGAAACACAATTATAACTTGTAGTAGCTCGCACATTAGAAAAAAAATCCAAAGTCGTCTATAAAAAATAAAATTAAAACAATATGATTTCTAGGGCCTAGATACGTTACATTTTAAAGTAATATATATGTACAAGTTAAGTATGAAGTATCTTTTTCTATTTATTTTTTTATTTTCTTCAACTTCATTTTTTTTATTACTTTTACGGTCATCCCGTGAAACCATATATTTCAAACTAAATACAAACTGAAACATAGATGCACAGAAAAAACCCCAGAAAAAAGACCAATGCTGGGAATCGAACCCAGGTCCTCAGCGTTCCGTGCTGCGTGCTTACCCCTACACCATCACTGGTCTAGAAGTTAGCGACGAATCGACCTGGGTTCGATTCCCAGCATTGGTCTTTTTTCTGGGGTTTTTTCTGTGCATCTATGTTTCAGTTTGTATTTAGTTTGAAATATATGGTTTCACGGGATGACCGTAAAAGTAATAAAAAAAAAATGAAGTTGAAGAAAATAAAAAAATAAATAGAAACAGATACTTCATACTTAACTTGTAAAAGTTGGCCTAGTAGCGCCATCTCTTGGTCCAGGTGAGCGGGTAGCTCCGAAGGAGTGTTGAAGTCTATCGGTAGAGGGCATAACATAGATGCGCTTTATCACTGCCTAAATGTGATTATAACAGACTGAAGTGTACGATGTATGGGAAAGATTCGTCGCTAACTTCTAGACCAGTGATGGTGTAGGGGTAAGCACGCAGCACGGAACGCTGAGGACCTGGGTTCGATTCCCAGCATTGGTCTTTTTTCTGGGTTTTTTTCTGTGCATCTATGTTTCAGTTTGTATTTAGTTTGAAATATAATATATATGTATTTGTTTTAGTAAAAAGATGAAAATACCTAAATACACGCATGGTCTGACCAACCTATCTTGAGCCGCTGTGCTGCCCCCCCTGGCCGTATAGTTAGTTGCGTTAGTGCTCCTTCGGCCAACGGACGGGGAACTTGCGTCCCTTACGCTTACGCACGGCTTTGATTCTAGACGCTCTCACGCACACATACACGTGTGCATAGAATATCTAAAATCGATCCGCGTTAGAAGTTCGGTGCGGCCTTAATAACAAGCGTCACACACAATGCGTCACACGCGGCAGCAGCAATGGACGACAGCATTAGACATGTGTCATTGGACGACCTTGGAATAAACGGGTCCAAATTTAACGACAGATAGGGAGTTCCTCTAATGGATAAACTTGATCTTATAGATTATTTTCCCATACTGTACTAGTGCTCGAAGAATCGCCAAACTCAAGTGGCAGTGGGCAGGGCACATTGCTCATAGAACTAATGGCCGATGGGGCAAAAAGGTTCTCGAGTGGCGTCCACGGACCGGAAGACGCAGTGTAGGTAGGCCTCCAACAAGATGGAGCGACGACCTGGAAACCTTAGTTGCGGGATCGCGTTGGATGCGGATGGGAAAATCGAATGGTGCTCCTTTGTATTCACGAACTGGTGAACAAGGAGAGGGCGCGCCTCTGGGGCCGCGTGCTGCCGCCCGCGCGCTGCTGGCCGCCTCGCCGCCTGCGCACCGAGCAAGGTGTGGTCGGTCAGGCGGCCGCGGCGACGTGACGCCGGTGCCGGGCGCAAGGGCGGCGCGACGCGCTCTCTTACAAATTGCGTGTTATATTTTTAACCGACTTCAAAAAAAGGAGGAGGTTCTCAATTCGGTTGTATGTTCTTTTTTTTTTTAACGTGTGTTACCTCAGAACTCCGTCATTTATGAACCGATTTGGAAAATTTTTTCGTTGTTTGAAAGCATAGGCTTCAAGGTTGGTCCCGTTATTACCAGAATCCAGTTCTGATGATGGGATCCATGAGGAATTGAAGAAACTCCGCAAAAATTCAAGAAAAAAGTATAGCGACTTTAGTATTTTCGGTGACAAGTCGAGCATTTGCATTCAGAAAGTATCATGGAACTCTGTAATAAAACGACACAACCCCGTCGAGCATTAAAAATAGAATTTTCAACATAAACTTATTTCGAAGTCAAACTGATGATTTTATCCTACGCATCTATTTTATACAGAAACAACTAAAAAGCAAAAAATATTTTTTTTTAAATAAAAAACAAAACCTCCTTCAAAAAAATCCAAAAAACTATGAAAATAATAGTTGAACCAAACCGACCACAATAAGCATGAAAATATATTTCTTCTAATCTGATCGAAGTCGGTGCCTCAGCACGAGCCAGCAGGAGTGTAGAAGCCCTATTAGATAGTAGGTATGTATGTAGGTAAGTTAGATTACTAGGTCCACTCCTGCTGGCTCGAGCTGAGGCACCGACTTCAAACAGATTAGAAGAAATATATTTTCATGCTTATTGTGGTCGGTTTGGTTCAACTATTATTTTCATAGTTTTTTGGATGTTTTTTGAAGGAGGTTTTGTTTTTTATTTAAAAAAAATTATTAACATAACGGTTTTTCTTTATTTCCTCGCATTTGTGATGAAAAGTAGAGTGTTCATGTTCAATTCGAGTGTAAATGATCAATTACAACCCTTGTTTACCAATCTACTATATGCTCTGTGTGATCGATTGGTGTAGTACGGTACGGGTTACGTTTTTTCAACTGACTTAATTTGTAGGTATAACAAGCGTCAGCAATTGTCTTCAATCATCAGCAACCGTCAGAAAGGGTCACTCACCGGCAGCGGCGGCGGGTGACAGCAGCAGCAAACACGTCATCAGCAGCATGTACTTGCTGCGCACGCGCCGCACGCATGACTCGCCCACCAGCGTGTACGTCGCAGAGTTAGCGGCGCAGGAACTGGAATACACAACATATTCGTTTAGGGGCCAATTTTATTTTGTTGTATGCTTTGACTTTTTTTTTATTTGGAAAATTTTGTGATTTCTGCTCAGAATAACGAGCTTTTTCGATCATACTAGGAAAACAAAAGTGTCCCAAGTTTTTTTCCGTTGAGTTACCATTTTTCATAGACTTTATATTATAACTCAACGGAAAAAACTTGGGACACTTATGACCGTAACTAAATGGAAGAATCGAAAAACATATGGGTGTTTTTGAACACTTTTTCTCCTAGTAGGATCGAAAAGCTCGTGATTCTGTGCAGAAATCAAATCACATACAATTTTCCAAATAAAAAAAATTCCAAACATACAACAAAACAAAAACTCGCCAGGTCGCGGGTGAGCAAAGTAATTGTTTTAGTTCATTAATATGGACTTCCGCAAAGTAACGCCTGATTCAATAAATTATTTAAAAACTAGCCCTTAAAGCACAGAATATATAATAGTACTAAAAAAAACACTGTTCTGAATATCGTAAATTAATCGAAAATTAATTGTAATATGCATTAATATCCAATGGTTATAGCACCTTTAAACAAGTTAGCTATGAAGTATCTTTTTTTGTACTTATTTTTTCAACTTCATTTTTTTTTTTTATTTTTTTTTTTTTTTTTATTACTTTTACGGTCATCCCGTGAAATCATACATTTCGTACTAAATACAAACTGAAATATAGATGCACAGAAAAAACCCCAGAAAAAAGACCAATGCTGGGAATCGAACCCAGGTCCTCAGCATTCCGTGCCGCGTGCCATACCCCTACACCACCACTGGTCTAGAGATTAGACACGAATCTTTCCTATACATCATACATTTCAATCTGCTAAATCATCACCTTATGCAGTGACAAACGCACATCTATGTTACACCCTCATCGAGAGATTTTAACACTCCTTCGGAACTAACCGCTCACCTGGACAAGAGATGGCGCTACTGTGCAACTTTAAACAAGTTAGCTATGAAAAATGAAGTTGAAAAAATAAGTACAAAAAAAGATACTTCATAGCTAACTTGTTTAAAGTTGCACAGTAGCGCCATCTCTTGTCCAGGTGAGCGGTTAGTTCCGAAGGAGTGTTAAAATCTCTCGATGAGGGTGTAACATAGATGTGCGTTTGTCACTGCATAAGGTGATGATTTAGCAGATTGAAATGTATGATGTATAGGAAAGATTCGTGTCTAATCTCTAGACCAGTGGTGGTGTAGGGGTATGGCACGCGGCACGGAATGCTGAGGACCTGGGTTCGATTCCCAGCATTGGTCTTTTTTCTGGGGTTTTTTCTGTGCATCTATATTTCAGTTTGTATTTAGTACGAAATGTTATAGCACCGAAAAGTTTTTTTCCCGGATCCGTAAAGCGGCCTGCTGAGAAATGGAATTTGCTCCCATCCTCTATGTCTTTAGATACATGGGCTCTTCGAGGCTAAAGTGTGTAGGGTGTTACTTAATCAGTGAGATACTGTGCTGTGGTGGGGTGTGGCTGGAAGAGAAAATAACTAGTTTGCTATGAAAAATCTTGTTGTATTTTTTTATTTTTTTCAACTTCATGTTTTTTACTTGTACGGTCATCCCGTGAAATCCATATATTTCATACTAAATACAAACTGAAACATGGATTCATAGAAAAAACCCCAGAAAAATGACCAGCACTGTGAATCGAACCCAGGTCCTCAGCATTCCGTGCCGCGTGCCATACCTACCCCTACACCACCACTGGTCAAAATATGTAAGTAACCAGT
Organism: Archips crataeganus; assembly: GCA_947859365.1. Classification (NCBI taxonomy): domain Eukaryota; kingdom Metazoa; phylum Arthropoda; class Insecta; order Lepidoptera; family Tortricidae; genus Archips; species Archips crataeganus. Next base: position 2,352,342 of record OX402054.1, on the reverse strand, counting down.
GGTGGTGTAGGGGTATGGCACGCGGCACGGAATGCTGAGGACCTGGGTTCAAATCCCAGCGCTGGTCTTTTTTCTGGGGTTTTTTCTATGCATCCATGTTTCAGTTTGTAATTAGTATGGAATATATGAGAAAATAACTGCATATCGAACTTAAATTATTTAAATGAAAACTTGCATTTCAGAACTTGTGCATATTTTACATTCGGTTATACACACAACATTTCAGTAGCACCGCCTAACCAAGAATAGCTGCCCAGACCGTCTGCAGTCCGCTGTTCGTTTCTAGATTCGAATTCTAGAAGCCACAAATTCAAATTTCCGAAACAGCAACACTGTCTCTCGGTGGCCAGTGTCTACAATACAGCTCTGGCCTCATCTTCAATTCGTCAGGTGAGATGGAGTCAATCATGGGTCAGTTTTATGTAAAAAAAAGGCAAACTAGCTCAATCATTTGCATCCTTGTGTCATATACATATAATGTTTGTATGAAGATTGATGAAAGTATATGCGTTTACTACTTTCACTATAATGTGCAGGCTATAGGCATATGTACATCGGCATTTACTACGTTACGAGCCGATGAAGCCTCAAAAGTGAACTCAGCCGCACGTCGGTTGGCAAATAGAATCGAGCAACGCTAAAACCAATAGAGTGGTAATACCTACTGGCCAACTAATCTCAAAATATATATGTGACTTGTCATCATCATTTTCAACACACAGACCTCCCCAAGGTTCGCAAACAGATCGGTCCAAAAATTTTATTTTTTACTTTTTAGACAGCGGACAATAATTTTATTTTTTACTTTTTAGACTTTTTTTCTCGTGGGTTTTTTACTAGCAGTCAGAGGCTGGTATTTTCGTTGAATTTTGGAGCTGTCACAGAGACTTCTCATTTATCGATTTATCCGATTAATTGTCTGATACTATAGACCACAACATCGATTTTAAAGAAGATTAAAAGTAGAGGTAAACAACAAGTGTTTTCATCGCTAAAGAGCAAATGAATAAAGTCAATGTCAAAATTATTTATTAAAATTAGGCATCAAATGATGCTCCTATGAACGTCGAAGAATCTAACACCGGTTCGGAAAAACCCTGTGAAAATGTTAAATAGAGTTATGAAATGAAAATAATGAAAATTTAATAGTTAAAAATTTATTGAATCAGAATTTATTGAGTTTAACATTTGGTAGCATAGCATACGGTTGTGGTAACTCTGAAGATGAGCTCTGGTTGAGTTCGAAACGCGTCAGTGTAGCTTGGTGGTGGTGATGGTTGGGTTTATGTGATTTGTGTGTGTTCGTACAGTGTGGAGGTGGAGGAACTGCATGAACGCACATTTCTTGCATAAACGTAACTATTGTAAGGTCGCGGGTGAGCAAAGTAATTGTTTTAGTTCATTAGTTAAAAATTTGACATTTCATTAGTTCAGTTCAGTGTTATAAGGATCAATAAAATATTATTATTATAATTCCTGTTTAAAACTTCCAAAAACTCGGAAGAGATCGCTCATCCACGATAAGACTGCCTGTTGTTTACTTATACTCTTAATCATACTTTAAATATTGTTTTCTGTATTTATCGATATAATAATTATTTATATCAGAATTCGATAAATGTGAAGTCCTTATGACAGCTCAAAAGTGCCACGAGAATCCAGGCCTCTGACTAGCAGATATATGCTCTATGTCGGGTAGCAACAGACGTGCTCGTACACACTAAACATACATGCGCGTGCACTTGACATTGACCGGTAAATCGATAGCGTTCCAACGGACAATTAATGGAGGTCGAATTAATGTGTACCATCATTAATAATGGTCCGGTTTTGTCTATTAAGATGCCACTGTTTATAATGGTAGGTACGGATCTGTAACGTGATGGTTCTTATAGTTGTGCAATGGAGTTAGTTAAGAAAAATGTGGCTCTGGCTATTGAGAATAATTTTGCCAGTGTCAAGTAGAAGCCAGTATTAAAACATGTCGGTCGTTGTTCGGTAGGCTTAGGACTAACTAGATCAGTTCCCCAAACTTGTTTGTTCCGCGTAGAAAATTTTTCAATCGCATTTATCGCGTTTTTACCCAACTTTAATCGACACAGAAACATAGGTAGGTTTAGGTTATGTGAAGTTTGCATCGGCCCGAAGGGCCAAAAGCACACAGAAGATGGTCCGTCGACACTGTTTCCGTGTCAATTCAAATTGGGAAAAAACGCTACTGTGAAAATAAGTTTCAGTAAAAAACTACGGTGAGAAAAAAAGCATTTGGAAAAAAATGCGACAAGGGAATTTTGCTACGGGAACAAACAAGTTTGGGGAACTGATCTAGTTACTCTAGGCTTAGGGCCATAAAAATCTTTTCAATACAGTTGCTTAAAAAGTGCCCTTTTTTTGGCGGTATTGCTTGCGCTAAGTTCTTTTTTGCGAACTAGTGCGATTTACTTTTCTAGTTTTTTAAATTTGTACTTGTCCAATTCATTGAAGTCTGACGGATGGATGGATGGATGGATGGATGGATGGATGGATGGATGGATGGATGGATCGATGGATGGATGGATGGATGGATGGATGGATGTATCGATGGATCGATGGATGGATCGATGGAGCGATGGATCGATGGATCGATGGATCGTTGGATCGATGGATCGACGGATCGATGGATCGATGGATCGATGGATGGACGAACGGACGGACGGACGGACGGACGGATGGATGGATTAATGGATGGATGGATGGATGTTGTTGGTGATAAAAATGTTTTGTATTATTACTATTATTATTATTAAGTCTCAAATTATTCTGTTGTATTTTTTTTCGCAACTGTATTAAAAAACGTCGTTCGATACACGCGCGGAAATGTCATTCTTCACTCGTCCCGAGTCTTGCCACTCGCCTTCGGCTCGTGGCAAGATATCTCAGGACTCGTGAAGTAATGACACACTTTCCGCACTAGCATCGAAATGTACTATTTGCTTAGAAGAATCACTTTATGGCTTTTATGCTTAGAAAAGAACCTTAGAATATATGTAAATAAGCAAGCATCGAACATATAAACACTGCAAATTAAAAAAAAAAGCTTGTTAAAAGAAGAAGAATTGTATTTAGAGAAGGGCCATGCACATCCCAGAATGGCTTAGCGCGTGCCCCAACATTGTGGTATCGACTCTGCTGAAAATGATGATAACTCACAAGCACACTGAGAAGAATTTGACCAGCCCGAGGAACAGCCAGTTGGGAGACACGCTGGTGAGGCAGGACAGCACGAAGGCGGCCTGCAGGGACAGCACCAGCGAGAACCGACGGCCTCTCGTGTCTGACACGTAACCCCAAAAGTACGAAACTAAAAGGATACCTGCAAACAAGGTTAACGTATCAAACAAAACCAGCGCCGGGCCTTGTTGCCCAGCTTATGCTGAGACTGGGACCTATTGTCACCTAATTGAAGTATATTTCTTTATTATTAATTTAATTTACTTTTTCATTTTCATTGATTTTTGTTTGTTTTGTTGTTTTATTATTTGAATTTGAATTTGAAATATTTCATTTAAAGTAGGTACCTAATAAAGGTTGATGAGAGGGCTTGTGCCGTAATTCCCACGCGAGTCCAGTGCGGATTGAAAACTTCAGACACACACCATTGAATTTCTTCTCAGGTGTGTGCATTCTCGGAATTTATGTACGAAATTACATTTTAAATTTACAATGAGCTTTACGATGAAGTAATCTGCATACGCCTGCGAAGAAGTTCAATGGTCTGTGTGAAGTTCCCAATCCGCGCTGGACTCGCGTGGGAACTACGGCCCAAGCTCTCTCATTCTGTGCCTGTGCCCTGCAGTGGGACGTAAATAGGCTGGGATGATGATGATGATGATGTGTGCAGGTTTCCTTACGATGTTTTCCTTCACCGTAAAGCTCATGGTAAGTTTTAAATGTAATTTCACACATAAATTTCAAAAAACTCAGAGGTGCGATTGATATCAATAAAACATACTTAAATACATATTAAGCGCCCAAGATTTAAGAGTTCATTCGTGTCATTCATATTATTAATATCTGCCCTAACGGGGCATCGAACCCGGGACCTCAAGCTTCGTAGTCAGGTTCTCTAACCACTTGGCTATTCAGTCGTCTAAAAAAAGTCATCTTTAAGGGAAACGTGTCAAAATACATACACTTTGAAAAGAATAATGGACGAAATACACTGTTTTGGACGATTGTGACTTTACTGACCGACAGGTGTCGCTGTACTTAAAACTAAACTAGGTAACGTTTGACTGAATGGAAAACTATAAGAAATGCATATACTTGGTATTAAACGGATTGGCATAGCAACGGTGTTTGATGTAAACAAAGTGGTCCTTCGAGCCGGATAAGAAACAGTGACAGTGACAGTGAGTAGTGAGTGAAGTGTTAAGTGCAAAAGTGGACCTTAAAACCGTAAGTACAGTGAAGTGAGGTGTCAGTGTCAGTGAAACAAACTTAGCGGGAAAATCGTAGCTGTCAAAGACTTGTAAAATTTCAAAATCTTATTCTATGGACTTAACAAATTCACAACTCTAAAAACACTTGTAAAATTTTCAAAATTCTTTCTATGGACTTATAAAAATTGAAGTGATATTTGTATGGTTTATTCTATGGACTTAGACAAAATTTGAACAATTCTGGGACTTGTAATTTTTTCGCAATTTATTTTATGGACTTGTAAAAATTTTCAAAATTAGGTAACGTGTTCAGTAAAGTAGGCTTCAAGATGACTAAAGAACTATTGGGACTCATAGCAGAACAGGAACAGGCGATGGGGATCATTCAAAAAATGCAAATAAATTTCAAAAAAACGGGAAAAGCTAGATTGACAAGAGGTTACGTCAAAGCGAGAAAGGAAACTTTAGAGGAGTATTGGAAAAATTTCGTGGAGACAAACCGAACCATAATCAAAACTGTCAATAAAGAAGATATGGAAAACCTGCAATATTTTACAAATGATTATTACTCTGCATATGAAGAATTCTACATTAACTTAAAAGCGGAGATGACAGATTTGTTAGAAGACACAACACAAATTTCGAGCGGATTAAATTTGAACCAACTAAATAAACATGAAGAAATTAAACTACCGAAAATAAACATCCCACAATTTACCGGCAATTACCAAGACTGGCCATCATTTCATGATCTATTTGTATCACTGATTCACAAGAAGTCAAGTCTAGGAAATGTTCAGAAACTGCATTACCTGAAGAGTTGTCTGTCAGGGGAACCAGAACATCTTCTGAAACATCTACCAGTAACTGACAGTAACTATGACCTAGCGTGGAACATGCTACAAGGAAGATACAATAATAAGCGTATAATTGTAAATTCTATATTGAACAGATTGATCAACCAGAAAAAAATTAATACAGGAACTGCCAAATCGATTCGTGAGATACTTGATATCACAATGGAATGCTTGAACAAGCTTAAAGCACAAGGTGTCGATATCACTTCATGGGACACAATCATTATTTACATCACTGTTTCCAAACTTGACACCGAAACTCACAAAGAGTGGGAAAAGGAAGTGAGCGATATTAACAATAATGAGTTACCTTCGATGTCCAAGTTTGAAAAATTCTTAGAGAAACGATTTAATGTTTTAGAAATGATGCAACTAATTCAGAGTACGAACGCGAACGCTAACAGAAATGTCCAGAAAGTTCCTCAGAACGCAATCGAATTGAGATCATTCTTTGTAGCCGTAAATATTAAATGTACATTTTGCAAGGACAATCATCACATCTTTCAATGTAGAGAATTTCAACGATTAACACATGAAAATAAGATAGATGTTGTACAGAATGAGAGACTGTGCTTCAACTGCCTTATATCTGGTCATCCAGCAAGGTATTGCAAAAACAAGTCATCCTGTCACACCTGTGGAAAAAGACACCATTCACTGTTGCATAGAAGTTACACATCCAGCCATTCCCACGAGAGAGAAAACAGAGAGATAAAACTTGAGAGACAAAAGAAAGAAATAAAACAAGAGAGACAAAACAGAGAAACAAACCAACAGAGACAGAACAGAGACACAAACCAAGAGATACAAGACGAGGTGAAACAGCAACGAGAATCAAAACAAGAACTAACAGAGAAAAAAGCAAACAATCAGACAGAAGAACAGAAAGGAGAAGATAGATACGGAAAAAGAGTAACAACAGATTCAGATGAACAGTATAAAGAGAAGATAGCAACGAAAGACAACAGAGATGCAGAAATTCAGAAACAATTCACACAAAATATAAATTCGAGAGGAACTGGTTTACGAAAAGGAGAGCATAATATGATAATATTGAGAAACAAGAGGGACGATTTATCAAAAGATTTACCAATGGATACTTGGCGGAAAAAATCCGGAAAAACTGAAAGGAACAAAATTTTAAGCAATGAAAACACAGACAAAACATCAGAATTCAAAGAGAAGACAGAAACATAATTATAAGTAAACCAGATGAGAATTGTTTAGTTTCGGAGAGTTAACAAAAAACAATTTGAGTACAACACAATAAGAATATAAACAAAATACAGTCCACTGAGAGAAAAATCGAGTTATGTGAAGAAAAGTATGTGCATAAACTGACAGCGAAAACATTGGAGCTGCATAGCATTAAACTTAAAGTATATACATAATAGTCACCAGTTTATAGTAAAATGACCTTCAGTCATTTTAGGCGGGAGTATGTTTTGGACGATTGTGACTTTACTGACCGACAGGTGTCGCTGTACTTAAAACTAAACTAGGTAACGTTTGACTGAATGGAAAACTATAAGAAATGCATATACTTGGTATTAAACGGATTGGCATAGCAACGGTGTTTGATGTAAACATACACAATAGTCATTTGACATACCTACCTAGTAAAATTTTCTATGAAACTATCTAAACTCAATTTTTATAAGTGTCGATTTGTGTAGATTAGATTTATTTTGTAACACTCCTGTAAAGTTGAGAATTTCTTAGAAAATTGCAATATGTAAATAAATAAATAAATAAATAAATATTAGGGGACAATCTTACACAAATCGACCTAGTCCCAAACTAAGCAAAGCTTGTACTATGGGTACTAGACGACGATAAACATACTTATATAGATAAATAAATAATACTTAAATACATAGAAAACATCCATAACTCAGGAACAAATATTCGTGCTCATCACACAAATAAATGCCCTTACCGGGATTCGAACCCAGGACCTCTTGCTTCGTAGGCAGGGTCACTACCAACTAGGCTAAGGCGGTCGTTGTCAAATGAACATTATGTATTTTGTCCATTATTCTTTTTAAACTTTATGTAATTTGATACGCGTACCCAGTTCTCAAGTATCCTCAGGCGAAAGCCACTCAGAAGAGTCAAGAGACGTAGAACGGGGGCGCATTGCAGTCGCAGCGCCACTAGAATCAGTTTTCATACTAAACTTCTGTTTTGCGAACAAACGACGCGGACTGCGACGCGCCCCCGTCCCACGTTTCTTCTGTATGGCTCAAACTATGGAGCACATTGTACAGCGCTGCCCTCTACACTCATACTCGGGCTCCCCTGGAGATCTGTACAATCTAACACCTGACGCAACCTCGTGGCTTGGGACCCTGAATGTGGATTTATAGCTAATTTGTAGTTTCTTTCTTTAGTGTAATTGTTTAATGTTTTACGCCGTACGATTAAATAATAAATCTGTGTGGCTTGCGCCTTATGTGCCACTTACCAACGAAAGGCAGGGACGTGAGGATGCCCTTCTGCGCGACAGTCAGTTCCAGGTCGCAGGCGGCTGCGACCACCAGGCTGAAGCCGAACAGGTCTATGCCTATGGCCAGCAGGATCCAAGCGCATATCAGCACCAACAGTATGTTGTACACGCCGTTACCTGCAAAGACCAAGCAAAATAGTAAGGAATGGCACTCGCTCCAATCGTCTGTATTTCCGAATTGTTCCTGATTCGTCATAATCCTAATTGGTCATATTCCTAATTCGACACTTTCCTAACTGGTCATATACCTAACTCGTCATGTTCCTGATTTGTCATATTCCTTACTCGTCATACCATTGACATTTGCCTGCACAAACTTTACATTATTTGTCATTTGTTTTGGAATCAGAATCATAATATCGCACCTCCGGTACAACAGTGTATCATCTCGAAATGATACTAACTAACTAACTAATTTGGCTCAGGGACCCAAAGAGGGTCTTGGCCTCCGAAACGAGAGCACGCCATCTGTCCCGATCGTGCGCAGCCTCTTGCCAGTCGTCGACTTGAAGACGTCGCAGATCCGCCTGGACACTGTCCCCCCAGCGGTACCTGGGTCGCCCAACCGGGCGGCGACCAGTCGGTCGTCCCATGTATGCTCTCTTGGCAGCACGATCCTCTCCCATTCGGAGTAGGTGGCCGAACCAGCGAAGTCTGTGTGATTTTGTTACGCCGATGATGTTGGGTTCAGCCACCAGCTCCTGGATCTCTATGTTTTTACGGATCCTCCACGTACCGTCGTCTCTCTTGACAGGTCCCAGGATCTTACGCAAGACCTTCCTTTCCGCTACAAGGAGTTGACATTCCTCTTTTTGTGTTAGTGTCCAGGCCTCACAACCATACATAAGGATAGGTCTCACGACAGTTTTATAAATCCTTAACTTTGTATTCCTGCTGAGAAACCTGGACACCAACACCTTGTGGAGGGCTGCACTGCATCGCAGGGTGTTTTGGATAATACACCATTTTAATTTAGACTTTACTTAATTTCCGGAAAGTCTAAATTAAAATGGTGTATTACTTCGAGATGATACACTGTTGTACCGGAGGTGCGATATTTATTCGTTTAAAATAGTTACATTGGTATTGATCTTAAAGCTAGAGCATGTTGTGAAACACTACATATAAATGGTCTTGGACTCCGCTTTATGTAAATCAGTGTCTTTCAACCTTTTTCATGATGCGACCCCCTTGGAATGAAAAAATATTTCGCGACCCCCGACCCTTCGCTTTTTTATCATTTATGTATGTGTATGTTACAGTGTTACAAATATTCATCCCATACGACGTTTTTATGCGTCTCCATAATTAGGGTTCGGATATAAGTACCTCTGGCGATCCCCCTACAGAAGTTTCGCGAAAAACAGTGATGTAAATTATTGTCTAATAACCGTAGTACAAAATATTTACGACGCGCGCACACACACACGCGCACGTGTTCACGATTTCATTTGACTGTACAATGACGAGTAAGGAATATGACGAGTTAGGTATATGAACAGTTAGGAAAGTGTTGAATTAGGAATAGGACCAATTAGGAATATGACGAATCAGGAACAAAATCGTCACCAAGTTGGGGTTGCATTGTCATCGAAACTAAATATTTATGTTGAATTTCAAGTCAATTTGGACACTAACAGGTGGAATGAAATAAAAACTCGTAAAAAATTACATACCCATTTCGGACCCGATTTAGCGAAGATTTCATTAAAAACCTTATTAAAAACACGAAAACTTATATATAAATAAAAACGTCACAACATAACAATTGAACAGTTAGCAGAAAGGTAGACAATGGTGTTGTTAAGCATTCTGTTTGTAATCCATTTTGACGTAGAAATTACGTGATGTTCCCATTTCAGAAAACATTTTTACGTCAGAAGAATGTATGTTGAATGAAACGAAAATAACTAGGTCATCTTTTTTTTTCACGGTGCCGGAAATAGGCCCTACGCATCTAGCGCCCCGTTAGGGGGAAACAGAGGGTATGTGAGGTTCTCCCACAAAGGGCATACCCATTAAAAACCACATGAGTTCCCTCCAAAGACTATCTATCTAGCGTTCCCTCCTTGTTATAGAGTGTGGAAAAAGTGACTACCGCGATGCCCACTGGCCGCCCCGGGATGGAGCCACTCCTATAGCTGATACCGTGCAATGAAAGCTCGGCTCTCTACCCTCCCCTGCTGGCGTCAAATTATTTAGGTCATCTATACCTATTAATTGCGTTTGAGATGTGGTGCTGTCGGAGAGTGGCGGGGATTAGCTGGACTGAAAGAAGAACGAATGAAGAGGTTTTGGGTTTGGTAGAAGAGGAAAGGCTGCTGTTGAGGACGATTTAGAATAGGTGAGGAAATATGCTGGGGCATCTGATACAACATGCAGGACAGTTAAACCCCTTCTACACGGTCGGGTCCAACCGCCGACCGTCGTGTCGCTCGCGTCGGGGACAGCGTTCCATACGGTTGGGGCCGACCACGGACAATGCACTCGCGACCAAGGCCGTTGACATCAACCAAATATCGGTCGGGTCAACCGATTTCTACACTGTCCACTTTTAAATCAACCCGACCAAGGACACGATGGTTGGCGATTGGTCCCGACCGTGTAGAAGGCCTTTTATAGGCAACGCCATCAGAGTTGAGGCCACGCACACAACAACACGTCATGTAATGACAGCGGGATTTTGACATTTATTCGTACCGATAGCAAGTTCAACATACTCAACATAGAAGTAGAAGATTGACTAAAAATTTCTTCAAACTATTTCTTTAAGAATAATTTAGGAAAATACACAAAATAAAATAGAATAATTTAGTTCAAACAACACAAAAAATAAAATGTTTTGATCTATTTTATATAAGTCAGATAAGCATATTTTTCGCTATTTATAAAATACCGATTTTTTTCTTGCGAATATTTCTTATCAGTTTCAAATTGTTTTATTTCAAAAATAGGTTATATGAAAAAAGAAAAATTGTAATATGCATAGTATTGCGTAAGTATTTCATTATAAGATCTTATAACTTTACATTTTCATTCACTCAGTCATTTCATTCATTCACTATCTTTTTTGCAATTAGTACTTTATATAGCTGTGTATGTAATCATTCACCTCAAATCTGATGGCGTTACCTATACATAAAAATATATTAGAAGGGCGAATAGAAAGTAGAGGGGGCAGGGGAAGGCTGAGACGGTCATTTATAGATCAAGCCAAAGAAAAAGTCAATGTCATGACGTATCAGGAGCTGAAAACGTTGGCAGAGAATCGAACAGAATAGCGATAACTCCACCGATAAAAGCTGGTCTCTTAAATTGATGGTGATGACGATGATACCTATTAAACGACTAACGTTACTGATAGACGAAACATTAACCATTGGAGTTGTAAAAATTCTTCGGCAGACATTGATCATAAAGAATTACGAAGGGATTTTTCAAAATTCATACGGAATGAGTAACTATTTCATTTTTATTCTTTTGCGGAAGCGAAGCAGCAGGCCTATGCTAATTGAAACAATTTAAAATCCTGAAAAATAAGTGAGATCATTACAGAAAAACGTGGCTGCGGACTTATTAGCTCTTTAGTTATAATTTTGAGAAACCTGAGTCAATTCGATAGTAATTTTTCCTGGTGAATGAGTGCACAATGTAAGAAAAGAACATAAGAAAAAATACTTAAAGCCACACAGAATAGATAAATGATAATAACTGGTAACAATAGTTTGTTTAACTTCAATGACCATAGATAATTAAAGCCACAGAATAGATATATGATAATAACTGGTAACAATAGTTTGTTTAACTTGAATGACCATAGATAATTCAATGTGGCGAAGCAATTTAACGTCCGATACACTTTGAAAAAATATTTGTGAATTGTTTTGAATGCGCTTATATTTCTTTGGGGGTAGGCTACAATAGAGAGATCTCTCTCCAGGCAGATGTTATGCCTGGGGACCGAAGTCCAATGGATGAAACTTGGAAGTTGTATTTATGCAGCCGAGTTGAGAAACTTCGATAGCGTGATGTAGGATTGTAGTAATTAGTTCCTTATGTGATGACTAGATGGTGCTAGTAGTCGCTACATCAGCCCCCCTTTTAGACCGGAGGTCGATACGAATTGCAGTGGAGTGCAGTCTGTGCGTCATGTGGGCGCTTGCAAGGGCCAGTCGCTCAGAGCCTCGTCGGCGAGCATTGTTGTTCCTCTGCTACTTGTAGATGCATGCCTGTTGCGTGATTGCTCGGAGCCTTGTTGGCGAGCGTTGGTTGATTGATTGGCAAGTGGAAGTAGTGGGAGGAGGATTTGCGAACTGTAGACACCAGGCAGATAATAGATACATGCTAATGGTGCACAGTGCGGTGAGATGGCTTGCTGTGAAACTGCGTCATCGTCTTGTGTGTCTGAAGGTTGCGATTTTGTCCAATGTCGTGGATCACCAATTTGGGGGTAGGCTACAATAGAGAGATCTCTCTCCAGGCAGATGTTATGCCTGGGGACCGAAGTCCAATGGATGAAACTTGGAAGTTGTATTTATGCAGCCGAGTTGAGAAACTTCGATAGCGTGATGTAGGATTGTAGTAATTAGTTCCTTATGTGATGACTAGATGGTGCTAGTAGTCGCTACATTTCTTTTGTTTAAAGATCATTAACAAATAATAGGGACAGTGACACCATTAATATTAATCAAGCAAGTCACAATACAATACAATACAATGACTCTTTATTGTCCACCACAAAGAAATCAATACAGAAAAACAGGTACATGGAAAAAAATATATATAAGGTAAGCAATAGGAGGCCTTATCGCTTCGGAGCGATCTCCAGGCAACCTTTTCACAAAAAAATGACAGCAAGGAATAGTCACTTACTTTTTATGAGGCTACCATTTTATAAAATCGATTAGGCAAGAAACACAATATAATAATTTCAAAAATAAGTTGAAAGCGTTCCTAATCGAAAAATGTTATTATTCTGTAAATGAATTCCTTAATGATGAGAGTGTAAAATACTACAAATGTAAATAGATCAAATATTCAGTGACAAACGAAACGCTGCACTTGATGACATAGATACTCCTGTAATGTAATAATCAAAATTAATTGAATGTACCTAATGTGATTATTGTAATTTAATTTTTATTATTTATTTTGATTGTTTTAATTTGTTTTAATTTTATTAATTCTAATATATGTTCATAAAATTGAAGATCAAAGTAATAATATAATCTAGTAATAATAATAATGCATGATTTCAATTTAATATAAATATGACATAAATGAAATATTTAGTTTTAAGTATTATTGTGTGCCCTTGCAGGGCGTCATGGACCGACTTATAAAACTATTATAACATCTTTTAAAATGTACATGACTTTACAGTGAAATAAATAAATAAATAAATAAATAAATAAAAAAATAAATAAATAAAATTTTCGAAAAAGTGTGGATATCAAAGAAAAAATGTATACAGTCAAAACCGTTTATAGCGGCGCCAATTACAACGACATAATTGAAAGTTACGACCAAGAATAAATAATAGTTTAAAAAAACTAAAAAACACGCTTTAAAAAATAAAAAATAAATTTGAATAAATTTCAATTCACTATTCTTATAGTGCAGTAAAAAATCTTAATAAGCAATTATTATATTGTTATATCCAGATCAAAATTTGTAAACAATTCTAAATATTGATAAAATAAATAATAATAGTTTAAAATATTTTATTGTAAAAAAAGCGTGGGGTGCATGGTGTCAATTGTCAAGGATTGTCATTTTGATAACATCTTAAAAAGCACCCCACGCTTTTTTTACAATAAAATATTTTAAACTATTATTATTTATTTTATCAATATTTAGAATTGTTTACAAATTTTGATCTGGATATAACAATATAATAATTGCTTATTAAGATTTTTTACTGCACTATAAGAATAGTGAATTGAAATTTATTAAAATTTATTTTTTATTTTTTAAAGCGTGTTTTTTAGTTTTTTTAAACTATTATTTATTTTCTATTTTTTAGTTGCATTATTTCTTTCTAACTTTACCCCCTCACCTACAACCCCCAAACCCCCTAAACCCAACCCCCCAACATCCCCCACCCCATTTACCCAAACCCCCCCCAAACCCCACACCCTTACCCCCAATCCCCTAAACCCCCCTTACCCCCTCCTCATTTTACAAACCCCCGAACCACCTAAAACCAACCCCCCTAACACCGAACCCCCATACCCCCGGAAACCCCCCCTCCCCCCCACCCCCACTCCCCCCACCCGTCACCTGCCCCCCACCCCCCACCCCGCCACCTACCGCCGCCCCTTCCAGTTCCATCATCAAACCCTTGTTACCATCTAGGCCTCTTACCCCCTCCCCATTTCCCACAACCCCCCAAAATCACTTACCCCCGAACCCCCCAACACCCCCACCCTATTTCCCATAAACCCCCCCCCATCCCCTAACCCCAACCGCCACACCCTAACACCCAACCCTCTAAACCTCCGACCCCCTTACCCCATACCCCATTCCCCCCCAACCCGCCACCTACCCCCCTTCCAGCTCCATCATCAGACTCTTGTTACCATCTAGGACCAAAGTACTCGTCAAAACGAATCAAACGAGCCCAAACTCGATGGGGTTGTTTCGTTTTATTGTGGAGTGCCTTTGGCCATCTTCCAGCTCCATCATCAGACCCTGGTTACCATATGGGATCAAAGTGCTCGTCAAGACGAATTAAACGAGCCCAAAATCGATGGGGTTGTGTCGTTTTATTGTGGAGTGCCTTTGGCCATCTTCCAGCTCCATCATTCCAGCTCCATCATCAGACCCTGGTTACCATATGGGATCAAAGTGCTCGTCAAGACGAATCAAACGAGCCCAAACTCGATGGGGTTGTGTCGTTTTATTGTGGAGTGCCTTTGGCCATCTTCCAGCTCCATCATCAGACCCTGGTTACCATCTGGGATCAAAGTGCTCGTCAAGACGAATCAAACGAGCCCAAACTCGACGGGATTGTATTGTTTTATTACATAGTTCCTATGGCCACCATCCAGCTCCATCATCAGATCAGCTCCATGTTACAATAATATTGCATTGTCATCCAATTTACACATATGTGCAAAATTTCATTTCAATCGGAAACCGGGAAGTGGGTCAAAATCGCGCCCTAAGGAGTCGGTTACAAACAAACATACAAACATACATATAAACATACAGGTGAAGCTAATATAAAGCGTGTAAAAAAACCCAACACGATCTTATATATACCAAAGTAACACTGATTACAATGACCAACCGTGTTTAACGACCAAATATTGCTGTCCCTTGAATGTCGTTATAAACGGCTTTGACTGTATAATTAAAATCTGTGCACAAAATGTCACGAGAATAACCAGGTATTTTTTTTTCACGGTGTAGGAAATAGGCCCTACGCATCAAGCCCCGTTAGGGGGAAACAGAGGGTACGTGAAGCTCTCCCACAAGGGGCATAGAGTCTGGCCAGTATAACTTGTCACAAGCAATGTAAATCAAACCTCGTTTTGGCAACCCCAAAAATCAGTTACGATGATACGAGTGTATTTTGAGTGTTCTTTGTTTGTCGAATTTCATGTCTCTGTAGTACATACCTTGAGTTTTTGTCCCATACGCATCGGAGCGGATGTAACTGTAACTGTTTTTGCAATCATTGAGCAACTTTTTCATTTGTGTATGTTTGGTTACTTCATATAATCGAAGTGTCTGTCGCTGTAGCTTAATTTTTTTCTTAATTTAAACTGTGTTTCTTTGTTTTTTATAATTTTAGTTTTAGATCTGTTTCCCAGATCAGAGGAAAGAACTGGTAAAACTGGTTTTATTTAGTTTAATCGGGTTATGATTGGGTTGTTGTTGTTGTTTCTTCTAATACTTTTTTCTTTTTTTTTTGTTTCTTTAGTGTTCCGTGTTCCGCTAGGAAGAGGCATAGGTCTCAGGAACATTCACCCAATTATTTTAGGGCCACCACAGACCGAAGCGTTTTCGTTGCCGTCGCGCGCGCGCCCCGCGCTTCGGTCTGTGGTAGCCTTGAATGCTTGAATGTTTAGTTTTTAGGGTTCCGTAGTCAGATAGTTTTATGTTAGAATGATATGTTTTTCTTTTTTTATAATAATTATATAATTTGTGTCTGTTTTGTGTGGCCTTCCGTGATGTTGCTGTAGGTACTGTGGCCCGGCGGAAGACCAGTGCTGGTTTTTAACTAGCAACATGCTGAGCCGGGTCCCTTTTTGTAGCAGCACTAATATGTACATTTCTATGTCTATGTCTATACGTATGTTTGTACTCTTATTTTTACCTGTGTATGTGTTATTGTTGTTATAAAATAAATGTTTTTCTTTCTTTCTTTTCTTTTCTTTCAGTTCGGAAAGCAGCAATGTACATCAAATTAAATACTGGCAACATTTTTATACCGTCAAAAATTATCGTTGTTATTTTTATACTGCGCTGGTTTGATCTTGATATTTATAGGTAAACTAGCTGCTGCCTGCGACTATACACAAACTGTATCAAACCTTGATGATTTTGACATTTCCGCTATCAGGAATAAAATCAATGAGTTTACATAGTAAAAAAACACGTTCTTACATTAAGAACATTAGTTATAGAACTCCGAAAAGCCATTGGATTTATGGGATGTCGAGAAACTTTAAGGCAAATAAATACTGCTAAAAAATGGATTTAAATTTAAAACCAATCAAAATGAAAGATCAACACTTATTGAGCGGTTTGAAATTAAAACAAGTATCAAATTTATTTATTCCATTCATTCACAGGATTACCAGTATTAAAATTAATTGTGACGGATTTCATTTTCGTTAAAATGTGGGTTGCCAATCCCATATTTTTTAAATTTGCCGCTGTTTTCCATTGCCAACTTATGCTGGCCAGACTCTACTTTAAAAACCACACGAGTTCCCTCCTTGCCATTGAGTGTGGCCGCCACGGGTGCAAAACGTAACTACCGCGACGCTCACTGGCCGCCCCGGGATGGGGCTGCTCCAGTTTTAGCAAAGCCCTGCTTCTAAGCAAGGCTTACGCAGTCAGGGGACAAAATAATATAAAATGATCCAACCCTTGATTTTATTTTATTATTTGTTCTTGTAGCGGCAAAAATACACATAATGTATAACTTTCCGCACTCTATGTATATTACAGTTGTTGAGATATAGGCATAACGGACAATGTAGCGACATTAAAAAAAACCCAAAATGACACAAAAAAATTCTGATTGGCCGTTTCAAAATTGGAAATAAATTTATTAAATTATCACCAATTTACTGTATGCAGTAAAGTTGACAACAATTTCAAGTAATAAATTTGACATTGCATTGTTTTGACTCACCCCAATGATGCTGAACTACCTATTGTGATCACTATTTGCTTTGCGACAATACACTCGTTTAGTTCGTATTAAAGCCTAATGAGCGACATCTGAACAAACCTCGGACTGGTACAGAATTCGATGTGATTGTCTATTTAGTTTTTATTTAGAGCGAGAAGGGTGGCGATATTAATCGCTAATATTCAGCAGAAATCGTTTATACCAGGAATTTCCAACCGGGGGGACGCGCCTCCTTAGGGGTGCCTAGGGAGATCTCAAGGGAGGCGGAATACAAATTAAACATAGGTATTTTTTATCACAAATACAATTCATTTAGTTGGTCACTGTTTTTAAACGCGACGCCTCGTCAGTCGCTATTAGACAAGTTTCGACAAGTCCACAACTCAACATGAACTTCGCACTCTCCCTCACCCCCCGCGCTGATATGGGGGCAGGGGGGCACAGGGGGAATGAAAGTATTAATTATAATCCGAGAGGGGCTCCATGAAAAACGGTTGGGAAACCCTGACTTTATACAATGCTTCAAAATGCAAATTTGGAAGTCCTTTTGTATGGATGCGGTGGTATAATTTTAGGGACAGAATGGGGTTAGGTGGGTGCACCGTTGACGAGAGGAACAGAGAGCTGCCGATAGTTACAATCAGATCGGACCTTCGCCATCTGTATCCAACGCGTTCCCGCAACCTTAACCAGGCCGTCGCTCCATCTTATTGGAGTCTATACTTAATACTGCGTTGCCGGTCTATGGACACCATTCGAAAACATTTTAGCCCCATAGGCCATAGCTTCAAAGGCTGGTGATCAAGAATTGAAAGACGGCACGTGTGCATGGACATCTCGGGGCGATAATCGCGTGAGCGCGCGCGCGCCCGGGTATGTTAATAACATCAAACGATCAAACACTGCACACGCGATTATCGCCCCGAGATGTCCATGCACATTTGCGCCCATCGTGCATTTCTGATTAACCAACCAGGCAATGAAATACCATGCGCTTGCGTTTACGTTTATAAACAACATTCCAAATGCAAACATCGAGAACACTCGCTCATAACAATTTGTATTACAATAGTTAAGTGTGATTCATTGTATTTTAACATAATTTTACCGTAACTAATCTGATCAAACCTTGAACAGACAAATGTTAAATAAAATTATAAAGATCTTAATATTTAACAATAATAAGTGCAAACAGTGCTAACGCGTAACTGATTTGACGTATCGTAAACCGGGGTAACTTTGAACCGCGAGGCGACTTTAAAAAGTAGTTTGCCGGCCAACATTTGGCTCAGGCCTGATATGTCCATTTTCCTAAAATGTATTTATTTCCATAATATCTGCTTTTCCATAATGTCAGTTTCATAATGTCTGTCTCCAAGAATGACAGTTTTCGTAAAATGTTCGCTTTTCAGAAATTGCTTATTCTCAAAATGGCTCACGCCTGAAATGTCCGTTTTCCTAAAATGTATTCCCAAAATGTCTCCTTTTTCATAATATGTGACGTCTCGAACCCACGACCCTCTGCTTGAGAGACCATAGGTCAAACCACTAGGCCACCACGGCTCCCAATTTCCACGGCTTTAATTTTATAGTACGCCTTAGATATTAAAAAGTCAAAGTCAAAAAAAAATATTCATATGAAACCGTTTTACCGTGAAAGAGTAACAAAAATACATAGGCAAAGACACAAAATTTCGCATTTATGATTTTACTATGTCGGTAAGATACATATTTATAACATAGTCGGATACCCTTGGCACGCTTTTAGTTTTCAGATGACCTGATTTGGCTCGAAATGTAGAAATGGCGAATAAACTTGCCAAATAACAAGATAGCGTGAAGAATAGTGACCACTTGCTGGAAAAAAAACTCTAGATATTACACCTTATTTCAGCTTGATAGTTTCAGCTTGATAGTTGACTGTACTAAGAAAAATCAAACACTAAATCTTTTCGTAATCAGCTACCCGTTAAACCATTGCAGCAATACCCATGTTGATTTTCAGACTTTGTCACCCCATTTCCCCTTTTTAGGGATTCAATTCTGAAAAAACCTGACACACGTCCTTTTTAGTGCACCCTTTAAAGACCTTATAAGGAACCTACGTGCCAAATTTGGAATTGCTAGGCCCAGCGGTTTGTGCTGTGCGTTGATATGTCAGTCAGTCAGTCAGTCAGTTTCTTATTTTATATATTTAGATTATAATAGCTATGCGTTACGTAACATCAACTAAGGTTTGTAATTAATTCCCAGAAAATATTACTTAACAACCGTTCAAGTTGCATTACATTACGGCGCTTGATTGACAACATCATGATCATCGTAATTCAACTTGCATGATTTTTCTTGCATTGTATATACTGCCGAATCCAGCCTGTCGCCGAAAAAAAAATTCCCGACTGTTTTTTTTCTGAAACTGTAAACTATTCAGGATATTATTTCAGGGCTACCCCGTAGCACCCAGGTTGGGTTAGTATTATAATAATCCTGAAATACTTATAGTTTCAGAAAGAGAAAAAACAGTTGGGAATTGAAACAGTTGTGAAATTAATGAATCAGTAGGGAAATTATTGTACCTAGAGGTTTTCCTGCCACGAACGATGCAACTGCTTCCAATTTCTTTCTAATACTTCCAATTAGTTTACAAAAGCAAAGGCAAAACGCATGAAGCGACATTTTTTGAACATTACATGAAACCCGGCTCAAACGACGGAGAAAAATTCGCTGATTTCAAATATTATGTATGACGGCGCGCTGCCAAAATAATGCTAGCTAGACCTAAATTTATTGACACGATTTGATAATGTGTTTCACTTGTCACTTTGTTTTGGTTGTTAAACGTCAATGATTGATGCAGTTAATTGTAGTAATAGTAAGGCGGTAGTATTGAAACGAACGTTGACAGTTATAAAATTATAGAAGGTAGTGTAAAAGAAAAGAGCGGGTAACGCCGAATAGGGTAGTCCATGGTAGGTCATGTCCAGTTACATCACTATCTATGTCATCAAAATTTTTTACTTCAAACCCTACATCACAGACCGAGACTATTTTAGTCATTCTCGAAGATCTCAACTGAAAAGCCTAACGCAAGTAAATCTCTACCGATCATTATGTCATTTGAGATACTTAAATCAGGTACCACGTGAAACACCAACTGTACCAAATAACCTTGAATTTAAACCGTTGACATAATTTGAGTGTTACAGTTTATACTCACGTTACCTAACCCTAATAATGTCACTGCATTGTATAGACGTTTTCCGGGAAAACGATTTGCTAAGCTTTGTTTTATCAAAGAACATTCGGCACCAGAATCGAAACAAAATTAAAACTTCTCACCGGTTTCATCCAAGAGGTAGTCAGTAGCTGTTTTGATGGTGCAGATGTCCACCCGACGTTCAGTCCGCGCGTCGCTGGCCTTTGAGTCCTTTCCAGGGCAGCGCGTTGCAATGTGACCCTGTTCTCCGCAATTGAAACAGGTTGGAGTAATAGTCTTCTTCGGTGCAGTAACTTCTTTCAGCGGTGGGGGCAAAATGGTACTGGAGGTCTCCGGACGTGTGTTTGTATTAACATCACTACTACTGTTACCTCGACACTCACTAGATATATGGCCTAGCTTGCCACAGTTGTAATACCTCCGAGAGCCCTCAATACGGGGCTTTTTTGCTTCCACAAACGGAGTTGCTTTCTCTTGACTTGGAGGTCCATTTAGAAGACGCCACAGGTTGGCAGCGGGAGTCTCAACGAAATCGAACCTGGCTGCGTGGGCTGCATGTTCCTCGTGAGATGCCTGGGGTAATCCCACTTCTGAAATCGAAGCATCAGGAGGCTCGGCGGGACAGTCTTTACCTGCACCTTCCCAATGGGCGTACAGATGATTGAAGAACAGAAATAAAAGCACTTACGTCACATACGAACACTACCGATTTAATTCAAAAACATTTTAAATTAAAATCACAAGTGATTAATGAAATATAGCCGGATTAAAGAGCCAATAGGTTAGCACGCGTGCACCACCGAGCGAGGTTGTCAAAAGAATGACCAACTGTCAGTTGGCGGCCACCTGCTACCCTATTCGGCGTTACCCGCTCTTTTCTTTTACACTACCTTCTATAATTTTGTAACTGTCAACGTTCGTTTCAATACTACCGCCTTACTATTACTACAATTAACTGCATCAATCATTGACGTTTAACAACCAAAACAAAGTGACAAGTGAAACACATTATCAAATCGTGTCAATAAATTTAGGTCTAGCTAGCATTATTTTGGCAGCGCGCCGTCATACATAATATTTGAAATCAGCGAATTTTTCTCCGTCGTTTGAGCCGGGTTTCATGTAATGTTCAAAAAATGTCGCTTCATGCGTTTTGCCTTTGCTTTTGTAAACTAATTGGAAGTATTAGAAAGAAATTGGAAGCAGTTGCATCGTTCGTGGCAGGAAAACCTCTAGGTACAATAATTTCCCTACTGATTCATTAATTTCACAACTGTTTCAATTCCCAACTGGTTTTTCTCTTTCTGAAACTATAAGTATTTCAGGATTATTATAATACTAACCCAACCTGGGTGCTACGGGGTAGCCCTGAAATAATATCCTGAATAGTTTACAGTTTCAGAAAAAAAACAGTCGGGAATTTTTTTTTCGGCGACAGGCTGGATTCGGCAGTATATACAATGCAAGAAAAATCATGCAAGTTGAATTACGATGATCATGATGTTGTCAATCAAGCGCCGTAATGTAATGCAACTTGAACGGTTGTTAAGTAATATTTTCTGGGAATTAATTACAAACCTTAGTTGATGTTACGTAACGCATAGCTATTATAATCTAAATATATAAAATAAGAAACTGACTGACTGACTGACTGACATATCAACGCACAGCACAAACCGCTGGGCCTAGCAATTCCAAATTTGGCACGTAGGTTCCTTATAAGGTCTTTAAAGGGTGCACTAAAAAGGACGTGTGTCAGGTTTTTTCAGAATTGAATCCCTAAAAAGGGGAAATGGGGTGACAAAGTCTGAAAATCAACATGGGTATTGCTGCAATGGTTTAACGGGTAGCTGATTACGAAAAGAACAACGATTTTAAAATCGAACGCGGCGGACCTGAAATACCAGCTCCTCTGTTGTATAGCAATCGGGAGTTGACTAAAAAAAAATACTGCGCCGTCGAAGTCGCGGGAAAAAGCTAGTAAATCTATATATATTTTTGTTCCACGTGTTATAATGCGACCAGTCGAGTGACTACGCGCAGTATGCTTAGTATAAGTTTTACTTCACCAAAATACTTCTAGATCGCGTTTACGTAAAAAAATCAATTCTATGGAAACATGGACGCGCGGCCGCGGAGGCGCTGTCCATGTTTCCCTGGTAATTGATTTTTTTACGTAAACGCAATCGAGAAGTATTTTGGTGAAGTAAAACTTATACTAAGCATACAGATCGGTTGTAATAAATTTAAATAAATAGAAATTAATCGCCAAATGTGTTTCTAACTAAACGCAAAACTCGAGTATCGCTGCACCAAATCAGATAATCTTTTTTTATTGTGTTTGTAATTGTCAGGACAAGGTATTTGTTAAAAAAACTTCAACGGGGGCAAAGCCGTGGGCATCAGCTAGTTAATAATAGATATCTAGTACTGGAACTATTATTGATGACATCAAAACAAATTGATTAACAGGGCAATTTATATTATAGGCCATAGGAGACGGTCGTGGATGTGGAAAAATCCAGAAGTATTTCTCACTAGCCTGTACTTCGTCCGTTGGCTGCACAACTCATCATCATCATCATTTCAGCCGAAAGACGTCCACTGCTGAACATAGGCCTCCCCCAAGGCTCGCCAAACAGATCGGCCCCGCGCCATCAGCATCCAACGCGATCCCGCAACCATCACCAGGTCATCGCCCCATCTTGTTGGAGGCCTACCTACACTGCGTATTCCGGTCCGTGTCCGCCACTTGAGAACCTTTCCGCCCCATCGGCCATCAGTTCTACGAGCGATGTGCCCTGCCCACTGGGCACTTGCGTCTGGCGATTCTTCGAGCTATGTCGGTGACTTTAGTTCTTGCGCGGATTTCATCATTTCTAATGCGATCCCGCAGAAAATCTCCAGGCATAGCCCTCTCCATCGCCCTCCGAGTGACTTTGAGCTTTCTTAGGAGGCCCATCGTTAGCGGCCACGTCTCAGTGCTATAAGTCTCCGAGAGATCATCGTGAGGAAACCTGCATACACCTGAGAAGAAATTCAATGGTGTATGTGAAGTTCCCAATCCGCACTGGGCCCGCGTGGGAACTACGGCCCAAGCCCTCTCATTCTGAGAGGAGGCCTGTGCCCTGCAGTGGGCCGTACATATTGTATATAGGTTGACATGATTATTATGATATTTTCGCTTCAAAGTGGCCCTATTTCCGTAACTGTTAGAATTAGAGACTTCAAATTTGGCATGCAAGCAGGTAATACTAATAGCTAAAAAAACTACGTCAGGATATTTACAAATTCCTACGGGATAAGTTAAAAATGAGATTTATGTTAACCTTCTAATACCGATGATGGTGATAGATTGATGGATGTGGATTTGCCGGATTAGTTTTATTCAACGAAAGATATGAAGAAGCTTTCTGATGCGGATGACGCAACGGCCAAAAGCTTTTCAAAAAACAAAGGTCGTTGCTCCCGTATAGGTACAAAAGTTAACCACTTTTGGAGTGATAGATTAGGGTTTTATCTAAATGAACTAACATAAATAACGTTGCAGTTCATTTCTGGTGCAACCCTTGCTCTTAGTGAGCAGTTTTACTCCTTTGTTTCTCTTTATTGATAATATCGTAAAATCTAAGTTTTCTTTCTCAGTTCTAATAACTATTATTTCTCGGCTAATCAAAACAGATTTACTTAGATATTGTACAAGCATTGAGCTTTTTAAGTCCAACGCAACTGTTCCCCGAGCTACCCATGAAACAATAACACTTTCTTTGTCAAAACAAAGACAATAAAAATGTCGCTTGCGTGTTTTGTTATTTTTCTCACCAACCCATTTTTCTTGAAAAAAAAATCGCCTGCCAGTTCTGTCCTTTTTTTTCCCCACCAAACCACTCTTTAATCTTGAAAAAAGAACACCTATTTTGTCAAAAAATAATTTTTTTTTCGCTCACCAGTTTTGTCCAAGGCATCCTCGAACGGCGTCGCCTCAATTTTCTTGTTGTCACATTCCATGTCTTCACGTTTCATGTTTCACAATCCTGGTGTGCGCGGTTTGATCGCGGCCGGTGCGGCGCGTACGTCCCGAACGACTGGAAGAAAGCGCATGTAACAATATCAAAGTCACGCCGGCGAAGCGCGCAGTGGGCGGCAAAAGACGTGTGAAAAACTTCACGTGTTACGACATTTTGAAAGAAAGAAAGAAAATAGGTGCATTTATTTAAACCAGGAATCGTTACGGGTATTTTCTTACTGGTTTTAACCCTTTAGTGGGCAATGGCAAGATATTTGCCGTCATACTAAAATCGGTAACCGGTCATGATTACTAGACTCTTCAAATTTGGCCCGCATGTAGGTAATTATAACAGTAAAAAATAATTTTAGGATTTTTGGAAATTCCCACTGGATAAGGATAAAACGTGATTTATAAACTCACTAACTGATAACGTTGTTGATGATGATGATGGTACAGTCAACGTCATAAATAAGTGGTCACTTTTGTACCTTGTCGCTTTCAGTCGTTACATAATTTCGTATGTCTTTTTAAACATGACGTAAAGTGACAAGGTACAAAAGTGGACTTTGGAACATTGCTTTGCCGGATTTTTGCTTCATTCAACGAAAGACACGAAGAAGCTTTACCACATGAATTCTATACTCGGACAAAGTAGCGGGCAAAAGCCATACAACACAACACAATAACTCTTTATTGGACACTAAATAGTAAGCAATACAAAAACAAGGTAAGCAATAAGGCGGTCTTATCGCTTCAGAGCGATCTCTTCCAAGCAACACGCACGTTCAGAATGAGAATGACTCAATCCGAATTATTCTTAATTCAAAACTAAACCTGTTTTTCTTCTTCACAAAGTATATTTTTGAAATGAGAATGTTTCGAATTGTGTCAGTCTCGCTCTGAAGGGGCAATATTTTGACCAATTAATCAATTCATAATGTACAAAACATTGAGTAAAATCTCATTTAATTTAACTGCCAGATAAAATGAATTTGCGCGTACCGCGGGGAAAAGATAGTTCACCGTGAACCTAAGTATTATATTAAGAGCGTTTCTAATTCACATTACGCGTTGCTCTTTATACACACGCCAAAAGTGACCAACACGCGTTTCGATCCATATTTCTATCAAAACATTGACGCCAACCTATTGCACCACATCCATCGCCCCATCTTTTAGACTTGTCCCTAATACTACTAGTCACAACGACGCAATCGACACAATCCAGAACTGAATGTCAACCGCTCGAGCGAGAGTGCTTTGGCATTTCTCCAAATAGGAACAAAACACAGTACAAGGTCAATTCGTGACGGAGTCGCTGGTAAATAAGATATGTTTAATTTGTTGTTCAGTACAATGTACCCTTCAGTATAAATAAGCTTTTATTGTAGCGCTGCTCGATGGTGACATTTCAGTGGGCTTCAAAACTGACAGTTGGAATTTTGTTTTCCTCGGCAAATCTTACTAATATCATGTGATAGTTTGTGAGTGCGTGTATGATTGAGTCATTGAGTACTTACTCTTCAGGCGCAACGCCTCAAAGTGTTTCTTGGCCTCCAATACGAGTGCGAGCCGATGATCCCGGTCCTGTGCCGTCTCTCAGTCACCAGCCTCAAGCTAGCAAAAAGCCGCCTTCACCACATCTACTCATCAATATCTAGGGCGACCAACGGGACGACGCCCTGTTGGTTTACCCTAGTAGGCCCTCTTCACTGCGCATTCGTCTTCTACACCCTCTATGTGGCCAGGCCAGCGATGCCCGTGAGCTCTAGTCACTCCAATTATGTTAGGTTCAGCGACTATAAGTCTTCGATTTCGGCATTTTTCCGGATCCTCCTACTGCCGTCAGGTCTCAGCGTTGAGTCGAAGATCCTGCTTAAGATTCTTCTTTTCTTTGTGAGTGAGTAATGAAGAAAAAACAAAATAAAATCTACCTACAACATTTGTTTCGGAATCATCTTGGAATAATCACGCCAAACAAAGGAATGTGTTGAGACCAGATAGTCAATACGTGAAGTCCTTGGCTTCCATCTCGGCACGAACTTTGGCGCTGTCGGGCCAGAGGAGTATAAATAAGGTTGATCCTGGCGAGAAAAGGATAGCTACATAAATAATAAGAAGAGTTTGAATTTTTAATACTTGGATATAAAAATCTCGTGTCACGGTGTTTGTTGTCGAACTCCTCGGAAACGACTTGACCGATTTTTATGAAATTTTTCTCTATATTTGGTAAGTCTGAGTATAGGTCGTAGGCTATTTTTAGTACTCCTATCCTTCACTTACGGAGTCGCGGGCAACAGCTACTATTTGTATATCAAGCTATCAATTTACTGTCATTCAATTTAAATGGAAAATCGTCCACTGGAATTGGCCATTTTGAATTTTGATCAAAAACAATACCATTCTAAATTAATTTTGACAAAATTTAATTGTGCTAAAATATGAATCAAGCCTAGATTGAATTAATCATTAATTGAATTGGTCATTATTTCTTTCGGCCTACATGAATTTTGTCATTATTACCATGGGCTATGATTCTATTTTCGAAAATATTCTGAATGGACAACTTTCCTTACCTACTCGTATTTATGTATTTAAAATTGCTATTTTTCTGATTTGACGTATAATTTCGAGTATAGTACGTATGTACTTACTTAGTGACAGTAAATCTGCCTATCCAAATACCTATGTTTATGCGTTGCATAGCACCCATAACAAAGGCTTTGCTTACTTTGTGGCTAGGTCAATTGGTCTGAATTGAACCGTGATTTTTTTTCTAACTCATCTGTTTAGCGACAAAGCTAGATACATTTGGTAGTAAGTAATAACTAGTAATAAGACCAACCTGCAGTTAAAAGTGTGAAGGTTAAGGTAACCAGGACGCAGTTGGTCTGTAGTCCAATGCCGAGTAGATTGGAGCCAACCGCCGCACCAAGTCGGGCCACCATAAACAGCACACAGAGCGCCATTGCTCTGCAGGTCAAACAACGCCAAATTAATTAGGGATCATTATTTATCATCAGGCGAATGAAATGAAAAAAAAATCACGGAGCTCCTTCTTCTGTGTGTTTTTGGCCCTTCGAGCCGATGCAAACTAAACATAACTGAACCTATCTATGTTTCTGTGTCGATAAAAGTTGGGCAAAACCGCGATTGTAAAAATAAGCTTCACAGTAAAAAACCATAGTGAGAATTTTTTTCTCACTATTTGAGAAAAAATGCGAATGGAAATTTTGCTACGCGGGACAAACAAGTTCTAGTTACTCACCGATATACTTATCTTTGTCGTAAAGTTTTAACTATGCTACATGTTCGGAAGTCACTATTTTATTC
This sequence comes from Archips crataeganus, assembly GCA_947859365.1. Lineage (NCBI taxonomy): Eukaryota > Metazoa > Arthropoda > Insecta > Lepidoptera > Tortricidae > Archips > Archips crataeganus. The sequence goes on along the minus strand of OX402054.1, from coordinate 2,324,623 downwards.
AAATAAAAGCTACGAGCAATAATCGCCAACGGGGGAATATAAATGATGATATTTTCGATTTTTTTCTTATATTCCATGTTTGTATTAGATTAAACATGACTGTTTTTACACTAAGTATACCTAAGACTGGTAGGGAAGACTTCTACGGCCAGGGTGGCGAGGACACTGGTGGCTGCACCGCCGCACAGTCCGGGGATGAACATCGCTATGGCCACATATGCGTGCGGCACTACCCCCGAGAACAGGGTTAACATAGAGCAGAACATCACTAGACTGCCTGGAAATAAAATTCGTGAGGTGAGTATAATTTTGTCTGTCTATTTGTTGAAGAATCCCCATAATTGTAGTCGAGATAACTGAGTCGTTTAAAAAAAATTGTACACAATTAATATAATTTATTAAAAAAAGATTTTACATCAAAAAGGTTTACAATATTTAGTTATCATTTATGGTTTGTTTTAGTAGACTTTTCAGTTATCTGTTAGGTATGTCATATCAAGTAGGACTATCAGTTAAATAACATTATACAAGTTAAGTATGAAGTATCTTTTTCTATTTATTTTTTTATTTTCTTCAACTTCATTTTTTATTACTTTTACGGTCATCCCGTGAAACCATATATTTCAAACTAAATACAAACTGAAATATAGATGCACAGAAAAAACCCCAGAAAAAAGGAGACCAGTGATGGTGTAGGGGTAAGCACGCAGCACGGAACGCTGAGGACCTGGGTTCGATTCCCAGCATTGGTCTTTTTCTGGGGTTTTTTCTGTGCATCTATATTTCAGTTTGTATTTAGTTTGAAATAAATAACATTATATTCAAGAAAAAGCATTACAGACTTCTTACCCTTTTATTGGTATTAGCTTGCTAAACTCCAACAAAAACCTAATTGATTCCTTCGTGCAACGACGTTGTGGCTAACTTTCGTGGCAGTAAGGACGCGATCGTGATTTGTTTTCATAATGTACATTTTTTTTAAAACGACCCAACTAGCTATTAAAAAAATATTAATTCGAAGTTGAAATCTTACAATACACTCGCTTTCTGCCCCAGCGGTCGATCACGAATCCTATGGACACGTAAATAATGGCTGTGAGAACTCCCATTATCATTGAAATTGGATACATGCGGGAGTCTATCACAGCATCTTCGCACTTGCGAGCTGCGGGCTGATCCTGTGGAAATATAATAGCAATGTTTGCGAACAACTTCAGCTTCGTATTTTTTTAAAGTCTTGCCTGTATAGTATGCCGGCTCCATAGACTTAATACCTAACCCGGACTGAGTACTGCGACAAAAAAGTGAGGCCGTAAAAAAAAAATAACTAGTGGATTGCATCTCGTTCTAATTAGGGTGATCAAGTAATGGTGCGAGTGGGACACAATCCACTAGTTTCTCTAGTTTGTATGTAATCTCTCGGACCGCTGTCTCTAGTTGCCATTATTAAACTGTATGTTTTGATTGACTAATAAAAGTTAGTACTCAGTCCTGGTTAGGTATTAAGTCCATGGCCGGCTCTCTAAAGCTGCGTACGGACTGCGCTCACTCGGGTACGCGTACCCGGGCTTGCGTGTCCTGGAACTCCATGTCCGCACGCCATGTACGCGTACACTGTACACGTACACGTACACGTCCTGTACACGTACACTGTACGCGTACATGGCGTACGGACATGGCGTTCCAGGACACGCAAGCCCGGGTACGCGTACCCGAGTGCGCGCAGTCCGTACGCAGCTTAAAAGAACTTCTTGCATTATTAAAACTATTGAGATAAAAAAAGTTGCGTAGTGCACAAATGTTAACCTCTGACTTTATTTTACTAGCTCACTTAGGCCTTTTTTGTTTGGTTTGGGAACACATTAATTATGTTATGATCGATCAATAAAACATATCTACGTCTACAAGCACCCGGCGCACGTGTAGTTGACCGAGTAAGTGCTTTAGCTTTACCATAGGTATTTATGACAGTTTTCCTATATCAGAAAGGAAACAATAAGGAAGATTGTCACATTTTCTTTTAAGTGAAAATGTCTTTTGATGTTTTAAGCCGTAGGTAGATACAAATGACAGGAAACCTTACGGTGGTAAAGAATCTTTTCGGTCGACTATACCTGGATAGTTCTTTAGTAAAATGCCTGAAAAGACAAAAAAACGTTTGCGTATTAATAACAGAAACATATGTCTATTCCTCCTACCTACTTAGTTCTATGACGGTAACTGAGCTGTAGTTTTATGCAAAAATGAAGGATGATGATTTTTAACACGCTTTTATTAGTTTCATACGTATATTAGTATGTAACGGAAACTTTGAACATGATTTTGACCCCCTTGAAAACGTCGGATTAACTCGAAATTTGGCATACTTATCAAGGACCGATGACAATGCGTGTTTTTTAGTTTTTTTTTTTTAACTATTATTAACACGTGTGAAGTGATAATAGTGCTTTAATGTATCCAACATACGGGCTTGTTGGCATACTTCATGTCCATAATATGGCACATGCTCGTAGTCACATTGCTGCTCAGAAGTTTATTTACGATGTGAGGCATCCAGACGTAAAAAGCATTAGTTCTGAAAATAAAACAAGTAAGTATTAATTGAACCATAAACTTTGATGTGTAACGCACTCGGAATCACAATCTTTTTCACCATTCTTTTTCTATCACGCGATTTAAGATGAGGGTAAAAAGACCACTATCGTGAATGTGATCGCAAACGCATGCGCTTTAGACAACACGGCTTCGGCTCAGTATCAAGATTGAAATAGGAAGCAGAAAAGGAGACAGAACAGATCATGAAAATGGCAAGACGATTTGAAATTGACTTTGGATACAAACTGCAGATGAGTTGCGATTGACAGAAGCCAGTAGAACTCGTTAGAACAAAAAGCAGACTAGTTCTCGTGGAAATTGAGATAAATCTCATCTAAATGCACCTCTATGATTCTCTAGCTACAGGGATTCAGGCTGTGCTTTATTTAGCTGTCAGTAGCGTTTCTCTTTTACAATAGTCTCATGTAAATGTTAGTTCAAAGATCAGAATAAAGGGTTTTGTCATTTATAATTAATTGACCATTGGACGTGATTCTACGTGCACGTCGGCTAAATAGTCTAAATCTAAATTTACTAAATTTTAATTATAATTTAGACGGCGGATTTAACAAGTGCTATTCCAGAAAGTCGAGCTCACTAAATTTAGCCGGATTTTATCCGTATTCTAAAATTTCTAAGTTAAATTGAGTGTGTTGCTACTTGGAAAAAATAAGTGAGCGAATGAATGAATAAAATCTGTAAAAAGTATAGGATTTTCTCAAATAATTTACTATAATTTGAGTGGGCAACATTTAAGAAAAAAGGCTTCTGTCCACGTCTTTTAAACAAAATGTCGCGAAAATGAATTAATAAAATCCAGCAGGATTTACTCGTGGAGCACCTGCACTCCAGTTTGGGTTTAGTTGGCTTTGAGCTAGAATATTAATTTATTTCTTCATCCATTTCTAATGGATAATACAATACAAATATTTTTATTGCACACCACAAATCAGTACAGTGAATAAACAAAAATACAAAAAGTATGGCAAACAATAGGCGGTCTTATCGCTTAAAAGCGATCTCTTCCAAACAACCAATTATTAAAGAAACTAATATAAATTAAATACGTTATGTTTATGGAATTGATCCTGCACAACTTGACTTTTCATAATCTTATTTTAAATGGGACTATTTTAGTCGCCGCTAAAATTAGTCAGTTTAGCTTGACTTTTGCTTAAAAAGGTCATGCATAGAATAGCATTTAAGCAGCTAAACCTAAATTGAATAGACCGCCTAAAATAAGAAATGTCAGATGCAAATTGGCGTTGTCATTTGATTATGATAGCTGTTCATAGAATAGCAAAAGTGATTTAGCAACGCCTAAATAAAATTAGGAATTTTAGCGGCCGCTGTAGAATCGCGTCCATTAACTACCTATTTTTAAACTTTCAAATCGGTAACCAAAGCACGAATATAATCAATACCAAGTTGGAGCTCGAAAAACGCTCCTACCATCAAAATCGATTTCATCAACAAAGCAAAACGAACTTACTGCATAAATAATAAAAAAATACATGTGTGTGATATAAGGACACAACGTAAGAGTGGTGGCCTTATCATGTATTTTAACTTTGCGATGGATTCCTTGAAACTGGGACGGGTGTGCTGGGCAGCCAGTATTTCAGTCACCTGCAACATCAAAGCGGAATAGCAGCTGTTCTGAACTTATAGAAGCTTAAGGGTTCCTTTCTACCATAAGTTTGCATAGTTAACTTGTAACGGATGCTTTTGATGTCTACCGATCATATTATATACTGACAAGGGTCGGAAAACGCCCGTCATTTCACTTTTGAGTGCATTCGACGGGTTCAACTAAGCTATGTTTTTATAGAGAAAAATGCGTGCTCAGGGTCTTCCTTGAGTGGCTACATAGCTTAACATGCATGGCGCAGCTTCCACAATCTCACTGCATAGCTGCATTGCACATTTCTGTCACAGTCAGTTCTTTTTGCAGCTAAAATGTTAACGATAAAAAACTCTTTTACTTATAGCTAAACTTTAAATGAGCCCTCGCCCGCGCGGTTCACGGGCTGGGGGGTATGACGACAAAGGGGGCGAGAGAGGTGCGGGCGGCGAGCGCGCCTCGTGTGCCTGCCGCCCGCACCTCCCTCGCCCCCCTTTGTCGTCATACCCCCAACTCGTGTAACGCGTGGGCGAGAACTCATTTAAACGGTCTACCTATAAATGTAGCACCAAAACATTTGAATTTTGTTATTTATAGACTCATGAGTCTTAAAGTCAACTGAAAGCTTCTAGGTAACATCTTGAAAATCTTGACGCTAAGGTGATCCGAGGCTCCAAGATCATGGTGGCTCCCAAGACCTGGCCGCTGCAAACTAGCGACCCACTGCATACCTACTCTAAACTGCCAGAGACAACACGTGCACTTACTGGAAAATCCCCCACTTTCTTCTTATAGTTCCACGCATACATCTTCGCCAAGACTGGGAGTACAGCATTGGGTCCTTTCGTCGCCAGAAGATATCGAGGGCTTTCAGGCAATATCGCCAGACCAAAGGCACCCAGGCCACCCCAGAAGGACCAAGCCCACATAAACACGCGCCACGGTACTATTGACAGCCTACCGGAGACATGCAAAGACCAAGTCCCCGGCAGAATTAGCCAAGCTATTCCTGTAAAAAGTAAAAAAGAAAAGTCTTCAAAGATAGCCATTACAAAAATTACAAAGATACAAAAACCATAAGCAAATTAAACGGAACTAATGTCATCAAAAAAACCCAGTGCAATAAGGTTTCCAGAAGACTAAAAGCATAGTCATGCCTTCCTAAATGGCATGGCTGTTAAACATTGAGTTAAAAAATAAGTCTTTTTAAGGTCTAAATGTTGTTGCGATGTATAATATAAGTGAGAGAAAAAGTCTAAACGAAAAATTACGATTGTAGATATGCACTGTTACCTAGCTATTTTTGCGTTTGACTAAATTGACAAAAGGGGAAATTTGCGAATAAAAAAAACATCAGAAATAAATACGTCTGGTGTAAATAAGGAGTAGAGGAAAGGCGACAGAAAAAAAACGTGTAGAAAATAACGATTTTGGACAAGTAATCTAACCATTCCTACTGAACAACACGGTTTATTCGCTTTTTGATTTAAAGAACTAAGTTGTAGAATGAGCTTCGTTTCTTGGCTCTGTTCTTAAGAAGCTTCATCGTGGAGGTCTTCAAAAAAGGAGTCTATCTGTATCTAAAAGTAAGAACACGTTGGAGTCGCGCGTTTCTACGAGCGGTGGAGAGTATCTACCAACAGGGGACCTGGATAATCGTTAGTCTAAAATGTTTTAATAAGGCCATCCATAACATACATAATCCTCCTCCTTGTTATACCAATTGCTATCAAAAAAGATATTATTTTATTTTTTGTCACAAATTGCCAGATCCTTCCTTAATGAAAAATGTGAATGGCCAAGGAATGGTCCCTTTCTTTTAACTAGTAGTGCGGGAAGGTAGGCTTACCTGGCATGGTGATCAAGGAGCAAGCAATAAATGCTGACCCATAGGCGACGGCCGAGGCGCGATGAGATGCTGTGTGGAGCTCGCCAAGATACGCGTACACCGTTGCTATCGACGCTGACACTCTTCAGTTTGACAAAAACGTTATTTTAGATAGATGGGTATTAAGAAAAAAACAAAATAGAAATAAAAAACAGAAGAACAGGAATCGTCATCATATCAGTCAAAAGACGTCTATTGCTGGATAAAGGCCTCCCTCAAAGAGTTCCATAATGATTGTTCTTGAGCTGGTCTCATCCAAATGGTTCTTTTGTCAGTCCATCTTGTCCGGGGCCTTCCTACTTTAAGTTTTCCGGTTCACAACAGGAATAGAAGACCTTAGTGTTTCTCATGGCTCAAACACCTTAGGAAGTGGTTCAATTGAGCACTAGATCTCTGTTTCAGGCAGCGTTTATAATGAATTAAAGTGATATGGTATAGTCGACCAAGTATGGTATGGTATAGTGCTTTACCATTTTTTATGACAGTTCCTCCATCAGAATAAAAACAATAAGGCTGATTGTCACATAGACTTGTAAGTGAAAATAGCCTTTGATGTCTTAAGTCATACAACTGACATTGAACTTTAGGGTGGTAAAGGAGTTTCTTGGTCGACTATACCTAGCTAAAAAATGTATGCAGTTTTTTATTTAGAAGGCGCATACAATTTTCTAGTTGTTTAGCGCCATACGCTTCCGGTGGCAATATTCAAGGTAAAAATACTTTTAATGTGAGTCAACCGATAGGAAATGGTACATGGTATTATAAAAAAGAAATAATCTTTGATTCTTCATTTAAGGTCTCAGACCAAAGGAATTTACATTTACGTACAACAACACAAGACACATTAATATTTTTGCAAGTAGACAACACAAAGGATAGAGTATGCCATTGCGGTTGCAAGGTGGACACTGGCTCAGCATAATACTGACGCATTTATATTACCCCAGAGTTGATTTTCAGCCAGCACCGTCAGTCGATATTGATTACTGCAGACAAGCTACTACTACTACTATCTATTTTTTACGTGCTAAATACTTTCTTAAACTTAAGCTTATCTCTTTACTCACAAGCATCCAGTTAGCAGGCGTAAAATAAACATGTTCCAAAAACTGACAGACAGGGACGAGCATAAAGAGATAGTTATGGTGCCGAGTATTGCGGGCAACATCACGCGACGTCGTCCATAAGTGTCGGCCAAGTAGCCCCAGAATATCGCTGTCGACACCACACCTGAAACACCCAAAAGATGATTGAATGAATGTCTAATACTATATAAATGTTGTGTCTGTTACCGTTTTTTCACCTGTTAATTTAAGATTATGTCACGAATAAATTTTTTTCTTTCTTTCTTTTATTTATTTAATTTATTCGTTCCATTTGAACCTTATTGAGTTTCTTTCCGGATTCTTCTCTACAGAGTTTTTCCGAACTTAGATTCTTCGACATTAATATTTAAATACTTGTTATACAAATTGAACAAAGATAATAATATTTTGACTTTAACTTTGAAGTATTTATATCTTAGGAAAAAAGTTTAGTTTTAGCTTAGAGAAATGGTTCTGAAGTTTAGATATTTTCGAGACCGATGAAGCTAGCGACGACGTGCCATCCGCATCCAACGCGATCCTTTGTCCGTGGACGCCACTCGAGAACCTTTTTGCCCCATCGGCCATCAGTTCTACGAGCGATGTGCCCTGCCCACATCGCATCGCTGCTGGTACATTATATAATGATAAAGTAGGTGAAACCAACTAACCTATGAAAGTGGCAGCAGCGACGAATCCCCTCTCTGTGACAGAGATGTTGAGGTCACATTCTGCCCCATTGAGCATGTACCCCGCTCCGAGACATTCCGTGGTCACGTACAGCAAGATGAAACCGCATGTCAACAGGGCCAGGTTGTTGAATGTGCCATGACCTGTGAACGTATTCGTTTAGGATCATTTCGTCCACATTCCCATTTCGTCCACATTCCCACTTCGTCCACATTCCCACTTAGTCAACATTCCCATTTCGTCCACATTCCCATTTCGTCCACATTCCCACTTAGTCAACATTCCTAGCCGATTTTAATGCGGTTTAGCTTAATTCTCACGGAAGATTTTAATGATTTTTGTGATTAAGGTATAATATAAGCATGAATAATTCATCATCATCATCATCATCATCATCAGCCTATAACAGTCCACTGCTGGACATAGGCCTCCCCCAATGAGCGCCATTGCGCCCTGTCCTCGGCTAGACGCATCCAGCTTCTACCAGCAGCCTTTCGCAGATCGTCACTCCACCTGGCCGGAGGGCGTCCTACACTACGTTTGCCAAGACGCGGTCTCCACTCAAGAACTCGTTTACTCCAACGGTTGTCGGTTCTTCGACAAATATGACCAGCCCACTGCCACTTCAACTTGCTAATTCTCTGAGCTATGTCGATGACCTTAGTTCTGTGTCGGATATCCTCGTTGCGGATTCTATCTTTCAGAGAAACTCCGAGCATAGCTCGTTCCATAGCTCGCTGAGCGACCTTGAACTGGTGGATTAGCCGTACTGTGAGTGTCCACGTTTCAGCTCCGTATGTCATGACGGGTCAAGACGCACTGGTTGAAAACTTTCGTTTTCAGACATTGCGGTATGGATGACGAGAAAACTTGACGCAATTTTCCGAATGCTGCCCAGCCCAGCTGAATCCTCCGCTTGGCTTCCTTCTCAAAATTGTTTCTACCTAGCTGCAAAATTTGCCCGAGGTATGTGTACTCCGAAACAACTTCAAGAAGGTTTCCATTGACGATGACGGGCCGCGGATCAATGCGGTCGTTAACCATAATTTTGGTCTTATCCACATTCATACCGAGGCCTATCCGACGTGAGGCTGATGCTAGGTCGTCCAACATTTGCTTCAGCTCCTCCAACGACTCCGCCATTAAGACTATGTCATCTGCGAATCGTAAGTGTGAGATGTACTCGCCGTTTATGTTTATGCCCATACCTTCCCAGTTCAGCGTCTTAAACATATCCTCCAACGCGCTTGAGAACAATTTCGGTGATATGACATCGCCTTGTCTCACTCCTCTGCGCAGTTGGATGGGTTTAGACTTCTCATCCTGTACTTGGACACTCATTGTGGCGGCTTCGTACAGACATCTCAACACTTCGATATAACGATAGTCTACTTGACATCGCTGTAAGGACTCCAGGACAGCCCAGGCTTCAACAGAGTCAAAAGCCTTCTCATAGTCCACAAACGCCAGACATAGAGGCTGATTATACTCTTCGGACTTCTGTATAATCTGCCGTACTGTGTGTATGTGGTCCATGGTGCCAAATCCTCCTCGAAACCCGGCCTGCTCCGGTGGCTGAAACTCGTCAAGTTTCCTGGCGAGACGATTGGTAATAACTCTAATAATTCATGCTAAGAAAAATACTTGATACGGTATGCGGCACGGTGCGGGACAATACTATTCAGATACACTACCAATTTCGTTACTATTTTGTTATAAAATGGGAATGCGGACGAAATGAGAATGTGGACGAAATGGGAACGTGGACGAAACGGGAATGTTGACGAAGTGGGAATGTGGACGAAATGTGAATGTGGACGAAACGGGAATGTTGACGAAGTGGGAATGTGGACGAAATGTGAATGTGGACGAAACGGGAATGTTGACGAAGTGGGAATGTGGACGAAATGTGAATGTGGACGAAATGGAAATGTGGACGAATTGGGAATCGAATGTGGACGAAATGGGATTGCTGATGAGGTGGGAATGTGGACGAAATGAACCTAAACGAACGTATTAATCCTGAATCGCAATAAGAGCGAAAAAGATGCCGATTGGCTTGGGGAGACCCTTACAAGGTAGAGGCGATTTAGCGAATTTATTATCACATGCATTGACTTGGATATAAATTGCTTAATTTCGATAGTTTTGAAATCCGGAATACATGTGTGTGTATGATTTTTTTCCTTTTCAATACGCCTTTACTCTGCATTTAACTTTACTGATCCATTCATAGAACACTCCCAGACAGACGTTCCGCATTTATTTTTTCGATGCAAATAATGTGTGTGACCAGCTCTTGTTAAAATTCGACCACCGTGACTGCTCACCATGAAATCAAATTTTGCACTGTTTATCACCACTTGAAGTCTCATCCGTGTCCATCCTTTTTCAAGATTTTATTTAAAAAAAATATTGATAATCATTTCTATTCAGAACAGAAGTAGCAACGACAGTGGCAACGTCATATTCATACATTATCATTATGCTAGTGTTGCCGGATAATCGGCGGTGAATCGATTAATCGTCGATTATAATTTCGGCGTACAAATAATCTAAGTATCGATTATCCAATCGATAGTATTTATTAAATCGATTATATCAATATAATCGATACTAAAAGTCGGGCAATTGTATCAAGTAAAAGAAAGAAAGAAAGAAAGAAAGAAAGAAAGAAAATACATTTATTTACAACAACACAAGACACATAAATATTTTAACAAAAAGGACAATACAAAGGCTAAAAATAGAGTGTGTCATTGCGGTTGCAAATTGGACACTGGCTATAACACCCCAGCGCTGACTTTCAGCCAGTACCGTCGGTAATACCCGGAACGCCACACAGATAGATAAAATGTACACTTATAAATATAAGCGATGAACTACATAAACACAAGTACACGATTATAATCGTTTAAATCGATTATATTGATGGTTAATATTTTACAATTTAATCGATTATATCTACATAATCGATACAATCGACCTATCGATTAAGATACAATTGTTACTTTATTGCTTAGGCTTCTTCTTGACATCTATCTACGTAAAATTCGTTTAGGTTAATTTCGTCCACATTCCCACTTCGTCCACATTCCCACTTCGTCAGCAATCCCATTTCGTCCGCAATCGATTCCCGATTCGTTCACTTCCCATTTTGTCCACATTCTCATTTCGTCCAAATTCCCATTTCGCCCACATTCCCACTTTGTCAACATTCCCGTTTCGTCCACATTCCCATTTCGTCTACATTCCCATTTCGTCCGCAATCCCATTTCGTAACGAAATTGGTAGTATATATCTGAATAGTATTGACCCGCACCGTGCTTAGCAAGTATTTTTCTGAACATGAATACCTTAATCACAAAAATAATTAAAATCTTCCCTGAGAATTAAGCTAAGTGATAACGAAAACCACATTAAAATCGGCTAGGAATGTTGACTAAGTGGGAATGTGGACGAAATGGGAATGTTGACTAAGTGGGAATGTGGACGAAATGGGAATGTTGACTAAGTGGGAATGTGGACGAAGTGGGAAAAGGACGAAATGGGAATGTGGACGAAATGGGATTGTGGACGACATAGGAATGTGGACGAAGTGAGAATGTGGACGAAATGAACCTAAACGGTAAAATTTTCTATCTTCATGATCTTGTTTAAGTACCTACTTTACGGTTGGCAAGATGTATGCTCTATTAGATAGAAATTTAAATTGTCTAGCTAACCTAAGGAGGTTTACCCAACTTTCATATCATAATATAATATCATTATTATTATTAGATACTAGCTGTTGCCCGCGACTCCGTCCGCGAAGAAAAGTAGCCTACGACCTATTCTCAGACCTACCGAATACAAAGAAAAAAGTTTAATAAAAATCGGTCAAGCCATTTCGGAGGAGTTCGATAACAAACACCGTGACACGAGATTTTTATATACATTAGAAGATAGATACCAATATGATAAAGTATTCATAAAGTACGTACAGTCAGCAGCAAAAATAAATAATTAAAATAAATATACTGAGCGACAAAATATGTCCCCCTCAAATCTATTGAGGATTTGCCCCTGATTCGTCATATTCCTAATTGGTCGTAATTTTGTAGTGGGCCAAATTTTGTGCCGCTGAGTATAATGAAATGAGTACCTAGTCAACAGAAAATTCATTGTCAAGGACAAATGCAAAATAAATGGGATTGTGAAAATTTTGCTTTGGGAATAAACGAGAGCTAAAAGTTTACTACCAAATAAGCAAATAATTAAATGAATGTGAAAAAACGCGTCCGGGATTAACTCGAGCTAAAAATTTGCTACCAGAAAACAAAGCGAAAATAAAATATTGAGAACGGGAAAATATGCGACTAGGAAAATATGCGAAAAGAAAATTTGCTTCAATGAAAAAACGATTTCGGCAAAATCATCTAACAAATCATCGCACAGTGTATACATTGACAAGTGCGTCGGTGGTTCTCGTTTACCTAATGGACATACTAGTAACATTAATGTATAGTTTTTCTTGTTATCTTTCTGTCTTATCCAAATTGTGTAGTAAACAAAGAATATCACTTACCGGTGAGTTCGTAAGCTTCTTCAAAAGTTGTCATTAAATTTTGACAGATTCGACCAAAATGACAAATGGCATTGCTGAGACGTAAGAAGAACGCAGGTCGCGTTGAAAGAAAGTCGTGCAAGAAGGTCGAATACCAAAAATTACAAAGGAGTGTCCAAATAAACTCGTCGTTGTCTCTGGCGACCCCAGAGCAGGAGGGCTACCACGAAATTCGTAATTCGTAGTTCGTATCCTGCCGTCCTTTTCACTGTTCTGTGAAACTGTGTTTTTTGTTCTGTTCAATAATATTATTAGCGTGAACGCCGTGAACGGAATGGCACATTAAAGGTAAATCAAAAATATATTATGACTATTGTCAAGAGGGCGCTATTGTTTTTATTTATATGGCAATAGTTCAGTACCAGACTACAATGACATCTTGAGTTGTCTACAACGTTTACCTGTTAGCTCTGATTTTAATTTGGAAAGGTTTTGTAGCGAAATAGTTTCATTCCCCAAGCGTTTTTTTCCAGTAGTTACAATGTACATTATTTACAATGATCCGTTGTTGACTAAGAATCGTTTTGGGCGTTTTTGTTATTGTTCAAAGAAACCGCCACAGTGACACTGACAACCATTAAAATTTTTGCCAGTGTAAGAAATTAGTTCCAATGAAATTCCGCAACATGGCGAATAGTCATATATTTCTGGTCAGGCTTTAATTTCTTAGTATAAGGCCAGGGGATACCTTCCGTATGATAGAGAGAAGTGGAATTCGCGAAGAATACGAAAATCGATTAAGCACCTAGTTAGGTCACAATAAGTACATGTTCACGATAATTCCTTGTTGTATAAAAAAAAAAATTATTAAAAAAAAATATTAAAAAGTAACATTATATTTCATCCAAATATTAGCTAAACACCTCACGTAAGGTGATTTTCAAAGTACAGTAAAATTACATAAAGTTTACCACTGACAGATGGTTTGCCTTCATTTCATATTCAACTTTAACGACCTACAAATAAAGCCAATTTTAGAATACTGTTACCCAAGTTTGCAGATTTTGTAATAACTACTTTATTTGTATGGTGTTAAAGTTGGAAATGAAATGAAGGCAAGCAATCTGTCAGTGGTAAACTAAAAGTAAACGTATTGTACTTAGATGATCACTTTTATTATCCGCCGGGAGAGCTAACCTTGTTCGTTCGTACTCACAATGTCACTGGGAGCTATTTACTCCTGAAGGTACTAAACTTTATGATAAAAAAGCGAAACCCATACCAATCCTATAAATCGAAATAAAACAGAATCACAATAGTTTACGAGTATAATATATTTAACATGAAAATTAATAGAAAAAAAAAACTGAACAACATTTAATGTACTTAGGTAAACCATTATTTATTATCAAACAAATGCAAAAATCAAAAAGGTAAGAACTGAAACGCTATCAAAATAAAATTATTTAAGTAAATCTTATATTCAACAGGTAATCGAAACAAAAACAGCGATAAAAACACTTTGTAAAGTCTTCAAAAACGTCTTTGATTTCCTCGTACTTATATGGGAACATATTTCTGTTTTCAGATCAAATACAAGCATACCATGTTAAAACAACTTATTGTCTAACGCATTCGGAATCTCAATCGTTTTGACCAATTCTTTCTGTCACAAGGTAATTGATGAGGGTGGAAAGAGATGCAAGAGATTGTGAGCACCCTCTGCTCTAACTTACCCACAATTAATGATAATTTGTTGTGCAATTTTGTAGTCTGTCACTACATTTTAACGAATGTGTGCATAAATAAGATAATGTGTCTCAAAGGTATTGTTTGTAATTATTTAATTACTTATTAAAGGTTTAGGTGCAATTATTATATCGTACTAGCTTTTTCCCATGACTCCGTTTGCAAAGATAGAATACGTTTATCACAAACCTCGGGAACTATAACAAATTTCAGGATTAAAACTATCCCATGTCCTTCATGTACATTTCAGACTTAAGTATCTCTATACCAAAGTTCTTCTAAAGCGTAAGGCTGCGGCTCCACTGAGGCGGAGACGAGCGGAGCTGAGAGGAGACGTGTGGGGATCGACCAATCATATTACATGAACGGAGACGTGATGTGGATTTCATGTAATAGGATTGGTCGATCCCCACACGTCTCCTCTCAGCTCCGCTCGTCTCCGCCTCAGTGGAGCCGCAGCCTAAAGAGGTAACAGACAGAGTAACTTTCACTTTTATAATATTGGCAAGGATTACAAGTTATTATTAATCGTATGGCATTATAAATATGAGGGCAATCAGAGAACAGCCTTGAGGTTGCTAAGCCAGGCAGCTACGTCAGGAGTCAGATCGTCCAAGTCCTCAGCAGGTCCGGGGTAGGAATGAAGGGGGCAGCGCCGGAAGATGTGCTCGATGGTTTGTTCCTCCTCACCGCAATCGCAGAGCGGAGAATCCCTCCAACCCCACTTATGTTGCAGGGAATAACAACGCCCATGCCCAGTTCTCAGCCTGTTCAAACGGCACCAGAGATTGCGGGGCAGATCAAAACCTTTTGACTTAATTGTGGGATCAGTGTGCTGTGCGGATTTTCCCACCATGGCAGAAGACCATTCAGCCTTCCACCTATCCGCGAGACTAAAGCCGTTCAAAGTCGGGGCTGCGGAACAGGGCGGCCTCCGAGACTTCAGTCGGTGAGGAGGGGGGTAGCAGAATTCAGCATGAGCGGGCAGCCAGGGACTTCTCGTAATCTTCTCGGCTTCTCTTTTCAACGCTTGCTCGCGGCGCAGATGAGGCGGGGCAATGTGACTCAATACCGGCAACCAGTGGGTGGGTGTAGATTTGATGGTGCCAGAGATACAACGCATGGTCTCGTTAAGTTTAACGTCCACCTTATTGGTGTGTGCACTACCGAGCCATACTGGTGCACAGTATTCCGCCGCCGAGTAGACAAGCGCAATGCTCGATGTGCGCAAACAGTCGGCTGAGGCTCCCCAACTGGTGCCGCAGAGTTTGTGAAGAAGATTATTCCTCGTTGCGATCTTCTGTGAGAGTTTTGACAGATGTTCCCCAAATGTCAGGGACCTATCCAACGTCACCCCCAAATACTTCGGACAAGGATTGTACCTAAGGGCCTTGCCGTTCAGGTGTACAATTGGTTGGTGGCCAGCCATCTGGTTGGAGAGATGGAAACAGGAAACTTCAGTTTTGCTAGCACTCGGAATAAGCCTCCACGCGCTGAAATATGCTGACAGGGCTCTCAAGTGAGATGTCAGCGAAAGGGTTCCAGTTTCAAAATCCCTGCTTTGGCTTATAAGTGCAATGTCATCAGCATATATAAACTTGACAGCCTCTGTGTGCGGAAGGTCCGAGATATACAGGTTAAACAACAATGGCGCCAGAACTGAGCCCTGCGGGAGACCATTGCTTAGCTTCCGCTTTCTGCTTTTCCTGCCGCCCAAGAACACCTCAAAGAACCTTTCAGACAGCATGTTAGAGATTAGGTCTACGACCTCTCTACTCGGTATTACCGACAGCAGCTTATAAATTAAGCCATGTCTCCAGACCGTGTCATAGGCGGCTGTAAGGTCAATAAGGCTTGTTCGGGCGGGATTACAGCCTCTATTAGTGGCTCAATCCGACCTAGGAGGAGGATTACAAGTGTACACTCTGTATCGTACGTGAAAACTTTCAAAAATTTCTATCAATAATATCAAAGATCCCAGAAATCAGAGGTTCGGACCTCAAAAACCGTTTCAGCATATAACGCCTCACTTGTTTGTGTAACTCTCGCTGTTTTAAGGTGGTATCCAAGTTTGTCATTGCTTGCTGCTTCTATCAGAGTATGGCCATGGCCATGTCAGGTTGTAACGTGAACTAAATTGCTTGTTTTCAGTATGTGAAGGCTTTTGCTTCCATCTCTTCTCGTATTTTCTGGGCGTTCGGCCACATTAGCATCATCAGTGATGTTCCTGTCGTGAAATAATTATCATAGTTAAAAACCAAATCATGACCAAGCAAGTGAAGAGGTAAGCTTCTATTGATAGAAATACTAGGGGCGTTCAATAAAAAGTGAGAATGAGTATGTTATAAACAACTTTTACTAAATGGCATTTTATTTTTCGACATATTCACCTTTTAGCATAATACACTTAGAATATCTTTTTCTAAACTTAAAATTCCATTTTTAAAAAAGGTCTCATCTTGAGTACTTAAAAAATCTTGTACTGCAGCGACTACCGCGTCGTCGTCTTCAAATTTCTGGCCTCTGGGGTATTGTTTCAATCTCGGAAATAGGTAGAAATCACTGGGAGCGAGATCTGGTGAATACGGAGGATGCTTAAGGATATCGAACCCAGCATCACGAATTGCAGCCATTGCAACGGCGGACTTGTGTGCCGGGGCATTGTCGTGGTGGAATAGCACAACTTTCGAGAGTTTACCTCGCCGTTTTTCGCGGATCTCATTGCGCAATGTTGCTATTTGTTTGGCGTGTAAAGTGCCCGTAATAGTGGCTCCATGCTCGAGATACTCAATCATTAATACCCCTTTACCATCCCAAAAAAAAACAGAGCCCATGACCTTACCGGCAGATGGGCTCACCTTGAATTTCTTCGGAGTTGGAGATGATGGCCTTTTCCATGTCATAGACTGCAGTTTCGTTTCAAGGTCGTAATGATGGAGCCATGTTTCGTCCATTGTTATAAATCGTGCTAAAAAGTTCCCAGTCTTGCTGCATCAGGTTCAAAGCTTCTTGACAAATCTCTAGTCTAGTTTGTTTTTGCGTGTCAGTAAGCATTCTTGGTACCCAACGCGCAGATACCTTTTTCATACCCAAGCGTTCATGTAAAATATTATGCACGCTCCCCGTTGAAATCTTTACATTTTCAGCAATAAAATGAACTGTGACACGATGATCCGGCAAAACTGAGTTTTCGACTTTTTTCACAATTTCTTCAGTTACTGCTGTAGTAGGGCGTCCGGAGCGGGGGTCGTCCATTGTCGATGTTCTTCCACGTCTAAATTCGGCGCACCAACGTGCGACTGTCGAATACGGAGGAGCATTAGACCCTAAAGTGTCCCGCAAATCCAAATTGACTTGGTCCGTAGAAAAATTTTTCAAATACAAGTATTTGATAACGGCGCGCAGTTCAATTTTCTCCATTTTGCCTTTTTTTTTTTCATAGCAATCAGCTACATAGATTAGCTTTACCGGCCAGTATTTAATTTCGTAATATTAAAAGAGTTTGCATCTCATTCTCACTTTATATTGAACGCCCCTCGTAAACTGCGATACCATGGCTCGCCCCTCCAAATTACTATTTCAATGTGTTATGTCACATCCTTACGAAAGAGTGTGTATGTAGTAGTCTGCTTTTGTTTGATTGCTGTCTCAGCACGCACACATGCGTTGAAAGTTTTGGTGGTGCGTTGTAAATACTTTCACAAATACATTGAAGACTTCTTCTTGACTTTTGGAGGGGCGGGCCATATTATCGTAGTTTATCTCCACGCACGGGGAATACAGACAGGGGATGCCATTCTTTGTTTGTCCAGATCAACAATATCTATGTGAATTGAAGTGTATCCGTTAAACTCAAGTAATAATAAGATATTATTTATTTTATTAGCAGTTACGTCTGCTCACTGAAACTACGATTTTAAAAGCGAAAAAGTTTCCGGGTGCGCCGGTGGGACTTGAACCCACGTCTCCCGGGTATGCGCCCCAACGGGTGTTCTACCAACTGAACCACGTCGCATCCAACCGACCTCCCCGAAATTCTTAAACGCTTACATACGCCAACAGTGGCGTGTGGTAACATCCATCACAACTATTAGAAGCTATGACTCCTACGTTCCAAATTAGTTGGAAATGCGTAAGAAATGATGTACCATTTCTATTTAATTCAAATATTATTTATTTTATTAGCAGTTACGTCTGCTCACCGAAACTACGATTTTAAAAGCGAAAAAGTTTCCGGGTGCGCCGGTGGGACTTGAACCCACGTCTCCCGGGTATGCGCCCCAACGGGTGTTCTACCAACTGAACCACGTCGCATCCAACCGACCTCCCCGAAATTCTTAATCGCTTACATACGCCAACAGTGGCGTGTGGTAACATCCATCACAACTATTAGAAGCTATGACTCCTACGTTCCAAATTAGTTGGAAATGCGTAAGAAATGATGTACCATTTCTATTTAATTCAAATATTATTTATTTTATTAGCAGTTACGTCTGCTCACCGAAACTACGATTTTAAAAGCGAAAAAGTTTCCGGGTGCGCCGGTGGGACTTGAACCCACGTCTCCCGGGTATGCGCCCCAACGGGTGTTCTACCAACTGAACCACGTCGCATCCAACCGACCTCCCCGAAATTCTTAATCGCTTACATACGCCAACAGTGGCGTACCCGTTGGGGCGCATACCCGGGAGACGTGGGTTCAAGTCCCACCGGCGCACCCGGAAACTTTTTCGCTTTTAAAATCGTAAATAATAATAAGATAGTTGGTATACCTCCAGTTGTGAGGGTCATAGCCATGACAACCAAGGTGCAGTTGGATTGGAGCCCCAATCCCACGAGGTGTGCTCCCACGGCAGCGCCCAGCCGTCCAATCATGAACAGGGTGCAAAGCGCCAGGGCTCTGCAAAAAGAATACTCTATGGTCTACCATACTGTCTTCTTGAGTTGATTGTCAACAGAGAGGTTTTGGCGCATGAATGAAAAATAACAGTGTAAACAAGCCATTGAAAAGTTGAATAAAATTTACTTTTATTTAAAAAACGGCCAAGTGCGAGTCGGGCTCGCGGAACGAGAACGCGGAAATTTGTAGATATGTCAAAATGTACGCCGTGTAGGTGAAAAACTTAGTATCAAACAGACGGACGGTCTGTCGCTTTAGTATGTAGATTTCGATATCATTTTTGGGAATTTTAGCAAATCCAGGAATTCCGTTTCAACTGCCGAATCTCATGGTTCACGATAGGGATGTTGACACCACCAATCAAAACACAATCCTCCCATAGAGTTTGAATGACAGTAGCAACTTATGTCGTCACTTGTTCGCCAACTCAATCAATTAACTATTGTTTCTTTTAATTTATTGTAAGTATTATTACCTATACACATTTTATACTTATGAAATATTTCGCCAAATTGCAAAACACTTTTTTGACGAACTATACACTCAATTCAAATAGATTTGTGCACAATAGATACAGTACATCTTACAAAACTACTGACTATACTACTTAACAATTTTTTGTGTAGAAAGAGTTTATCAACCAAGTTTTCAACTTCTTTTTAACCGACTTCAAAAAAAGGAGGAGGTTCTCAATTCGGTTGTATGTTCTTTTTTTTTTTTTTTTAACATGTGTTACCTCAGAACTCCGTCATTTATGAACCGATTTGGAAAATTCTTTCGTTGTTTGAAAGCATATGCTTCAAGGTTGGTCCCGTTGTTACCGGAATCCAGTTCTGATGATGGGATCCATGAGGAATTGAAGGAACTCTTCAAAAGTTCAAGGGAAATGTAAAGCGATTTTAGTATTTTCAGTGACAAATCGAGCATTTGCATTCATAAAGTGTCATTTGGTAAACTAGATCTGATGAAGAAGACCGCAGATGGCCAACGGAACTCCTCAGCGGGTCAAATCTTGCAAGTTGAATTTGACTCACTTCCCGGTTTCTGATTGATTTCATATTTTACATGCATGTGTAAATCAGGTGACAATGCAATATTATTGTGACATGGAGCTAATCTGATGATGGAGTTGGAAGGTGGCCATAGAAACTCTGTAATAAAACAACACAACCCCGTCGAGTTTGGGTTCATTTGAAACGTCTTGACGAGCACTTTGATCCCAGATGGTAACCAGGGTCTGATGATGGAGCTGGAAGGTGGCCAAAGTTACTCCATAAAGTAACGGCACTTACCCCATCGAGTACGGACTCATTTGACTCGTCTCAACGAGTACTTTGGTCCTAGATGGTAACCAGGGTCTGACAATGAAGTTGGATGGTGACCATAAGAACTCCGTAGTAAAACGACATAACCCCATCAAGTTTGGTCTCGTTTGATTCGTCTTGATAAGTACTTTGGTAACCAGAGGCAAAAAGTACAGTCAGTAAAGAGTGCCAGTCCAGGCCATTAGCAACAACTAAAAAGAAAAAAATAAAAAATTTTAAATAAAAAATAAAACCGCCTTCAAAAAACACCCAAAAGAAACTTGGAAATAAAAAAAAAATAAATAAAAAATAAAACCTTCAAAAAACCCCCAAAAAAACATAAAATAATAATTGATTGAACCGACCACAATAAGCATGAAAATATCTTTCTACTAATCTGTTTGAAGTTGGTGCCTCAGCACGAGCCAGCAGGAGTGGACCTAGTAATCTAACTTACCTACATACCTATTATAGGGCTTCTACACTCCTGCTGGCTCGTGCTGAGGCACCAACTTCAAACAGATTAGTAGAAAGATATTTTCATGCTTATTGTGGTCGGTTCAATCAATTATTATTTTATGTTTTTTTGGGGGTTTTTTGAAGGTTTTTTTTTTATTTCCAAGTTTCTTTTGGGTGTTTTTTGAAGGCGGTTTTATTTTTTATTTAAAATTTTTTATTGAAACAATTTTTAGTTTTACATTTATTTGTTTTAAAGCAACAAAAAATCTAATTTTGCTGTTAATCGAATAGTAATCTGGTTTTCAGGGCTGAAATAAAGCGTTTTCTTACTGGAGTCGTTGTGTCTTCAAATTATTTTTTAATGGCGTCAACCTCCCTATTGTGAAGAGGGTGAAGTCTATTATCTGGCTGGTACCTGAGGCTGGTAGGAAAGACTTCAATAGCTACTGTGGCCAGCACGGTGTTGGCCGTGATGCCGCACATCCCTGGTATCAGGAAGGCGATGGAGATGTACGCGTGAGGGAGCACTCCCGCTCCGAGGATCAGCAGCGAACAAGTTATCATTATGGAACCTAAAAGGAAATTTGATTTGATTAATTTAAGCAGATATTTTAACTGCAGAGCAACCATGCAATATGAAAATAATTGAATAATTTTAAGATAAAATAATTATAAGGGCCGAAATTGCCAAGTTAGGAAAATACAGTAGTCTCGGCGCCGAATATAATTTTGTACCTTTTGGCATCGATACCCTTGGTCCGCGGGGCCCTGGTGCTCTGAGTCTCTTCAAAGACTTGTCAAAAAGACTCAGAGATACCACAGGAGACCGAAGAGCTGGCAGCCTCCTCGCTCAACGCATCAGTTTAATTTTTATAGATTGTTAGTGGTATATGAGATATTATAATAAAACTCCAACATAAATATAAATGATGTAAAACAAAAAAAATATATAAGGGCACATCGCTCGTAGAACTGATGGCCTATGGGACAAAAAGGTTTTCGAGTGGCGTCCACGGACCGGAAAAAGCAGTAGGTAGGCCGCCAACAAGATGGAGCGACGATCTGGTTAAGGTTGTTGGATTGCGTTGGATGCGGATATCACGGGAGCGATCTGTTTGGCGAGCCTTGGGGGAGGTCTATGTTCAGCAGTGGACGTCTTTCGGCTGAAATGACGATATGATGAAGATGATGTTTATGTGCAGAATTGTTTGGTTACATATCGCTCCATCTTTTTCAGCTGCTTTCATAAAATAATTATTGTTTTCAATATTGAAAAATATCGTTATCTCACTAATTAAATACTAGTAAGAAATATTATGATAGCCATGGTGGCCTAGTGGTTTGACCTAAATGGCCTCTCAAGCAGAGGTTCGTGGGTTCAAATCCCGGCTCGCACCTCTAAGTTTTTCAGAATTTATGTGTGAATTTACATTTGAAATTTACCATGAGCTTTACGGTGAAGAAAAACAAACCTGCATACACCTGCGAATAAATTCAGTGGTGTGTGTAAAGTTCCCAATCCGCACTGGGCCAGCGTGGGAACTACGGCCCAATCCCTCTCATTCTGAAAGGAGGCCTGTGCCCTGCAGTGGAACGTATATAGGCTGGGATGATGACGGTGATGAAATATTAGCCTTAATCCGGTAGGGTTAATTCTGCTCTTGTCTGCTGAATCACCCGTATAGAATAGGTTCCCAACCTATTATCTAGACCGTTCCTTTGTATGAAAAAAAATCCAACACTCCCCATTACATAATGGTTAATTGACAACCTTTCATTTTTTTAACACTTGAAAATTACTGCAGGAATCGAAAGCCAGCCTTACGCGGGCCGCCATCTTGCTACAAAATCAGTTTCGCGTAATTATGAATGTTGCGAGGAGTAGGCAACTTGATTAATTTATTTTGCTAACTCACTGGGAACGGTATGTTTAGATTGTAGTATCATTTTAAAGGTGAAAAACTGTAGTTTTTTTTAAATTAATAAAAATGAGGGGTCATCGCTCAATATTTCGAGTTATTAGTCGTCAAACATGAAACTTACAGCCAAGTTTACCGATTTTACAACTTTGACCTTGATTTATGCAAAAAAATTATTCGTGTGCTATTGTTTTATAAATAGTATTCGAAAGAATAAACATTAATTTACGTCTCAGTATTTTTTTCTTTATTTAAAACCTTGTAGTTCGGAAGATACTGACGTTTTTATTTGAAAGTAGTGTACGCGCGGCGCGGTGCCTCCGTCGATAAAAAACCCGGACGGTTTGAGGCATATTGGTCGCGCGACCCGGACTGTCAAGCGGTTATGAATTAAAGTCCTTGACTGTACTCATGACTTTGAATAATAACTTAAATGAAAATCGCCTCCTGAACACGGAAAAATATTTATTATAATTTATTTCTCCATATTTAAAAAAATACAACAAATTTAAAAACATAAATGTACCTACAAATACGTCCACAGAATATATATGTTTCCTTTACCCTTTTCACTAGAAAAAAGAGCTGTCATAATTTTAAATTTGATAACAACCTTAACGTCAAATTTACGTCATCACTTTTTTTTAATAGAGACTAGACAAAAGTAATGGATCTATTCTATCGTTACGCTCTTTTAGAATAAGCACATCTTTAAAAAATTGTAACAAATTAATTAATAATCCTAGTGAAAATTTAAAACTATCAGCGTCTTTCACCTTCCAAACAGAATACAGAGAACGAATCAAATTATAGTCTTAGAAATATGAAATGTTGTCAATTAACCAATTTTAGTTAAATTATGTCTCTCTATTAGGTACCTATTAATAATCAAAAATATTTAGACCCTCTACCGCCCCCACTAAAAGCTCTAGCAGTTCTAGCACACACTACGGAGCGGCACCCAGTTAGGAACTTTACACTGTATAAGTATGAATTGTTAACTACATAACATAAGTGTCAAAAAATCTTACAAAACACAAGCTTCTTGCCGTATTTCTCGACCACCAATCCAATGGAAACGTACATTATCGCAGTCAACACGCCAGTCACCATCGATATTGGATACATCAAGTTGTTTATTGTAGCCAATTGGCATTCAGCTGTATCGGTCATGTGATGCGACTGTGGAATTTAATTAGCAATTCTTACTGTAAACATTAGTAAGCCGTATGATATTCATCAGGCGCTTAAATAACTAATGCTTAGTGTTCCCGAGGACTAGTCTTTTACTAGCTTTTGCCCGCGACTCTGTCCGCGTGGAATTAGTAATTTTGGCAGCTTATTTTTTTATCCAATTGGCTTTTTCATCAATTATGGCTCTCCTTAGTTCCTTCCACGATATAAAAAAAGTACCCCCCCCCCGCACGCACCCCCACAACCCCATCCTCCCGCACCCTCCCCCGCGTTCACATTCACCACCGTACTGCCAAGTCAAGCGTGCCTATAGAAGTTTTACTTCAAAAACCCCCGATTTTGAAACATTCTTCATTAATGCTCTACTCCTATTGGTGTTAGCGTGATGATATACATATAGTCTATAGCCTTCCTCGATAAATGGGCTATCTAACTCTGGAAGAATTTTTCGAATCGAAACAGTAGGTAGTTCCTGATGAGATTAGCGTGTTCAAGCAAACAAACTCTTTAGCTTTATAATATTAGTATAGATAGTCTGAAAACAGTAACGCTTAACCCTCCGAAATGGCTATGAAGACGATGAAACTCTTATTCCTCAGGGCTAAGCTTCTATTCAAGATTATCAACTTTAGAAAATTGCTTAAATCTAGTAATTAATTACAACAATTGAGATATACAAAAGAAATACGAATTATGGAATAATAACTATCTTTTAAATTGCATGAATGCTTTGTCTGTACAAGGTCATGGTGGATTGCACATGTACCCACAGTCTTTCTGTGTATTCATCGTCCAATTCCGTCAACATTTTCATAAATTCTTGTGAACATTATTTTATTTTATTTTATTTATGTTGTTTATTTCATAATTAATTTGGTGATGGCTTTTTCAGACTGAGTCTCAAAAATAGCTTTAGCCTTACTTAACATAAGCCTATTACTTGAAAAAAAAGACTCCATCACAAAAAGGCCTTAAGGCTTTTATAGGCTCATAAGCTTGTTAAAATGTCGAGTCTTTGAATGCCCTGCTTTATTAGCATAGCCCTAAAACAGAACTGATAGGCTTAAATTAAGGGCTAAAAGTCTATAGTCCTCGGGAACACTACTAATGCTACCACAAAATAACTAATAGTACTAGCGTACAGAAGGATCACTGTCGAACAAAAGTCAACTTTGGGTATAAAAATTTGCCTACTCTTACGACCGTTATCTCCTTGCACACAAAATTGAAAGTTATCGTTTGATACGAGCGTTCATATTCCGTTGGGCACCGCTGATCCGCAACCAAGAGCATAGGGTTCCCACTCGCCGATATTTAGGTAGGTATAATCAAGAATGATAACAGTGTGTATTAATAAACTATCTTTAGTAAGTAAGTAAGTTAGTTATAAGATCGTCTAGCAGTCAATTGTTTTTTGCAAAAATCACAGAAAAATAGATGCTTAATTACGCGCGACGCGGCTAGCGTGCAAACCAAATGCCAAGCGACATCCTACTGCCATACGCCTGCCCGGGAGGCGCGCCGGCCGAACATAGGTACCTAAACTGTGGAGTGAAACCCCCCTGCTGCTACTCTTGAGGTCTTATCAGGGCCGGATTAACAGTGTTGGGGCCTCCAGGCAAAGCAATTTTCGGGGCCCTCTTTCAACCATCAACCGCACTTTTCACTAAGTTTTGTTAAAAATTGGGTTTACGGACGATACTTTAAAGTGACAACGTCAAACAGTCAAACAAAACATTCAATAAACAAAAATGAAACCAGGCGGTCACCCATCCAAGTACTGACCGCGCCCGACGTTGCTACCTCGGTGATGGGACGAGAACCGGTGTTGTGTCAAATATCTCGAAAACGGTGCATCCTACGGTAAAATCAATGAAATTTTCATCCTCCTTTAATGCCCCCCCCCCCTCAATTTCATTTTCTATGCAAGCTTTTTCGCTGACTGTACTTTTTGTTAACTCTACTTGCATAGTCATCCAACCTACATAAGTATACCAAATTTCAAATTAATCAGACCACTGGAAGTGGGTCAAATTCAACTTCCAAGATTTGACCCGTACTGCCTACCCTGCTTAATGGTTAATCCGGCCCTAGGTCTTATTGTCTAACTAACGCACTTGGAATCATAATATTTTTCACTACAAATAAATATAAATATTAAATTAAATATGTGCGAAATGACATTTTAATTTTACCATGAGCTTTACGGTGGAAAGAAAACATCGTGAAACGTGCACACAACTGCAATTCAATGGTGTGTCGGTGTGTGTGGAATTTCCAATCTGCACTTTGCCCGCGTGGGAACTATGGCCATGCCCTCTCATTCTAAGTGACGGCCTGTGCCTTGCAGTGGGATTTATATAGACTGGGATGATTGCAAACATCACTGAGAGTTTCCTGAACGTTTAGTGGCGAAGGAGTAAAGGTAAAAACGTACCTATATGGTTGGAAAAACTGCTAGGGTACTTTTCATGCCGATGACATCAATTTAACGTCACGCTGCATATAGGTGATCCCAAATAGTTGAATTGTAATTATTAATCATTAGTCATCAATCATTTTACGAATCATACGAATGTTTGTTCTCGGGTCTTGGGTGTTTAATATGTATTTAAGTATGTATCTATCTATATAAGTATGTTTATCCGTTGCTTAGTGCCCATAACACAAGCTTTGCTAAGCTTACTTTGGGACTAGGTCAATTGGTGTGAATTGTCCCATGATATATATTTTTTTTTTATTTTTTATTTTAATTATGTACAAATGAAAAAGTAATATATCCACACGTGGAATAATTAATAAAAAAAAATAATGAAACTACCTATTTGTTTTGTTTTTTTTTTACATACATTTTAGTAAATGTTATTGTTACCACATTTCAATAATTACGTAGAAAACAGAATTTCTCTCTGACTTGAAGCACGCCATCCTTCTTGCATTAATTCCTACGCAGAGAAAATCTAAGTCATCTTCGTCAAAGTCAAAGTCAAAATTCTTTATTCAATTTAGGCATCAATTGATGCTCCTATGAACGTCGAAGAATCTACCACCGGTTCGGAAAAAACCCTGTTGAGAAGAAACCGGCAAGAAACTCAACAAGGTATATTTTTTCAATCAGATCTACATTGTTATTAAGTTACATACATCTAAAGTATTTAATACAATTAAATTTTTTAACACAGTAGATACGCTATTTGAGACTAGGGATCGCCAATGCGGATCGGAATTATTTCCAAACATCCCTGTCCATGGTATACCTAGTCATTAATTCGTGTTCATAAAAATACTTTTGTTTTGTAATCGTATTTTTGTTTGTTGTGTCGCACATTTGGTTAATTTTGAATGATTGATTATTAATGATTAATTATCACAACTACTCAAATTGCAATCATCCTGTACGCGGCGTGACGACATCGGCATCAAATGTACGGGCTCTGCTGCTGACTAATTAATAAGTTTATTCTAATTGCATACATGGCCGTCGTCAGATGAGTACTTGTTGTTCATGAGGCTGCACATACTAGTCATAGTCGTCTTACTATGCAGCAGCTCGTTCACAATATGCGGCATCCAAACGTAAAATGCGTTGCTCCTAGAAGTAAAAAAATACTGTGCAGTTTAAATAGTAAAAAAACTGAACAAGCGGCCATTTTAATTTAAAAGCACGCATTTTTTTTAACGAGAAAATGGGGCTTTCTTACTCAGAATCAAGAGTGGTATTGATTTTGATGACAAAAAACGTTCCTAATTTTCTGTAAGTAGAATTTATTTGTGTCCTTTTTGATGAGCCTTATAAACTATATGAAAAAAAGTCCCAAAACTGATTTAAAAATAAATAAACTATTTTCTTAATGAAAATGAATATTGCTCGTGATTCTGAGTGCGAAAAATCAAAAATTTTCTCATTTGAAAAAGTAAATTGCGCATTTTAAAGTGAAAATGCCGTAAGAATGCCTTCTCTATGTAGTTTTCATCTGAAAGCACCCAACCTGACAAATGACTGAAAATATTTGATACCCTAGTATGTATATTATTATGTGAAAAACTTAAGTAAAAGCACCTGTTGGTATGTAGTATACTGTAGAGAATTGATATGGAGCTTAAGTCATTTTTAGGGTTCCGTACCCAAAGGGTAAAAACGGGACCCTATTACTGAGGCTCCGCTGTCCGTCCGTCAGTCCATCTGTCCGTCTGACACCAGGCTGTATCTCATGAGCCGTGATAGTTAGACAGTTGAAATTTTCACAGTGCGACGTTCGGTCCCAGGATGTGGTTTTGTGCGATGATAAAAACAACCGAAGTCAACAACAAAAGTAAATAATTTATTTTAAACAATATGGGGTTCTATGCCGTCTGGTCTAGCCTCCGTAGATGGGTACTCCCCTGACGGCGTCGGCGAAGGCAGCCACGGATGGACAAGGCTTATGAGGTACGGCCCGGGGAGCGCCGGGGCAGCAGACGAGTGTGTAAGATTGAGTTGCGGGACCGGTGTTTCTTTACCCGTAAGGTAGCACCCTGTAGATCAACGTCCACAGTTAATATTCATCCGAGCTCCTCCGCTGATAGTGAACCCCGTGATGATAGTCTACCTAAGTTTGAGGAGTGCCGAAAGCAGTTGGTGTAGGTGTTCACTATCAGAACGGAGTTACATGTTTTAAAAGGAAAATGTATATAAAATTATTTTTTTTTTAATATGAAGGTAGCACTACATATGGATGGCTTTTACAATGCATTAAAAAATAAAAGATAGGCTTTATTATTGTTTGACCTAGCACTTAGTACATGGCTTAAGCAGAGCTAAGCATATGATGTTCCGTGCACCACAACGGCAGCGATAATAAGCAAAGTTTCGTAAACATTCGCTGGTGATTTAAGCCGTGTGAAATTACCTACGGTAACATGAGTTATTTACTAAGCGGGATCCAATGCAATGAGATGAGATTGGTATTAAAAACTAAAGCACTAGGGTTTGAAATGAACACTAACTTATAGCTAAGCACTGAATATACTTGTTCAACACTTACCCTACATTGGGGCGCGAGACGACACTTCACGGATTTTAATAACTTTTTGAAATTATAATATTTACTTCCAATTACGTTGGAAGAACGACAATTAAATTAAATATTATTAAATGTCAGCGCGTATGACGACACGTAGCGAAACTAGTGAACGCAGCCGGCACAGGTTTGTCGTAGACAGGGCGATAGCTCATAATCCGGAGCGCGGGCGGGTGCATCGAAAATCCGTGCGCCGTACTCTGGAGGTAGTCTATAGTCACGCGGACAAGTGTTAAACTTGTGTGTTGATTTGATTATTGTGTTTTACTAACTTTATTATTTAGGTTTAGTTAATTTTAAATAAGTAATATGTAGATTAGTATTTTAGTTAGTTAATAAGTTATTATTTTAAATTATAAGATTATATTTAAGATTTTAAGTGTTTTATTGTTATTATTATTGTTTTTATAATTAATTAAACATTAAATTAATGAATTATTTGCCATTATATTTTAACAATAATAATATATGTACGTGTACCGTTACAACAGATGATGTATTTCGGTTGCCACAATTATAACAACAAATACTAAAAAGCAAAATAAAATAAATATTTTAAGGGGCTCCCATACAACAAACGTCATTTTTTTGCTCGTTTTTGTTCGATATTGATAACGGCAACAGATAGACGCTTGAAATATTCACAGAATATTAAGTTAAATTATATTCACTTTAAAAATAAATAGTTAACACATGTCTACCTACATCTATGTCTATCTGTGATAGTGAAATTAAAATAAAACCATTATTTAAGAGGGAAGCATACAACAGTCATGATTTTTTAGCCGTTTTTATAGATAATGGTACGGAACCCTTCGTGCGCCAGTCCGAGTCGCACTTGGCCGGTTTTAGGGTTCCGTAGTCAACTAGGAACCCTTATAGTTTCGCCATGTCTGTCCGTCTGTCTGTCTGTCCGCGGCTAAGCTCAGAGATCGTTAGTACTAGAAAGCTGTAATTTGGCATGAATATACATATCTGTCACGTCAACAAAGTGGTAAAATAAAAAATAAAAATAAAATTTTTTTTAGGGTACCTCCCATAGACGTAAAGGGGGGGGTGATTTTTTTTTTCTCGACTAATCCTATAGTGTGGGGTATCGTTGGATAGGTCTTTTAAAACCATTGCGGATTTGCTAACATGATTTTTCTATTCAGCGATCTATTTGCGAAATATTCAACTTTAAAGTGAAAATTTTCATTAAAATCGAGCGTCCCCCCCCTCTAAAATCTAAACTGTTAGGTGGAAAATTTTGAAAAAATTCAGAATGGTAGTAAATATATCAAATTTACTAGGAAAATTATAGCGGCTAAGATTGCTTGGAAATTATTTGTAGTTTAAGAGTAAATAGTAGCCTAAGGTATAAAACATACCTAAACTTGGATGATTCCGTACATATACGAAATCCTTAGAAAAATATTACTTGATTTTTTTGTAATGGCTACGGAACCCTACTTAGTGCGTGTCCGACACGCTCTTGGCCGGTTTTTTCTAATTTGGAGCGTCGATTTGTATATACGGACACGGTACTACCACATACAACGGGTCATTCATTTAAGTTTTTCACCTATATCAAATATCTTGAGCTTGAAACTCACTGCATGAAGACCAGGAAGTTGCACACGTGAGATATAATCACGCAACGCCTCAGTGGTGGCCGGATCATGTACCCCATCCGTTTGAAGGACTCGATAAAAGTGAGCCGAGGATTCTCGTGTACCCTCGATATAATTTCTGTCACCTGCATCAGAGGAGTGCATGAAAACTTTTAAGAAGTGCTCTCCAAAAACGTAAAGTAAACACAAGACCACACAAAACAGCACCACTTGCTAAAAACGTGTTCGGCATGGCATCCACGATCTTCAACAGGCTTCCGAAGAATGTACTGATGACCAAGGATGTTCATGATTTTAAAAAACAACTTTTCAATTTTTTGGCGGATTAAGCTTACCTACATTTCGTACTAAATACAAACTGAAATATAGATGCACAGAAAAAACCCCAGAAAAAAGACCAATGCTGGGAATCGAACCCAGGTCCTCAGCATTCCGTGCCGCGTGCCATACCCCTACACCACCACTGGTCTAGAGATTAGACACGAATCTTTCCTATACATCATACATTTCAATCTGCTAAATCATCACCTTATGCAGTGACAAACGCACATCTATGTTACACCCTCATCGAGAGATTTTAACACTCCTTCGGAACTAACCGCTCACCTGGACAAGAGATGGCGCTACTGTGCAACTTTAAACAAGTTAGCTATGAAGTATCTTTTTTTGTACTTATTTTTTCAACTTCATTTTTATTTAGTACGAAATGTATGATTTCACGGGATGACCGTAAAAGTAATAAAAAAAAAAAAAAATGAAGTTGAAAAAATAAGTACAAAAAAAGATACTTCATAGCTAACTTGTTTAAGCTTACCTACTATAATATTCATTGAACGAGTATACCTATGCGTGATAGTTCAACAGCTTTTTAGACTGTATAAGTAAGTATTAATTTAGTGAATGACTGAATATTCATATTTGTATGCCCTTGGGCGCAGCATGGTGATATAAGTCTATGGATCATTGTACCATCTAATTAAACTATGTTTGGCAAAGAAATTATTTGTATTTGTAAAGTAAATAATATTGACTTAAGTAAGTTCGTTTATGTAGCATGCGGTCTCGGTAAAACTCGCTTACAGTCAGATTTTTTTATTGAATTGTTCCAAATTTGACGAAAGAAAATCTGTCAATAAAAATGAATTTGAAGGAGCACGCGCCTAGTAAATAAATAATCTGATGATTAGCGAATCTGTTTACTTTAAACATGAAACTACCGTGAGACTCACTCATAGTCATAGTGAAAATAAACGGATCACTCACGTCTTAAAAAGAGTTTAACTCGACATGTTTCCGGCTAATCCGTAGCCCTTCCTGTCAACATGTCGAGTTAAACTCGTTTTAAGACGTGAGTGATCCGTTTATTTTTACTATAATCTGTTTACTCTATAGATAAATTACCGAGAGCGTGGAATTGCATATGTAGTGGTATTGTCTGTTTATAGGCATTCCACTTTAGTGAGAGTGAATACTAAGTATAGAGATCTCTCTCTCTCCAATGCCTATGAAATACACTACCTATATACCACTACATATGCAATTCCACGCTCTCGGTAATTTATCTATACCTACAGTACCTACTAACTGACGATGAAAGAACCGAACGGACTAAAATTACATTTTAGCAAAAAAAAACATTCATATTAGGATGTAAATTTTTAGGAACAACATATTCGGACTTCTGATAATCGACATTGAAAAATTAGTTCAACTTTTCGCACCCATTAACCTTTTCAACGCCAACGACACATATAGGTGTCACAAAGTACAGAGTCAAAGTGATCTTGACACAATGACATAGGATTCAAAGCAGGTTTACGTTTTGTCGAGGCGTGGCGTTGAAAAGGTTAAAACGCACGAAGCCCCTTACCGGATAATCATTGACATGCAACTTATGATTCCACGCGTACATCTTCGCCAGGACCGGTACCACGGCTTCTGGGCCTCTGGTCGCCAGGAGGTACCGCGGGCTCTCCGGCAGGATGTACAGGCCTATGGCGGCCAGGAGGCCCCACAAGCACCAGGCCCACATGAAGACTCGCCAGGAGACCAGGTTGAGAGCGCCAGCGATGGGATACGACCATTTGTGGGGGAGGATGGCCCAGCCGAAAGCTGTTAAGAGTTCACATGACAGGATGTATTATACAGTGTGAGAGATGTATAAAAAGGACATGTAAAAGTGTAAAAATATACAAACAAAAATCTGACTGGTCCAGTAACAGTATTTACTTTAGCCTTGAAGAGTCTTAAGTTGCATCTTTCAGAAAATATAGACGTTGGGAGCGAATTCCATTTCGTAGCAGTACGTATTAGGAAAGATGAAGCGAGCTGCTTCATGCAGGCCAGTGAAATACTAACCAAAACTAAGGCCACCACAAACCGGGAGCGCGGGGCGCCGACGGAGCGTGCCCAGCGCGTTGTATAACACTGAATCAAATATACGGTTACACACACGGCTCAGCGGCACACCGTATTTGATTCAGTGTTATTGACCGCGCTGAGCACGCTGTTTGTTGTAGCCTTAGGGCATTTGTTAACTACAATGAATTTTACTGTCCGGAAGTCTGTGTTTTCATGGTTCGTTTTATTCATGCCTTAAATGTATAGGACTGCCGGGCAGTAAAATTCATTGTAGTGCACAAGCGCCATATACATTTAATGTCGTGCCATATCGGACCGGTAAAAACTCGGACTGCCGGACAGTAAAATTCATTGTAGTGCACAAACGCCCTTACGAGTAAGTGTGAAGACGATCCATAAATGAAAGTCATAATGTATTGTTTGCTTCCACTCGCTTTACCCGCCGGTTCACGCCGAGATCCGTCGCTTCACCCTGGGTACTGTAGTACCCAACACTATTTGGACGTCGCTTTACCTTGGGTACTATAGTGTCCACGACAGGGTGAGTAGTCGGAGCTCACAAATATATATCTTATCTACTTGTTCTTAAGAATTAAACGGCTAGTAAATGTTTCTATCCTTTTCTTGAAAAAGCTGCCCTTGTTTTCCGTAAGGCGGCGCCTATGTACGTTTTAAGTATTCAAGCAAACTTGACTCAAATATGGCGCAACACTTGCGCGCAAGCGAAGTATGTGCTAAAATAAAACCCCTAAAATTAAATATTATATTGTGATTTTAAGTTTAAAGTACTTATTTTATAAATATAAATATATAAAAGAAAATTCTGGTATCCAAAACATTACTTCAAATGTTACCGTTTTTTTTACAAGCAATTTTTTAACTAAGGGGATCGTTAAATTTAAGTGTTTTTTGAATTTTGACCCCTATTTAAAACATAAAAATGTCTTATTTACTGTAATTAAAAAAATATATAAATAGCCTAGTTTCTAGAAAATAACAAGAACATATGATGACATGTCTCGGATATTTAAAGACACTTCAAAAAAATATTATCCAATAATGGGTGACCGCCTGATTTCGACCGCCAGAAGGCGCGGTGAAGCAACGGTATTTTGGCCTCTGTCACGGGTGAAGCGACGGTTCATTGAGGTCGGGTACTATAGTACCCGTAGTAAAGCGAGTGGTTAATGATCATTTGCCATAACTCTTTGTTCTCTGTATTAATTGTTCTGGGTTGTTATCAAATAAACCTAACCTAACCTATAGAGTTCTACAGGATGAACACTTCAAGTAAATAAATCATGGGACATGGGCAATTGACGCCAATTGGCATAGTCCCAAACTAAGCAAAACTTGTACTATGGGTATCAAACAATGGATAAACATACTTACTTATATAGATAAATAATATACTTAAATACATTTATTAAAAATTCAAGACTCGATCACAAACATTCTTATTTATCACACAAATATCTGGTCCGACCGGGCGAACCCGGGACCTCAAGCTTCGTAGTCAGGTTCTCTAACCACTAGGCGTTGGAAGTTCCTAAAAAAATTACGTTTTCAGAGAAAACATAAGAGTTATGGATGGCTAATATTCTTAAAACGTTATGCATCGCGAAAGAGATACAGTATCCGGCCATATAATAAAGATTGCACATCGGTCTTTGGAACAAGACTCGACAAAATGTCGGCTTCGTAGAGCGTTGTCACACATTACTTGTAAGTAGCGTGCGACAACGCTCTACGAAGCCGACATTTGCTGAGTCTTTTTCCAAAGACCGATGTGCAGTCTTTATGGCCGGATACTGTACATCGTGAAGATGTCGGCAAACTAACCTGGCATGGTAAAATAAGACAAGGCGATGAATGAAGATCCCCACGCGATGGCGGGCGCGCGATGCTTAGCAGTGTGGAGTTCACCCAGATACACGTACACCGTTGCGCATATCGCTGATATTCTAGGTAGGAATTGACGTATTAGAAGCAGGGATCGTTACCGGTTTTCTTACTACCGGTTTTAAATAAGATATAACCGGTTATTTCGCTATTTATATCGCCAAAGCTCTGATTAACGGTAGGGAAAGATGGGGTGGGTTCATACAGAGGGAACATTCGTACACTGCCCATATCTAAATACACTCTTTCACATGTTGCCGCGTTCATCTTTGTGTGCGTTACTCCCATTCACACACAGGAATTTCCCGCGGGAAGATGCGGCAGTATGGCCGGTGGCCACGTTGAAACATGTTGCCACGTGATTTCGAACCGCTTAAGTAAAATTTGGACTTATCTTTAAACTTCGCTGTTTTAGTAAGGTTTATTTAAATTATATAATCCAGTTATATTAGGAGATCACCTCGGAATGAGAGATAACAAGCTGGAAACTTGTATACAGCTTCGTTTTGGTGTTCTAAATGTTGTCTCAAAAGTCACAAAAAATCTCGTGTCCGCGTCGTAAGTTATTCAAGGTCAAATGTCAAAAAAGTCAGATTTTCGTGATTATCTCGGTTTCTGTAGCTTCAGTGATGCCTAACATCTATTACAAAATTGTAGAGCATACAATTTGAAACTAATATTGTGTTAAAAAATTTTCGTACGTCCATCTGTTTTTGAGATAGAGGGCAGAGAGCCCGCAGCTCTCAGCCATTCTGACTGATGCAAGGTCAACCGTGAATCTCAGCGAATAAAACCTTGTATAAAATTTTAAGTAATTGAAATATCATTAGCAGTTAATAATTTATTTAATTTTTTACTTAATTTGTAATATTCGTATGTACGTATGTAAATATTTCAGAAAATACGTAAGTGATATTCCAAAATTTGCAAACCATTTTTCAACCACTTCCTGGTCTCTGATTCAGTTTTAATTTGGTACACTTATGTATATTTGGTGACAATGCAAGATTATGGTACCATGAAGCTGATCTGATGATGGAGCCGGAAGGTGGGCACTGGATCTTAGTAACAAAATTACGTAGCCCTGTCGAATTTGGGCTCATTTAATTTGTCTTTACAAGTACTTTGGAACTGGATAATGTCCAGGATCCTGATGATGGAGCCGGAAAGTTTCCAAAGGATCTCAGTAACAAAACGACATAGCCCCGTCGAGTTTGGGCTCATTTGATTGGTTTTCACTAGTACTCTTTACCTGGATGATGTCTAGGGCCTGATGATGGAGCCGGAATGTGAGCATATGATCTCAGTAACAAAACGAAATAGCCCCGTCGAGTTTGGGCTCATTTGACTTGTTTTCACGAGTACTCTTTACCTGAGGCCGTATTGTCTAACACGCTGCAGCAGCTCATCAGCATATAAATCGTGTTTATTACCGGGTACAAAAATGGTTAGGGCACGATATAGAACCCCAGAAATAAGGTTGGCAGCTGCAAAATGAACTCCTGGAGCCCATAAAAACAACATTACCACCAGCTCCTGAGGATTTACTTAAACCAATATTTTGTAATTGTAAGAATGGATGCGGTGTACGCTGTGGGTGCAGAAAATCGGGATTACTATGCACTTCAGCTTGTGGCAAATGTAATGGACAAGCTTGCTTCAATGCTGGTTCACCACATAGTAACTCTGACGAAGAGAGTGCATTTTAATCAGAAATTCCTGAAGGTCTCGAAACAAAAATTAAAGAAAACGAAGATAATCACAGTGAAATGGACATTTGCACATACCCGGAGGATGACGACGATGAAGAAGAAGAAAATTAATAGAAACTGTCCTATGCCGACGTCCATCATCATCCAGGTAAAGAGTACCCGTAAAAAGAAATCAAATGAGCCCAAATTCGACGGGGCTATGTAGTTTTGGTACTGAGACCATGTGCTCACATTCCGGCTCCATCATCAGGACCCTAGACATCATCCAGGTAAAGAGTACTCGTGAAAACCAATCAAATGAGCCCCAACTCGACGGGGCTATGTCGTTTTGTTACTGAGATCCTTTGGCCACTTTCCGGCTCCATCATCAGGATCCTGGACATTATCCAGGTCCAAAGTACTTGTGAAGATAAATTAAATGAGCCCAAACTCGACAGGGCTACGTAATTTTGTTACTAAGATCCAGTGCCCACCTTCCGGCTCCATCATCAGATCAGCTTCATGGTACCATAATCTTGCATTGTCACCAAATATACATAAGTGTACCAAATTAAAACTGAATCAGAGACCAGGAAGTGGTTGAAAAATGGTTTGCAAATTTTGGAATATCACTTACGTATTTTCTGAAATATTTACATACGTACATACGAATATTACAAATTAAGTAAAAAATTAAATAAATTATTAACTGCTAATGATATTTCAATTACTTAAAATTTTATACAAGGTTTTATTCGCTGAGATTCACGGTTGACCTTGCATCAGTCAGAATGGCTGAGAGCTGCGGGCTCTCTGCCCTCTATCTCAAAAACAGATGGACGTATGAATTTTTTTAAACACAATATTTGTTCAAAATTTTATGCTCTACAATTTTGTAATAGATGTTAGCATCACTGAAGTTATAGAAACTGAGATAATTGCGAAAATCTGACTTTTTTGACATTTGACCTTGAATAACTTACGACACGGACACGAGATTTTTTGTGACTTTTGAGACAACATTTAGAACACCAAAATGAAGCTGTATACAAGTTTCTAGCTTGTTATCTCTCATTCCGAGATTGACCTTTTCTCATTCCTTAAATGACTGAACTAATATATATTTTTTTGTTTCCTTTTATGAGGGTTGTGTTAAATGCTGTGTACAAATTAATTATTATTGTGATGTATGCGCTGTAATGTCTTACATAGATTAAGTCACTAATTGTAATTTCGATAGCTTGCATTATGTTATTGTACCAAAGTTAATAAAATAAATAAAATAAAATAAAATTCTTTTATTGTTGAAAGGATGTTCAGATTTAATAAAAAAATCCTATTTTTGAGATATATGTACTGATTTTCGTACATATATGATCAACGTATGGGGTACCTTTGTACTATACGAATGCACCCCGCGTATACTGAGTTATTTTTGTTTAACAGTGACTATTCTAAAGGCAAGTTTAGACAGGGTCAGTAACTGACTTCGAATTCGAGACAAGTCAGCGCTGACCCGAGAAATACCCAATGTAAATTGAAAGTCAGCGCTGACCTCCCACCGCTGTACTGACTTCAAATCAATTTACATTGGGTACCTATTTCTCGGGTCAGCGCTGACTTGTCTCGAATTCGAAGTCAGTTACTGACCCTGTCTAAACCTGCCTTAAGAGAAGGCCTGTGCCCTGCAGTGGGACGTAAATGAAAAGCCTGGGATTTCGCTTTCTGTAAATTTTAAGCGTTTTATGTACAATTGTTTACATACATAGCAGCTCGCTTTAAATCTAACTTTACTTACATCAAGCCAACCAGCAGTCGTAGGAGAAACATGTTCCAGAAATTAACAGCCATCGAGGAGCAGATGGAGACCGCGACCGTGGCCAGCAGCGTCGGCAGCATCACCTTCCGTCGACCATACTCGTCCCCCATGTAGCCCCAGAATATTGCTGGCGTTACCACACCTAATCAAACACAAGCAAAAAGAAGAATTTGTGAAAATCTTCTTAGGCCGCTTGTAGACGTCCGTTGTTTTCACCGGACGACGGACCGTATTTTGCGATGTTGTATGGTTTCGTCGCCGGACAAGTGCCTAGTGCGTGTACACACAATCATTGTGAGCCATAGAAAACCGCAACTCCGGCAAAAAAAACGGTCCGTTGTCCGGTGAAAACAACGGACCTCTACAAGCGGCCTTAATCTAAGCTATCTGAGTCTTATTTAAAACCATGAAATCTTTCTACTGAACTGCTTGAAGTCGGTGCATCAGCACTAGCGAGCGGGAGTAGATCTAGATCATTTCATTAGTTCCCGTCGAGTCTCCCGTGGACCCCTGGGGGTCCACCTGGACCACTTTGGGAATCAATGATCTAGATATTATTATCTACTATGCCTACATACAATTTATTGGGCTTCTACCTCTCCTGCAGATTCGTGCTGAGGCACCAACTTCAAACAGATCAGTAGAAAGTGGTTTTAATGTTTTATTGAAGTTCGTTCAATTTTTTTTTCGAAATAAGATGAAAGGCACGAAAATGCATGTATGCGACCCCAGCAATGAATGTGTTATAACAATGTTTAAGTTATCGATTTCATATATATCTAGGTATACTTCTATACAAATATTATAAAGAGGAAAGATTTGATTGTTTGTTTGTTTGTTTGTTTTGCATTGAATAGGCTCCGAAACTACTGGACCGATTTCAAAAATTCTTTTGCCGTTAGATAGCTACATTATCACTAGACCCCGTTATCTTGTCGCACTGAAATTGTTTTTCAGCAGAGCGTGAATATTTTTTTTATCGACCTTTTTGATATCGATATTTATATAGTGCAATTGAATTTTCGCCATGTCAAAAAAGAATTACAGTTTATAAGGGATAACATGTCAATTTTATCGGAAGTAATCCCATAATTAGAGAGACAATCAATCGAGCTTTTAGAATCAATTGCCGTAGTAAGTGATGTAAAGAAGCAGTTGTTGAAGTTACATCTGTCGCAGTGGAAAGAAGTTTTTATATTTTAAAATGGATCTTTTCGAATAGAAGACGCAGCATGACTTCAAAAAATGTAGAGCAATTTTTATTTCTTCGTTTATTATTATATATATTTTTATACAAAAGTAATAGTACCTGTAGTGACTCCTCTTTGAAATTATCAGTGACATACAGTATCGACATTTAGATAATCGATAAAAAAAAACATTCACGCTCTACTGAAAACTAATGACAGTGCGACAAGATAACGGGCTCTAATTATCACTGAGTGACATAGGCTACTTTTTACCGCG
Organism: Archips crataeganus; assembly: GCA_947859365.1. Taxonomy (NCBI): domain Eukaryota; kingdom Metazoa; phylum Arthropoda; class Insecta; order Lepidoptera; family Tortricidae; genus Archips; species Archips crataeganus. The sequence goes on along the minus strand of OX402054.1, from coordinate 2,284,757 downwards.
GGAAAATACCTTTTCCTACGAGAAAATTAATTTATCGCGGGCGAAGCTGCGGACGGAAGGCTAGTATATATATATATATATATATACATATTTAGTACTTAGTACATGTACAGTCACCAGCAGAAGTCTATGAGCGGTTCTGGTGTTCAAAATGATCTGCACACGAATCTCTTTCCAAGGCCATAAGAGACTGTGTAGATCATTTGGAACACCAGAATCGCTCATCCACTTCTGTTGCTGACTGTTCAACATAAGCCTATTTACATTGCGTCCTTCTGTCAATCACTTCTAAATCATTAGCCTTATACTCGTATATAACCCTGCAGTGTAATTCTGCTGGCATGGGGGCTTCACCTATTAACGTGGAAGCAGCTATCAGCCCTCTTTCGGTGACGGTGATGTCCAGATCGCACTCCGCCCGGTTGAGGACGTAACCGACGCCCAGACATTCCGTCGTGACGTAGAGGAGTATAAAACCACATGTCAACAGGGCTACGTGGTTGAACATGCCATGCCCTGAAAAAAGGAAATATGAATGAAGTAAAGAGGAGAGAGGCAGAAAGAGAGAGAAAGAATGTTGAGATGAGGATCGATTTCCCATGCGTGTTTAAATCACGCCGGAATCACCAATTTGGGGGTAGTTGCAATAAAGAGATCTCTTCTTCAGGCAGATGTTATGCTTGGGGACCGAAGTCCAATGGATGAACTTTGGAAGTTAAGTTGAGTAACTTCGATAGTGCGATGCAGGATGTAGTAATTAGTTTCTCATGTTATGACTAGATGGCGCTAGTAGTCGCTACAACCAGGTATGGGTGTTTTTCCACCAGGAATGTGCTACGCTATGTTGTCCATATGCATCTGATATATCCACCAGACATTCAATGGTGCACATAGGATAGCATGACTGGGTAGAAAATCATAGAACAGTGCTGGTGCACCAGGCTAAGCACTGCTCTTCCCGCGGATCGGACGGACCCAGCTCTTGGGTACTCTAGGATGTTACTCAGGATAATCGGCATGACAGCCCGGCCACGATTTTGAGCGACCGGCGGCAGCGGCGAGCGTTTTATCAGTTCATTGCGTGTGTCACCAGATAATCACTGTGCGGCGAAGTCGTGGCCGGGCTATGAGAGAGATCAATTGGTTTTACAGGCGTTCCTTAGCTCAAGTACCTACCTAATAAGATAAAGGTAAGTGGCAGTGTGATGCTAGCAGTTCTCAACAAAGCGATTCGGTGCCTCCAATGCTGGCACTACACGATGGGCCATCGCGATGGGCCACTCTGATGGGTCAGCGTGTGAGGGCTTAGCGGTGTTGGATGGCTTATGGCGCGTGCGATGGTCGTGGGATGGCGTCGGTGTCGGTTTTGGGCCGCACATCAAAGGTTACGTTAAGATCACAACTGAACGTCGCCATCGTGAAGATGCGTTGCAGCCATCGCTGGGCCATCGCACCGACCATTTAAATAATGGTTCATCGTGTAGAGGAGCAACGCTACCAGATAAAGAATAATATTTGTTTTTGACAGCGGCAAAACTTTGGTGAAATATTTGTTAATTTTTGTGGATTATCTGTGATGTTTTCAATTAATATGAAATGCGGACGCTACGGTGGGTCAGAAAACTACAAGAAAATAATTAATTTTACCAGTTGTATCGTAAGCTTCTTCAAAAGTAGACATGAAATTTTGACAAAGTTTACCAAAATGATGTGACAGAAAAGAGGAAAGTGCTTTTAAGGTTTTCCTTTTCTTTTGTCTCTAAGATTCAGGTCCAAATCACACTAGAACTATGAATACCTACTTCAATGTAATTTTGTACGAATGTTTTTATGGGTTTGGTAAACTGCTTTTCATAATACATTAAGTAGTTTGTGTAATTTAAGACACAAATTAAGTAAAATTTTATTTAAAGATAATATTTTAAATTGACATAGGACTTAAGGCTCGGTTTCATTGCTAATGAAACTGAGTCATAAGGTATGCAGGTGCCGATACTGTTTAGTAATAAAATAATAGTGAATAATAAATTTACATATTTAAGTATCTTGTGTTATTTTTATTGTATTTTTTTTAATTTAGTGTTATTTACTTTAATTTAATTTATTATAACCTGGGTCGTGGGTTCAAGCCTGAGCTCGCACTTCTTAGTTTTATGAAATTCAAGTGCGAAATGAAATTTCAAATTTACCTTGAGCTTTACTGTAAAGGAAAACATCGTGAGGAAACCTGCACACCCCTGTGCAGATTTGCACGAAACCACCTGAATACTAAATTTCATGGAAATCTATGGATTCTATCAATTCTTGTATACTTGTATTATCATCATCATCCATCATACACACCATTTAATTTCTTCGCAGATGCATACAGGTTTCCTCGCGATGTTTTCCTTCGCCGTACAGCTCATGGTAAATTTCAAATGTAAATTCGCACATAAATCTCAAAAAACTCAAAAGGTGCGAGCGTGGTTTTGAATCCACGACGCCACCACGGCTATTAGGCTTGGCAATGACAACCAAATAAGCTTAATTTATTAACGACCAGATGACCTAGTGGTTAGAGAACCTGAATACGAAGCTTGAGGTTCCGGGTTCGATTCTCGTGTCGGGGCAGATATTTGTATGAAAAATACGAATGTTTGTTCTCGGGTCTTGGGTGTTTATTATGTATTTAAGTATGTATATATCTATACACCCTGAAATTTTAGTGGTTGTTTTCCCGAAATGAGGTGATTTAGTATCGATTGTACAATCGATTTATAATTACTATTTCGACTAGAGTCAAAAATCCAATTGTGAAAAACGAAAGTCGAAAATGACCGCAAACCAATAGTAACGCTTTGTTGGTACCTAACCTATCATACGATCGTACGCTACTTGTACCAACGAAGCGTTACTATTGGTTTGCGGTCATTTTCGACTTTCGTTTTTCACAATTGGATTTTTGACTCTAGTCAAAATAGTAATTATAAATCGATTGTACAGACGAGTTCTCCAATATCTGTACAGCCAACCGTTCAGAAATATCTGTACATAGACCTTATTACCGTAACATAAGGTTCATGTTTATATATTTATGAACGGTTGGCTGAACAGATATTCGAGAACTCGACTGTACAATCGAAACTAAATCACCTCGTTTCGGGAAAACAACCACTAAAATTTCACGGTGTATAAGTATGTTTATCCGTTGCTTAGTACCCATAACACAAGCTTTGCTTATAGTCTGGGACTAATTCAGTTGGTGTGAATTGTCCCGTGATATTTATTTTTATTTTATTTTATTTTAACTATGTTAATATGCATGAATTTTAAAGACAAGATGAGTGTACACTTTTGTCTTATCACCACCTTATTCAGGTGGATTTACCCAGCTGCTCAATTTGTATTTAATATTTTTTACAAGTCATTTCAAACACAACGATCTTATTGTTTTTTGAAATTAAAAGCAATAATACAGGGTTATTTGTAATTCACTAGCATCCTTTTAACCCTAAACTCCTACAACTTAAACAAATGTTTTTTGTTTTACGGCTTTTGTCATAACTTAATATTTTTGGTGTAACGACGTTTGGAAAATTTGAGATTTCCTCTTATTTCTACGATACTCTGTGTATGGGAAAAAAACCGGCCAAGAGCGTGTCGGACACGCCCAAGGTAGGGTTCCGTAGCCATTACGAAAAAATCAAGTAATATTTTTCTAAGGATTTCGTATGTGTACGGAATCATCCAAGTTTAAGTATGTTTTATACCTTAGGCTACTATTTACTCTTAAACTACAAATAATTTCCAAGCAATCTTAGCCGCTATAATTTTCCTAGTAAATTTGATATATTTACTACCGTTCTGAATTTTTTCAAATTTTTCCACCCAACAGTTTAGATTTTAGAGGGGGGGGGGACGGGCGATTTTAATGAAAATTTTCACTTTAAAGTTGAATATTTCGCAAACAGATCACTGAATATAAAAATCATGTTAGCAACCCCGCAATGATTTTAAAAGACCTATCCAACGATACCCCACACTATAGGGTTAGCCGCGAAAAAAAAAATCACCCCCACTTTACGCCTATGGGAGGTACCCTAAAAAAGTGCTTCATTTTAAAAAGTCGTAAAACAAAAAACATTTGTTTTAGTGATAGGAATTCAGGGTTAAGAGGATTTCGGTGAATTACAAATAACCCTGTATACTTGAAGGCAAACATAGTTGCAGAAGCATATGAAAGAGAACTGTATCAATAACGGTTGTTTATGCGTAAGATATTAATGTAAAGTCTACCAGTTTGATTCCCAGACCACTGTAGAATCTTGTCGCATTGACTACAAGATAATTACATCATCGGTGCAGGTCAAAGGATTATCAACTTTTTGATTAGAACATGCTATAAAAGTAACGGATCTAAATTAAACTTGGCGTCTATCTATCTATCTACAGCCATTGTCCGTCCGCTGCTGAACGTAGTTTTCTCTCATATTGCGCCAATATTCGCGATCCAGGGCTTCCCTCAACCACGCACTGCCACCTGTGCTCTTAAGGTATTCAGTCCAACGTGTCGCAGGGCGTCCCACACTACGCTTTCCCAAACGTGGTCTCCACTCCAGGACGCGTCTGCTCCAACGATTGTCAGTTGTACGGCAAACATGACCAGCCCATTGCCACTTCAGCAACTTGGCGTACAGATAATAATAAAAGTAATTTTATTAAAAAAACTTAAAAGACCCCGACTTGTTACAGATTTGTTATATGTACTAGGGGCGTTCAATAAAAAGTGAGAATGAGTATGTTATAAACAACTTTTACTAAATGTCATTTTATTTTTCGACATAGTCACCTTTTAGCATAATACACTTAGTATATCTTTTTTCTAAACTTAAAATTCCATTTTTAAAAAAGGTTTCATCTTGAGTACTTAAAAAATCTTGTACTGCAGCGACTACCGCGTCGTCGTCTTCAAATTTCTGGCCTCTCAGGTATTGTTTCAATCACGGAAATAGGTAGAAATCACTGGGAGCGAGATCTGGTGAATACGGAGGATGCTTAAGGATATCGAACCCAGCATCACGAATTGCAGCCATTGCAACGGCGGACTTGTGTGCCGGGGCATTGTCCTGGTGGAACAGCACAACTTTCGAGAGTTTACCTCGCCGTTTTTCGCGGATCTCATTGCGCAATGTTGCTATTTGTTTGGCGTATAAAGTGCCCGTAATAGTGGCTCCATGCTCGAGATACTCAATCATTAATACCCCTTTACCATCCCAAAAAACAGAGCCCATGACCTTACCGGCAGATGGGCTCACCTTGAATTTCTTCGGAGTTGGAGATGATGGCCTTTTCCATGTCATAGACTGCAGTTTCGTTTCAGGGTCGTAATGATGGAGCCATGTTTTGTCCATTGTTATAAATCACGCCAAAAAAAGTTCCCGGTCTTGCTGCATCAGGTTCAAAGCTTCTTGACAAATCTCTAGTCTAGTTTGTTTTTGCGTGTCAGTAAGCATTCTTGGTACCCAACGCGCAGATACCTTTTTCATACCCAAGCGTTCATGTAAAATATTATGCACGCTCCCCGTTGAAATCTTTACATTTTCAGCAATAAAACGAACCATGACACGACGATCCGCCAAAACTGAGTTTTCGACTTTTTTCACAATTTCTTCAGTTACTGCTGTAGTAGGGCGTCCGGAGCGGGGGTCGTCCATTGTCGATGTTCTTCCACGTCTAAATTCGGCGCACCAACGTGCGACTGTCGAATACGGAGGAGCATTAGACCCTAAAGTGTCCCGCAAATCCAAATTAACTTGGTCCGTAGAAAAATTTTTCAAATACAAGTATTTGATAACAGCGCGCAGTTCAATTTTCTCCATTTTCGCTAACGTACTCAATAGCATTGCAAAGAAATTACCATATATTTTTTTAAACAAAAGACAGTTAGTTTTTTTTTTCATAGCAATCAGCTAGATAGATTATCTTTACCGGCCAGTATTTAATTTCGTAATATTAAAAGAGTTTGCATCTCATTCTCACTTTATATTGAACGCCCCTCGTCTTATTCTTATACATAAAATTCTCGTGTCGCGGTGTTTGTTACCAAACTCCTCCGAAATGGCTCGACCAATTCTCATGAAATTTTGTGTGCATATCGGGTAGGTCTGAGAATCGGCCAACATCTATTTTTCATACCCCTAAATGTTAAGGGTGGTCCACCCCTTAATTTTTGACGTGACAACGTCTAATAAATCGATGAACGCCGGCTGCATACACGAAAAGGATGACGCAATATAGGTAAGTACATGAGCCGCGAAGGCCAGTTGCAAGAGAGCGGCGAACGCGTTGCAAGAGAATGTAGAATGCGGGGTGGGGGTTGCGAGGGGGGTGCGGGGTGCGGGGAGGGGGAGGTGCGGCGGTACTAAAGGGGGTTTCATGTTATTGTTTTTGCCTCTACTCTAAGGCGGAACAAAGTTCGCCGGGTCTGCTAGTAGATAATAATATATATGTAGATATGAGTTTTTTTAACGAGTGAAAATGACGTTGAGATTGGGCAATTTTCATAGATTTTGAAGGCTCTTACTTCTTATGACAATTGGAATAGGGATGTTGACACCACCAATCAACTGACGTACTTTTTATGAGCTGTCAAAACACATTTCTCCTATAGAGTTTGAATGGCAATAGCAACATATGACGTCACTTGTTCGCATACTCAATTAACTAACTATTTATTTGTTTTAAAGCAACAAAAAATCTAATTTTGCAGTTAATCGAAAATTAATCTGGTTTTCAGGGCTAAAATAAAACGTTTTTTGACTGGAGTCGTGTCTTCGAATTATTTTTGAATGGTTTCAACATCCCTATTTATGGTAAAAACACAACATACCGTAGTGAATATAAAACTAACGATAAAAGAATAGTTGCTCTAATGTTATTTATTATCCAGGGAGGAAACAGAGGACTACTTTTGCATGGAGAAATGGTTCGCATCGTGTCCTCTTATGTTACCTCTTGTAAATTATAAAGGTAACGAACTCGAAGTCATCGGACTCACGTAATTTGCATGCCCTAAAAGTTGACCAGTATGCGTAAAAAAAAAACAAAACGTATAGGATGTAAGTCGTTTACTTTTATCGCTTGTTGTCGACAGGAAAGACGATAGCAGGGTCATTGTCATGCATGCATTATGCAACTTGATAAAACAAAGTCGTGGTGGCTTAGTGGTTTGACTTATTTATAGCATCTCAAGCAGAGGGTCGTGGGTTCGAACATGGGCTCGAACCTCTGAGTTTTTCGGAATTTATGTACGGTGAAGGAAAACATCTTGAGCAAACCTACACACAACTGAGAAGACATTCAATGATGTGTCTGACATGTCCAATACGCACTGGGCCCGCTTGGGAACTACGGCCAAAACTCGCTCAATCTGAGTAGAGGTCTGATGAATATACATCTACAACTGTGCGTTTCCGTCGGCATTTTCTGCCACGCACAGTTAAATTGTGGAATCAACTCCCGTCTACGGTGTTTCCAACTAACTATGACATCGGGTCCTTCAAGAAAAGAGTGTATTGTTCCCTTAAAGGCCGGCAATGGACTAGTGACCCTTCTGGGGTTTCTGGTTCTCATGGGTGGTGGTGATCGCTTACCAACAGGTGACCCACTTGCTCGCTTGCCTCCCTCTATCAATAAAAAAAAAAAAGGTCTGCCCTGCATTAGGAAGTATATAATTTGAGATGATGATGATCATTTCAGTCGAAAGAGGTCCACTGCTGAACATAGGCCTCCTCCAAGGTTCGCTAAACAGATCGGTCCTGCGCCATCCGCATCGAACGCGTTCCCGCAACCTTAACCAGGCCTTTACTTCATCTCCTTGGAGGCGTCTGTGTCTACCAGTTCGTTCATCTCCTTGGAGGCGTCTGTGTCTACCAGTTCGTTCATCTCCTTGGAGGCGTCTGTGTCTACCAGTTCGTTCATCTCCTTGGAGGCGTCTGTGTCTACCAGTTCGTTCATCTCCTTGGAGGCGTCTGTGTCTACCAGTTCGTTCATCTCCTTGGAGGCGTCTGTGTCTACCAGTTCGTTCATCTCCTTGGAGGCGTCTGTGTCTACCAGTTCGTTCATCTCCTTGGAGGCGTCTGTGTCTACCAGTTCGTTCATCTCCTTGGAGGCGTCTGTGTCTACCAGTTCGTTCATCTCCTTGGAGGCGTCTGTGTCTACCAGTTCGTTCATCTCCTTGGAGGTCTATTTACACTGTGTCTACCACTCCGTGGACGACATTCGAGAATCATTTGGCACATCAGTTCTACGAGCAATGTGCCCTGTCCACTGCCACTTGTGCTGGCGATTATGTCGGTGTCTTTAGTTCTGGCGAGAATTTCATCATAAAGTTATTTTTGATTGATGAGAATCCAAGCATATTGAGTGGAGACCACGGATCGGCAAACGTAGCGTGGGACGTCCTCAGACTCGGTGGAGCGATGATCTTCGCAAGGCGGCTGGCAAGAGCCGGATGAGAGTGGCCGGGGATTGTGCTCAGTGGCGTGCCACGGGAGAGGCCTATGTCCAGCAGTGGACGAGCATAGACTGATGATGATGATGAAGCATAGCCCTTCCTATGGCTACTGTGTGCGACCTTCTTAACTGTTATTAATGATAATGACATAACCATTACTTCCTTGCTTTAAACCGCTGTTTGACTAACGACGTTGACCCCAAAACCTGGGTGGCTTCCTTTAGATTAGAAATTAGACTTAATCTTACTTCCCGCGTTTAGTTCGGGTAATCTTGTCCGATAAATAGGTTAAGGCATCTTAAAGAAGCCGTGGTAACCTAGTGGTTTGACCTATGGCCTCTCAAGCAGACGGTCGTGGGTTCAAATCCCGGCTCGCACCTTAATGTGCGAAATTACATTTGAAATTTACGGTGAACGAAACCTGCATACACCTGCGGATAAATTCAATGGTGTGTGTGAAGTTGCCGCGTGGGAACTACGGCCGAAGCCCTCTCATTCTGAGAGGAGGCCTGTGGGCCTGTGGGACGTATATAGGCTGGGATGATGATAATCTTAAAGAAAGTTAATAACCCTGAGCGGTGAGCGTTAACCATTGATTGTGAGTCGCAGTTTAATCTAGATTACGTATTGAACTAAGACGTGTGTCAAATTTAATATCTCTAGCTAGATCTAGCGGTTGAAAATTGGGGATTTTACAATACTAAATAAAAATAAAAAAAAATAAAAAATCATTTATTGCCACAACCACACAAAATAAAAAGAAATACAATGAACATAAAAAAAGAAGAAACAGAAAAAAAACATACAGAAACACACAAAACAAAAAAAAACTACGTGGCAATAGCATATGAATAAATACGGAGCAGAAGAAAAGCTTCCGAACAGTGCTCGAAATTCTTACCTATTATCATAGGGTTGTCGCTCGGTAAAAACAAAAATTAAAAATCAAAATATTTTATTCAAACAAGTACCTAAGTATCTAATATCTGTATATCTACAAACACTACAACAGGTAGGCATCTTTAAAAACAACCGAATACCCGAACTATGTAGCTAAACGCTAAACGGTCGCGTCGTCGCTAGCGGCACACCTGAACTTTGTCTACTCACTGAGCTAGTTCAAACCCACGGAACAGAAAAAACTAGTGGAAGTGCCATGAGTCCCGTTTTGTATCGAAACCAGGTGTGGCAAAACTCACACATACACACTCTTGCAATACATTGAAATCTTAGCAATCATTGGTCGTAGCTTCTATTCAAAAAAGTCATAACTTCTGAATCCGGTAACACAATTTAAACTTTACTACCACGGTATATCGTTGAGGGTAGACTACACGGAGACGTAAGTAAAATTGCATACAAAGTGCTGCCGTCTTTCATCGAGTAGCTGAATTAAAATGACAGGTGTCAAAAAATTTTCCGCTACTCGCCGCTACTCGCCGTCAGAGGTCGTTAAAATATTCCATTGAATAATGAACTCTATGAGATAGGGTTTGGGTTCATCACGACTGAAAAGTAATATTCGTAAATCATCGTAAATACTAGTGGTGGGCAGAGTACATTTTATGAGAATATCGATGTAATTCATAGGTCAACAATCTCTACCTAATATTTATAAATCTCGTGTCACAGTGTTTGTTACCGAACTCCTCCGAAATGACTTGACCGATCTTTATGAAACTTTTTTCTCTGTATTCGGTAAGTCTAAGAATAGGTCGTAGGCTATTTTTAGGGTTCCGTACCCAAAGGATAAAAACGGGAACCCTATTACTGAGGCTCCGCTGTCCGTCCGTCTGTCTGTCTGTCTGTCTGTCTGTCTGTCTGTCTGTCACCAGGCTGTATCTCGGGAACCGTGATAGCTAGAGAGTTGAAATTTTCACAGATGATGTATTTCGGTTGCCGCTATAACAACAAATAGTAAAAAATGGAATAAAATAAATATTTAAGGGGCTCCCATACAACAAACGTGATTTTTTTGCTCGTTATTGCTCGATATTGATAACGTCAACAGGTAGACGCTTGAAATATTCACAGAATATTTAATTATATATTGACTTTGAAAATAAATCATTAAATTTAAATAAAAATATATTTAAGGGGGGCTCCCATACAACAAACGTTTTTTTTCTAAGACACAAGAAAACACCGTGTAGATTAGTTTTAATTTTTGTGCCCGACAACTAGGAAACGGAATGAAAATTCAACTTTAAAGGCCACCACAAACCGGGAATAAAATATACGGTGACACACACTGGCAGCGCGGAACACTGCATTTGATTCACTGTTATTAACCGCGCTGTTGCGTCAGCGCCCTGCGCTCCCGGTTTGTTGTGGCCTTAACACGGAATACTCAGAAATAAACATCGATAATTTTATCGACAACACCTCCGCTCTTTGCGAGTAGCGGAATGTTCCGGTCTCACAAAGTTCTGTGACACAGACAAAAATCGACGTTATCGTATTAGAATAAAGTCTATTTTTATATTACGCATTTCTAAAAAATGTCTTACGGAAAGAAAAAATATTAATTAATCTAAATTAAAATGAAATACCACTTTCCGATGATACGAAATACCACAATGGGTGACGTTTTTGGTGCGGCTATCATTTGTACACTCTAAAACTGAACAATAAGGCATATTTCCTCAACTTTTCTCTATAATTGTCGTTTTGATTGCACAATCGCCCGACACAAGCCTCTGCGCGCAACTGAGCCGGTTGCGCGCAAGTTATGCGGAACTCCGCATAATTGTGCCACACTCGACATGACTGCATAACACTTCTATAGTTTTTTCTGTTTTGTGTTCAAACCGGTTTGTCTCCGAGCGGGCGCCGGTGCACGCCCCCCCTCGTCTTGTCTGTGACAGGTCACGCACACGTATGTTGTGCGTGTAGTAGTGTAATGCGTGCGCGACATTGTTTGAACTTTTTATTCTGCTCCGTATTTATTCATGTGGCAATAGGCTCAAGCTCAGCATAAAAATGCTGCCGGTTAGAAAGCCGGCGGCGCTGATTTTCAGCCTGCGCCCTCCCATGGCGCGTTAAAAATAACAATATACGGGAAGGGCAGAGCTCACAATATTACATTTACAAAATATTTACTTAACTTAACAAGATTAGTTTTTTGGAGTCTCTTTTTATTCTTATTTTTAACTCCAAATTTTTACTTTTACGGTCATCCCGTGAAATCCTAATATTTTTATACTAAATACAAACTGAAACATGGATACACAGAAAGAACCCCGAAAAAGAGTCCAGCGCTGGGAAACGAACCCAGGTCCTCAGCATTCCGTGCTGCGTGCTTATACCCCTACACCACCACTAGTCAGGAGTTAAGACACAAATTTTCCCTATATATCAACATTTTTTAGTTTGCTTTTCTATAGTCCCTTTACGCAGTTATATCTCAAACCCGTGGGATAATCGGGATAAAAAGTGCTGTGTTATTCCAAAGGCTACATAATTATTGTCTTTTTTTTTGGTAACGTACTTCAAAAGGAAAAAAAACGGAACACATAGGATCACTTTGTTGACCGTCCGTTCCGTCCGTTTGTCTGTCTGTCAAGACAAGACCTTTTATCTCGGGAACGCGTGGAGGTATAGTTATTATTATGAGAGGGAGGCAAAAGCAAGCGGGTCATCTGATGGAAAATGATCACCACCGCCCATAAATATCAACAACTCAAAGAGAGTCACTAATCTGTTGCCGGTCTTTAAGTAACAAACAACAAAGCAACAAATGTATGGTTAGGAATTAAAACCATATTCTCAAGTCTACAGTCCCTTGAAACTGTGAAAAAATTAAACAATACTTCTAAGTTAACGTCAAAATAACTATAAATTTAAAAATTTAAAAATCCCCCACGCAATTATGTCATACTTGGTCATAAATACGTATGTTTGAACATAAGTAAATGCCCGTTATGCGTCTAAGATCCCTTCCGCAGCTATCAAAAGAGCTGATAACTTTGGAACGGCTGAACCGATTTTGATGAAACATATCTAAGAACCATTGCCAAGAGACCTCATTTCTAATAAAAAAAACCATATCCAAATCGGAATCACTCATTTAAGAGCTTTGATGCCACAGACAGACACACAGACAGACAGACAGACACCTAACACCCCTCTTTTTGTTTCGGGGGCTAAAAACAGGTCACCACAAAATAACCGGTCACCAGCAATGTTACCTACTTACAAACTTGGTGCTACGGTGGAGCGGCGAGCGTTCTTCAATTGGGGATGTCTATTTTTTTGCAATGTATGGAAAATCGAAAACCATTTCGAGATAAATGCTTTTTAAATCGTTTTCTGTAGTTATTTATTTTTAATATTATGTAATGAATTTATTATATAACAAATAAGCAATGACCTTCATTTGACATTGGTGTAAATTGCGTGACCGGTTCAAGTCGTACTTTATTCTGTGTGGTTAGAATTCTTCACAATTTACGCATGGATTATACTACGGAGTTTGATTTGGACCCGCTGTCTGACATCTAGCACTTTGTCAGTGCCAGTAAAGTGACACAGTGGATAGTGTACCACTTAGCAAAAAAATAATTAAAGGGGTTGCCTTATCGTACGCATTTAGATAGATTTAGAAATTTGGCATTGTGGGAGCCCTCAATTATAATCTGACGTCATCAACTGAAATAGTTTCAATAATTAATTTTGAAATAAAACCGGCCAAGAGCGTGTCGGACACGCACAAGGTAGGGTTCCGTAGTGTTATGGGGTGGGTTATTGAAAAGACTTTTTAAGTGCGGAAATGGAGTTTATTCAAGTGAATTACAAGTTAAGGAAAGTCGGGTGTCCGCCACAAGGTTCAAATTTAGACTGCCTGTCAAAATCATATTAATTTAGGGAAAACATTATGATTGCTACATGTGCAAAAACGCAATTATAAGCATTGTGTTAATCACCCACACGTTGCACAATTAGGATGCATCAGCGTTTACCTAGATACATTGTTCGATCATATGCATAATTATAACAGTAGCCATTACAAAAAAATTAAGTAATATTTTTCTAAGGATTTCGTATGTGTACGGAATCATCCAAGTTTAGGTATGTTTTATACCTTAGGCTACTATTTACTCTTAAACTACAAATAATTTCCAAGCAATCTTAGCCGCTATAATTTTCCTAGTAAATTTGATATATTTACTACCATTCTGAATTTTTTCAAATTTTTCGGCCTCACAGATAGATTTTAGAGGGGGGGGACGCTCGATTTTAATGAAAATTTTCACTTTAAAGTTGAATATTTCGCAAACAGATCACTGAATAGAAAAATCATGTTAGCAACCCCGCAATGGTTTTAAAAGACCTATCCAACGATACCCCACACTATAGGATTAGTCGAGAAAAAAAAATCACCCCCTTTACGTCTATGGGAGGTACCCTAAAAAAAATTATTTTTTTATTTTTTATTTTACCACTTTGTTGGCGTGACTGATATGTATATTCATGCCAAATTACAGCTTTCTAGTACTAACGATCACTGAGCTTAGCCGCGGACAGACAGACAGACAGACAGACAGACGGACAGACATGGCTAAACTATAAGGGTTCCTAGTTGACTACGGAACCCTAAAAAGTAGAGAACTAAATAACAAAATATTGAAATTAGTTACTTATAATTGACTTTTCTATACAAAAAAAATATAAAAACCACTGGTAATTTTTTTTAGACATCCCCAATTCATTGCGCGGTTGAGACGCTTACCATGCAGTGGTTACCAGGCAGCTCACGCAACAGACAGCGCGAATAAGGCGCAAGCCACACAGAAGAGACGTGGGACGGGGCGCGTCGCAGTCCGCGTCGTTTGCTAGCAGGCCGCGTCTCCGCCCCGTCTCTTCTCTCTGCTTTATCTGTTAAGTTGTCCGTATCTTTATTATACCCTAATTAATTTGAAAGACCAATTCACACGTGTCTATCAGAAGAGAACAAAGTCAAAAGTTATCACTCATCATCATCACTGTCACTCTTGATATTGTTTGTTATTATTATTGCGATATGATTGTGACGCAGATCATATGCAATAGTTTTATTGTTCTTTAGATAACTGTGACCTTTATCAACTATGATAGCTAGATATAGATATGGTGCAAATGTTAAAAAGCCGTGGTAGCATAGTGGTTTGACCTATGGCCTCTCAAGCAGATCGCAGGTTCGAGGCGCGCACCTCTGAGTTGTCGCAATTTATGTGCGCAATTAGTTTTGAAATATACCATGAGCTTTGTTGTGATAAGTATCCTGGTAGATTTGTGTACTCAAATTTATTCTAGATCAAGTAGACAAGTGGCATAGCTATGCGTGGTCAAAGCGGGCCCTCGGGTATAAGGGGCCTCGCGCCACAAAAGGTTCTCGTTTATTTTCCTCAATTAAAAATCTGTCATTTAATGTGTGGTAGCAGTTTAATACAAGGTATTTTTATCAATGCACAAATTTCAGTATAAATGTTTGTGTAGGATCGTTAAGATACTCGTACTTAATATATTAAGACAACAAAATCAGTTTAAAAAAAATGTTTTTTTTTTCAATAAATGTTTCTCTAATATTTTCTACGCTTGAGTAAAAATAACACAACATGTGATATTGATTACAATAGCGGAAGCGGAGCAAAAATTAGAAACTACACTGTATATCTTGCCCACACAAAACTTAGGTCCTGCGTCGGCACTGTTCAAGGCTAACTTGTAGTTATTATGATAAGTATCGTGCTAGATTAGTGTAGTTAATTTAATTGTGATTCAAGGTCAACCAGTAGTTGTGATAATAAAATTAATGTGCCAAATTAGTGTAGTAAAGATTATTTTTACTCAAACAAAGCAGACCGGCAGTTTTATTCTTAAGTATTGTGGTAATTCCCATGTATTTAGCTATAAGTATTATATTGATCCTAGGCATTTAAACCTTTACTGCAGATGTGGCGCACAGAGTTAGCGTAGCCTGGCAAAAATGGCGATCTTTGACTGGAATTTTATGTGACTCAAAGATGCCTGTTCGCACTAAGGGCAAAGTTTACAAGATGGCGGTGAGACCAGCGATGCTGTACGGTTCCGAATGCTGGACGGTGAAAGAGACGCATGCACAAAAACTGCATACTGCCGAGATGAAAATGCTGAGATGGTCGGGAGGGGTAACCAGATGGGATAAAGTCCGGAACGAATATATACGCGGCAGCTTCAAGGTAGCCCCTATACCCGAGAAACTTACAGAAGGTCGCCTGAGGTGGTACGGCCACGTGATGCGTAGAGATCAGGAACACGTGGTCAAGAAAGCGTTATGTCTACCGGAGAGCAAAAGAGGCCGAGGGCGCCCCCCGTCAACCCGGTGGACCAGTATGAGGAAACTTGTCACTAAAAACAATTTACCCGACCCGACAACCCAAGACAGAATGTCTTGGCGCCTCAAGATAAGGAGAGCCGACCCCACCTAAAGTGGGATGGAGCAAAGAAGATGATGATGATTATTTAATCCTTTACTGCAAGAGGTCAAGTGTCAAAACGTGCAGCAGTCACGTGTAGTGAGTAGGATGGCCTGATAATTATGTTATGTCCCAGTTTTGATAGACCACGGTCAACGCCGAAGGAATGTCAATAAAACTGTTGCTTATCGTAGCCTATGTACTGATAAGATACACTGAATGACATATTCAGTACCAATTAGGCCTTGATTTACAAACTACATTGAAGCTATCATGATCAAATCATAACGATGACCTTCGGGAAGATCACAATTAAAGCTAGGTTTTCACAATACGAGTAAAATTAACGAGTACCTAGCTGTAGATTGCGGGGCTACTGAACTAGTTATGTGATTAGATTATAGATTATTCAAGGACATCAATGCATTTAAAACTACCTGTTGACGCCCTCTGGTGATGTCAAGCGACAACAACGCTACCGCGCACAATTTAAGAACGACGACCGCACGAGGGCGCTGCAATCGCAACGGTTGTCAGTGTCAAAATTCTTTTTTTTTTTCTTACAACCGTAAACTCGACACCAATTTGTTAGCGAGACAAGAGCGCACCATTTTTCTTTTTTATATTGTACAAATCTTGTAAAAACTGAGAGCAAATAAATATTTTGCTGAAGAAATTAAGACTCCTTCATTGAAGAAGCCTCTGCCGAACCACCCAAGAGATTGCCAAAGCACAGCCGCAACACTACCCAAGCAGTATTTACGGTCATGTTACGTAGAGTCGTTTACGAAATAGTTAAATTCAAATATCTAAGTCATGATGAAATCCGCACAAGAACTAAAATCACCGACATTGATCGAAGAATCGCCAGAGTCGAGTGGAAGTGGGCAGGGCACATCGCTCGTAGATCTGATGGCTGATGGGGCCAAAAGGTCATCGAATAGCGTTCACGGACCGGAAGACGCAGTGTAGGCACATGAATAAATACGGAGCAGAATAAAAACTTCCGAACAGAGCTCGAAATTCTTACCTATTATCAGAGGGTGGTCACTCGGTAAGAAAAAAATTAAGAATCAAAATATTTTATTCAAACAAGTACCTAAGTATCTAATATCTGTATATCTACCTACAAACACTACATCAGGTAGGCATCTTTAAAAACAACCGAACACCCGAATTATGTAGCTAAACGCTAAACGGTCGCGTCGTCGCTGGCGGCACACCTGTACCTCTACCATGAGTTTACACTAGTTTACGTGACCGTACTCGCTAGCGACGGCGTAAATTATTTGTATGGAGAATTGTACAGCGCCTCTAGCGGTCACTTACGGAAGTACAATTCTCCATACAAATCATTTACGCCGTCGCTAGCGAGTACGGTCACTTAAACTAGTGTAAACTCATGGTAGAGGTACTGAACTTTGTCTACTCACTGAGCTAGTTCAAACCGTACGCTTAGTATAAGTTTTCCTTCACTTCAATACTTCTCGATCGCGTTTACGTAAAAATTTCAATTCTATGGAAACATAGAAGCGCGCGCGCGGAGACGCTGTCCATGTTTCCCTAGTAATTGAATTTTTTACGTAAACGCGATCGAGAAGTATTTGGTGAAGTAAAAACTTATACTAAGCGTACTGGTTTGTCTCCGAGCGGGCGCCGGTGCACGCCCCCCCCGTCCTGTCTGTGACAGGTCACGCACACATATGTTGTGCATGTAGTAGTGTAATGCGTGCGCGGCGTTGTTTGAAGTTTTTATTCTGCTCCGTATATATATTCATGTGGTAGGTAGGCCTCCAACAATATGGAACGACGAGTTAAGGTTTCGGGAACGCGTTGGATGTGGATTGGGCAGGACTATTATAAACCAATTATAAATACAGTATAATTAAATACTCTTATACTTCCAAAGCTCGAGCACCAAAATTCGTATGCTGAGTTATCTCGAAGACACTGAGAAATTAGATGAATCTTTCAAGCGTATTAAAAACGATATTTCTCGAGGAAGCGATAACTATTATCTCAATTGGGAAATAAATATTATAAAAGCACTTACACAAGCGTAATCAATTGAAGTGCGGTATTTTTATTTCTATTTGTCTGGTGGGGGTCAGAAAGCGTTCACTCACCTACGATTAGTCTCATTGGATTACCCTGTTTATATGGCCTGGCCTCGTACTAGTTACTGGATTTGTTGCACTATATTCTTACAATAATCACCATCATCTCCAGTCTTATGATAATGACAAGGTGCCTTGAAACTGACCAGCAACTTCAATTTTTTTTTTATCATCATCATTTCAGCCATAGCTCGTTCGCTCGCTCGTTTTTGCTCGATATTGATAACGGCAACTGTTAGACGCTTGAAATATTCACAGAATCACATAAAAAAAATATTTAAAGGGGCTCTCATACAACAAACGTGATTTTTTTGCCGTTTTTTATAGATAATGGTACGGAACCCTTCGTGCGCGAGTCCGACTCGGACTTGTTGACTTCTACACGGACGAAGTCGCGGGCAAAAGCTAGTTGGTTAATATTATGTTTCTTATCCCAGATAATTTATCTTCCCAATTGGGAAAGTGTGTTTTGGAAAATTCATCATCGTCATCATCCCAGCCTATATACGGCCCACTGCAGGGCCCAGGCCTCCTCGTAGGATGAGAGATTTTGGAAAAGTGCAGTTTTTGAAATACTGCACCGTTCGAGGAAGTGCTTCATTTGGGCAAGTGTACCTTTTGGAAGTGTAAATTTAGCAGAATAGTGCTGTTGCTGCTAATCTAATTATTTTGTCAATTATATGGGTTGATAAGATGTCGTAATAGCCAGTTAGGCATTGAAATTTAATCATATCAATGTCCGATACTACGAGTTGGAGAGCAGATAACCTTTGTGCGAACATATTTTTACACAGTTAAATTATATTTAAATTTTGGGTAAATAAATTACTCAATCGGAAAAAAATAACATAATAATTTCATATGAAATATTTTATGATAGTTATACAATATTTTTACTGTTTGACAATCTGTTTTAAAATAAAGTCGTGACTGTATTGATATTGGCCTTCCATCTGTGTTTAGTGTGTATTTTATTTGAGTTTAAAATGCCTTTACTTGACGTCTTTTGAGCATTTTTTAAAGGAAAACTAGCTTTTGCCTGCGACTCCGTCCGCGAAGAGTAGTAGCCTACGACCTAGGTATTCTCAGACCTATCAAATATAGAGAAAAAAAAACATAAAAATCGGTCGAGCCGTTTCGGAGGAGTTCGATAACAAACACCGTGACACGAGATTTTTATATATATATTTTTTTTTTCTATGATAAAGCTATCTAGGTATAACAACTGGGAAAGCAAAATTTCACATGCAACACAAAATTTTTCATTTAACCCTTATATGTAAAATTCTCGTGTCGCGGTGTTTGTTACCAAACCCCTCCGAAATGGCTCGACCGATTCTCATGAAATTTTGTGTGCATAGCGGGTAGGTCTAAGAATCGGCCAACATCTATTTTTCATACCCCTAAATGTTAAGGGTGGTCCACCCCTTAATTTTTTCTAATAAATCGCAAGGATGACGCAATGTTAGTACAATACATGAGCGGCGTAGGCCAGTTGCAAGAGAGGGGCGAACGCGTTGCAAATGGATGTATGAGGATGGGTTTCATTTTTTTTGCCTCTACTCGGCGGAACAAAGTTCGCCGGGTCACCTAGTCTAATACAGGGTTATTTTTAATTCACTGACATCCTCTTAACCCTGAATTCCTATCACTCAGACAAATGTTTTTTGTTCTACGACTTTTTAAAATGAAACACTTTTTTCCCCATACAAATACACAGAGTATCGTAAAAATAATAGGTAAACTCAAATTTTCAAAACGTTATTACTTACACCAAAAATATTAAGTTATGACAAAAGCCGTAAAACAAAAAACATTTGTAAGTGGTAGGAGTTTAGGGTTAAAAGGATGCTAGTGAATTACAAATAACCCTGTATATAAAATTCTCGTGTCGCGGTGTTTGTTACCAAAATCCTCCAAAATAGCATGACCGATTCTCATGAAATTTTGTGTGCATACCGGGTAGGTCTGAGAATCGGTCAAAATCTATTTTTCATACCCCTATTCTTCGCAGACGGAGTCGCGGGCAGCAGCTAGTAACATATAAAAATACGATTTACACAGCGCGAAGATTATCTACGAAGTACTTACATAAAAAAGTACACTTAAATTGAGTTTTTTTCTGAACTCGCTTCAAAACATGCCATGCTCAGGTCAAAAACCTCGGCTTTGACTGCTCCGTAAAATGCGACCGACACATTTTTTTTCTTACTTTCCAATAGGGTTTATTCTTTCTCAAAGGTAACCTATACCTTATACGTTTCTAAGCTCGAGAACAGGTAATGCCATTATTGTCCCGGCTTGTTCATTCGTTAACCATGATTTTTATTTTGTGTCAATAACTCCATGCTCGGGAATGCCATGTGTTTATATTTAACCAGCGAGTCAGTACCATCTCAACCGTTGGCCACAGCGGCGGCTCGCGCGGCGTCGAGCCCGGATCAAATATTACAACCCATATCTATTGAATGAAACAGTTTTGTAAACATGACAATACGCGATAAACTAAATACAATAATATTTAACTCAGAGCGTGAATCGTGTAAACTGATTGAAGAAAACTGACCATTAAAACGTTCGTGCGACCTTTTAAAATTGTTTTTGTGCACTATCGGTAATTTGGTTCTATATCCAGGATAACTGATAGGTTAGGAACGTGGTTAAGGCATGTTAAT
Organism: Archips crataeganus; assembly: GCA_947859365.1. NCBI lineage: Eukaryota > Metazoa > Arthropoda > Insecta > Lepidoptera > Tortricidae > Archips > Archips crataeganus. The sequence continues at coordinate 2,264,032 of OX402054.1, read as the reverse complement.
GACTGTTTAATTTGCGATTAACTTGTTATAATGAAGAATTTAGACGATCATAAAGGTGCGGAAGAAGGGCAGGATTGCAACGAAGTTACTTTTGAAGACGCTTTTGAAGTAACAGGTAATTTATTGCTAAACCACGTCATTTATTACCTACTAGTGTTATGACAATAATTTTGAATTTTAAGTCCACTCCTCATATAAATTACAGGTAGTAAAAAATGTATTTAATATTAATATGTTTTTAATATTCATAGTCGATTATTGTTAAAGTTAGGTTTATTTGCATTTTAGAATATTGAACTTAAGATTAACATAATCGTAATTAATATACGTATCACAATTACTAATAGGCGCAAATCTGAATACATAATATTGTATGTAAGTAAATATATAAATTTATTCGACATACGTTTTAACTCATAAGCTAGGAAAACAAAACGTTTATAGGTAACTTACTTACCTATTTCTAATATTTCTAAACTCCTAAATTAAAAATGTATGATAATATAATTGGTATTAAATATATTTATATGTTACACCGGAAATGGGTGCGTAAAGAATAATGTAATTCAACCACAAATAAATTATACATTTTTACTATAATTATGATTTGTGTAGTCGACCATGAAATTTCTTAACAACGCTAAAGTTCAATCTCGGTTGTAAGGCTGAAAACATCAAAGGCTATTTTTTTCATACAAGTCAATGTGACAACCAGCAGCCATACTGTTTTTATATTGTTACGGAGGTGTGTAGTGTAAGGAAAGATATAACAACATTTGGTATAATACTACATTTAGATTTACTCGTGAAGTAAACATTCTACGATTGTTTTATAAAATAAATCTAACCTGAAATAGCCATCCATATCAAATAGAATCACACTTAATATTATAAAGGCGAAAGTTTGTGAGTGTGTGAGTGTGTATGTTTGTTACTTCTTCACGTCTAAACGGCTGGAGCGATTTTAACAAAATTTGGTATGGAGATAGATTGCGATCCTGGAAAGGATATAGGATAGCTTTTATCTCGAAAAATCGCATAGTTCCCGCGGGATAGCAATAAACGAATTTCTTTGCAGACGGAGTCGCGGGCAACAGCTAGTTACCAATAATCCTGCAAAGTTTACTTCTACAGTAAATCGGCCTATATCAAATGTAACATTATACTAAATGTTACAGTTATACCAAATGTTGTTATAATCTATGTATAGAGCCGCACTCCTGTTACAGGAACTGTCATAAAAAACCGGCCAAGTGTGAGTCGGACTCGCGCACGAAGGGTTCCGTGCCATTATTAAATATTCTGTGAATATTTCAAGCGTCTGTCTACCTGTTGCTGTTATCAATATCGAGCAAAAACGAGCAAAAAAAATCACATTTGTTGTATGGGAGCCCCTTAAATATTAATTTATTTTATTCTGTTTTATAGTATTTGTTGTAGTAGCGGCACCCAAAATACATTATCTGTGAAAATTTCAACTATCTAGCTATCACGGTTCATGAGATACAGCCTGGTGACAGACGGACAGACGGACGGACAGCGGAGCCTTAGTAATAGGGTCCCGTTTTTACCCTTTGGGTACGGAACCCTAAAAAATGGTAGAGCACTTACTTGGTTGACTAAACGATTATCATTTTACCCAACATAGGTTATCTTCAGTACAAATCCCAGTTCATAATTTTAGCTTATTTTATTCGGCATGGATTTGTTCGCCTGTCACAAATGACAGGCTGCAGTTACAAGCTCTAGCTCTAGTTAACTTTCGACAACTAACAAACCGCTGTACCCTTTTAAGTCCCCTCCCCTCCATCATTAAGCAGAGGTTGTCTTTCTTGTGGACAAAAATTAAACTACAGAACTACACCGACGAGCAAAAATAAAGGGTCGGTTACAGAAATGACGATAACTACAAAACCCGCTGTGAAGCTTCTTCGAGTACAATGAGTTTAGTAAAGAGTTTTATTCTTTTACTCTTTACTAAACTCATTTTACTCGAAGAAGCTACCACAACGGGTTTTGTAGTTATCGTCATTTATAAATAAATAAATAAATAAATATTAGGGGACAATCTTACACAAATCGACCTAGTCCCAAACTAAGCAAAGCTTGTACTATGGGTACTAGACGACGATAAACATACTTATATAGATAAATAAATACTTAAATACATAGAAAACATCCATAACTCAGGAACAAATATTCGTGCTCATCACAAAAATAAATGTCCTTACCGGGATTCGAACCCAGGACCTCTTGCTTCGTAGGCAGGGTCACTACCAACTAGGCTAAGGCGGTCGTTAACCGACCCTTTATTTTTGCTCGTCAGTGTAGTAAGAGAACGTACGTTCAGGTGGGGGGGGGGGGGGAGAGATGACTATACTATTGGTACTATTTCAATTTGTTAAATTAAATTACCTCCAGTAGCTGCTTATTGACTGTTGAAGTCAAAGTCAAAGTAGAAATTCTTTATTCAATGTAAGTAGGCATCAATTTGATGCTCCATGCGACGAAGAATTTACCAATACCTATATAGGTACGCTATAATTAGTGTTGTACAGGAAAAAATAATTTCCCGTGATCCACCCAGCTGAGTTATGGGTAAAAATATTTTCTAAAGTTGTTGTTGTTGTTCCAAAGGGAGGAAGCAACGTGGAATAGTACCTATGTGAATAGTAGTTTGGTATGTTGTGGACAGGATTACTTGGCAATGGAGTGAGATACGGACACCTACCTACCATGCAATATCTCAGAATTTTACTTTGGTAGGTGGTAACTCGCCGTTTATAAAATGAGGCCTTCAAACTGTTGCTCACTCGGGACCACGAGGTGCCAATATTAGTGTGAATGGCTAAGGATGGAGAGGTGTTCCTGGACTTTAAACTTCAAAGTGCCAACTCGCCACTTACGGAAACATCCCTCTTTCGAGCATTTAGCTCTTGCGGTACACTCTAGGTAGGGATTGCAATCCCGCAAAACGGGATCCCGCATTCCCGCGGGATCCCGCAGCTTTTATTGATCTGCTGGATCCCGCACCTTCGAAGCGCGGATCGGCGGATCCCTCAAATTAAAAATTTGGCGCTAAAATTTTCGCGTAAATCGACACAATAATGCTATTTGCTTCTTAAGAGCTTATTTTCAATAGTTATCACCATAGGTTGATATCATACCTAGTAATAGCATCAAAGAGAAAGTTGTGATTTGATTATATGAATATTACTAGTTTTTGTTTTTTTTTTTTTTTAAATTATTTGTTGTTATTTTTTATTTAATGATTTCCAATTGTATTTGAATTGAATTGTATCGATTTGTTACTTACACTTAATTAATAGAAAATAAATAATTTCTGTTGCTTTTTTTACACAAAAATCTGTAGTTTAAATTTGATTTTATAACATAATTTCAAAGATGCGGAATCCCGCGTGATCCCGCGCGGGATTGAGTAATCCCGCATAACAATCCCGCGGGATTGAATGAGCTGCGGGATAGTAATTCCTAACTCTAGGCGGCCAGTAAAGGCGAACTAGAGGCGGGGTGGGTGTGCAGCTGTGTGTGAGTGTGTGTATACGCGCATGTGTACCCCTGGAGTTCTCAGGTTCGTGGTGTTGCTACGCACCTTCAGCTCTCCAAAAGCCGCCCTGCGTAACTGACTGCACTGGTGACACGACAACACCAGCAGGCGATGGGGTCGTCACATCTATACTCCTTTAAATACTATTATTATCTCTGAGAAAATGTGTGTTTTCGAGTTTTAGCCCAGGTATTACGAGTATATGGGGGTTTTCAGAAAAATATTTACCTACCCGTATATTTATCAGTTTTGTGACGGTCCATACAACATGTACATATGGTTAACTGCATCACAAAACTGACAATTAAAAGAGCGACACTTTTTTTATTGCTTAAATCGATACCTAGTGCTTGTGATTCTGAGTGGAAATAACCCACAATTTGTTAGGTTTTTTAAAAGAAGTACAGGGTACACTTTTTTCTGAAAATGCCCATATTACCTACTAAGCGTAAGTCTGACCTGAATTTGATATGGATAAAGTGATAAGCGTTAAGTAATCGGTGATAACTGATAACGTTATCCGATATTACTCAGAGATTATAATTGCAATGGAACAATAGAGCGAATTCATTAAATTGTTAACCTTAATTGCAATATGTATGTGTGATACCACCAATTAACTCCCGACCTCAATGTTATTGAGATACTAGGTTAGGTTTTACGTTATCTGTGTAAAAAATATTCTATAAAAAATGTATTACCTACGTACTACAAGATTGTAAAGACACGATTTACAAGATTATTTGATTTTAAACATGAAGCTACCGTGAGACTCACTCATAGTGAAAATAAACTGATCGCTCACGTCTTAAAACGAGTTTCAATACTAAACGAACGAAACGAGTATTTAATTTTGTCGTGATTTATTTAATTTATCCCGTTTGTTTGGGTCAAATCTTGTACGTTGAATTGAACCCACTTCCCGTGGTCTAATTGTCTTGAAATTTGGCGTATACGTAGATTAGATGACAATAAGCACAGTCAACAAAAAGTACAGTCAGCGAAAAAGATTGCATTGAAAATTAAGTTTTCTGGATTATTAACAGGAAAAGTAAATTAAAACTTCTAGAGTACAGTTGGTGCCATTCACGAAGACGCCTGAATTTGTTAAGGCTGTGCCGAGGAAATAACGACATAATTGCGTTTGTTAGATTCCTTACTAAATCGTTATTTCTAAATCTTAGTCTATGTGGGTCATAAGTTAGACATTTAAGGATTTACTCTATAAGTCGTACGCTTTAGAAACACGATTACTTATACTTTGCACGAAAGAAATTAAATCCAAAGTTAACTCTAAAAAAGAATGGATTCCCTTAGTACAACGTAAATACTTAACGGAACGTAATGAGTATTTTTATAAGAACAAAACTACTTATTTTCTGTAACGTATACGACTTACATCTTCAAAATATCTATTGTTTTAATAATACGAAGGAAATAACTACACTCGCGCGCGTTCCGCCCATCCTAACTTGAGCCGCCACGATTCCCTCCTGTCCGCGACTCCGCCGAGACACCTGCACAATAATACCTAAAATCGAGTAGCGCCAAAAGCTCGGCGCCCTCTTAAAATTAATTATTACTGTCATTTCAATAAGACCCACGACACGCGTCATCATAAATGAATTGATCTGTATCTAGCTAGCGGCTCGCATGTGGAGGCGAGATGATGTTTTTAGGATTCCGTACCCAAAGGGTAAAAACGAGACCCTATTTCTGAGACTTCGCTGTCCGTCCGTCCGTCCGTCTGTTCGTCTGTCCGTCCGTCCGTCGGTCTGTCAACTCTAGCAGCATGGCAGATGTGAAAATGTGAACCCTTTTCATCGCGTTTTTCATCACATTTTCACACTTTTCCTGCGTTATCTCAGTGACTGTCTCTAATATTTTGTTTTAATTGTTGAAGGTTCATTGGCCTGTTAGCATAGACACGTCCCTTTAGATAGCCATACAGAAAAAAGACAGGAGCTGTTAAATCAGGCGAATACATGATTGGATTGAGTAGAACGTTCTAATAATGAAAACACGTTGTTCAGTCGTAAAACGCTCCATAACAAATTAGTCGTATCTACGCAAAGTAATTTTTATGCAACAACTGTCATATTTGCCGCCAAAACAAAATGGCGCCAAAAAAAAGTTGTATAGAGCTTGTCTAGGATTCGATTTGTGGCATTCGAACATGGCGGATGTAGAGAATATCTAATTTTGGTATTTTCTGTTTCTTTGGCTAGTTGTAGTATAATTTTGATAGTGTTTTATGCGGCGATTAACCTTAACTGTTACAGTGATCTCAAAATTCTATATTGCTCTCGTGTCTGAAATTTTTTAATGCGCAAGTTGTCTCCACGTGGTTTCTGGAATTTTACTATCAAGTTGCAAAAACTACAATTACCATACGTGAGTCGCTCCCAGAGCAATTAACTGACATTGGCACAAGCCTAGTGGCCGCCATTAAGGAAGAAGAAGAGGAAGAGAGCTTGTCTAATTTAAAATGACACGCCCCACCACCACAGGATTTTTCATGCGATTTGTCGATCGTGATGTTGCACACTGATCATAGTTAACGGAATAGTTGACGCTCCCAAATAGATGAAGAGTTGTGATTATATTAACAACCGCTTTAGCCTAGTTGGTAGTGACCCTGCCTACGAAGCAAGAGGTCCTGGGTTCGAATCCCGGTAAGGGCATTTATTTGTGTGATGAGCATGAATATTTGTTCCTGAGTTATGGATGTTTTCTATGTATTTAAGTATTTACGAGGGGCGTTCAATATAAAGTGAGAATGAGATGCAAACTCTTTCAATATTAGGAAATTAAATACTGGCCGGTAAAGCTAATCTATCTAGCTGATTGCTATGAAAAAAAAAACTAACTGTCTTTTGTTTAAAAAAAAATACGGTAATTTCTTTGTATTGAGTACGTTAGCGAAAATGGAGAAAATTGAACTGCGCGCCGTTATCAAATACTTGTGATTGAAAAATTTTTCTACGGACCAAGTCAATTTGGATTTGCGGGACACTTTAGGGTCTAATGCTCCTCCATATTCGACAGTCGCACGTTGGTGCGCCGAATTTAGACGTGGAAGAACATCGACAATGGACGACCCCCGCTCCGGACGCCCTACTACAGCAGTAACTGAAGAAATTGTGAAAAAAGTCGAAAACTCAGTTTTGGCGGATCGTCGTGTCACGGTTCGTTTTATTGCTGAAAATGTAAAGATTTCAACGGGGATTGTGCATAATATTTTACATGAACGCTTGGGTATGAAAAAGGTATCTGCGCGTTGGGTACCAAGAATGCTTACTGACACGCAAAAACAAACTAGACTAGAGATTTGTCAAGAAGCTTTGAACCTGATGCAGCAAGACCGGGAACTTTTTTTGGCGCGATTTATAACAATGGACGAAACATGGCTCCATCATTACGACCCAGAAACGAAACTGCAGTCTATGACATGGAAAAGGCCATCATCTCCAACTCCGAAGAAATTCAAGGTGAGCCCATCTGCCGGTAAGGTCATGGGCTCTGTTTTTTGGGATGGTAAAGGGGTATTAATGATTGAGTATCTCGAGCATGGAGCCACTATTACGGGCACTTTATACGCCAAACAAATAGCAACATTGCGCAATGAGATCCGCGAATAACGGCGAGGTAAACTCTCGAAAGTTGTGCTGTTCCACCAGGACAATGCCCCGGCACACAAGTCCGCCGTTGCAATGGCTGCAATTCGTGATGCTGGGTTCGATATCCTTAAGCATCCTCCGTATTCACCAGATCTCGCTCCCAGTGATTTCTACCTATTTCCGAGATTGAAACAATACCTGAGAGGCCAGAAATTTGAAGACGACGACGCGGTAGTCGCTGCAGTACAAGATTTTTTAAGTACCCAAGATGAGAACTTTTTTAAAAATGAAATTTTAAGTTTAGAAAAAAGATTTAATAAGTGTATTATGCTAAAATGTAACTATGTCGAAAAATAAAATTACATTTAGTAAAAGTTGTTTATAACATACTCATTCTCACTTTTTATTGAACGCCCCTAGTATTTATCTATATAAGTATGTTTATCGTCGTCTAGTACCCATAGTACAAGCTTTGCTTAGTTTGGGACTAGGTCGATTTGTGTAAGATTGACCCCTAATATTTATTTATTTTTATTTTTTATTTTATTTGCACGCACTCGTCCAAGGAAATCAACTGATTCAGTAGAGGGGCGCGCGTCATTTTAGCTTAGACAAGCTCCACCTCCAAGTTGGCCAACCTGTAGAAACTGTATAGAAGAATCATTTTGTCTGCCACGTTACGTGTCTTACTCGCTGCGTGTCTGATATGAAAAAGTACGAAAATTTATTTACGCCTTTGATATAATTAATTAACTTTTAAGTAGCGACAGATGCAATTAAGCCCTTGACCCCGTTAAATTGTTGGTACGTTAGTTTGTTATTGACTATATTAGCCTTGAGCTAATAGTGTTTATACTATACCTACGGTTCGCAGATTAAGTCCCACGCCGAGTCACTTAGGTGTGCTATAAAGTTACGAATAGTAATTTAATACTGCGTAAGCTTTGAATACATTATGTGCAATGAATAGTAATGATACGAAAAATATCGGTAACCAAGCTGGTTTGTTAGCTAACCTATGCATTGATAGTAACATTATTTATTGATTTATTGAATCAGGCGTTACTTTGCGGAGCTCCATATTAATGAACTAAAACAATTACTTTGCTCACCCGCGACCTTACAATAGTTACGTTTATGCAAGAAATGTGCGTTCATGCAGTTCCTCCACCAAACAACAAAACACCAGTGTAAACAACAGTGTGTTTAACAGTTGGCAGCATAGCATACGGTTGTGGTAACTCTGAAGATGAGCTCTGGTTGAGTTCGAAACGCCTCAGTGTAGCTTGGTGGTGGTGATGGTTGGGTTTATGTGATTTGTGTGTGTTCGTACAGTGTGGAGGTGGAGGAACTGCATGAACGCACATTTCTTGCATAAACGTAACTATTGTAAGGTCGCGGGTGAGCAAAGTAATTGTTTTAGTTCATTATTTATTGAATCAGGCGTTACTTTGCGGCGGTCCATATTAATTAATTAACTGAAAACATTATTTCGCTCACCCGTAAAGTAATTGTTTCAGTTCAGTTGCATTATTGCCTCGGTCTTTTAGTTGCCAATAATTTTATTGTTGGATGAGGATTTGTTTAATGATACGGAGCGAGCATTTCAAATTGACTGCTAGATTTTATTCTGTTTATTAAAAGCAGGGCTGAAGACGTTTGTTTTTCGGTGAAAATTGATTAAGGATGGAACTGTGAATAAATTAATTTAAATTTAATGTTTTACACTAGCGATATCTATCTATCTAATACCTTTATACGAGCAATTCTTGTCTATATATACTTATGTATATAATCAGAATCTCAGAAACGGCTCCAACGATTACGATGAAATTTGGTATGTGGGGGTTTTCGGGGATGAAAAACTGATCTAGCTTGGTCTTGTCTCTGGGAAAACGCTTGGTACCGAGTTTCAGCCCGAGCGGAGCTCGGTCGCCCAGGTACTTAAGTATTACATCGCGAGGTAAGGGAATGTGCAACATTCGCACAAACTTGTGTGAAGTTCATGAGTGTGAAGTGATACAGCGTAATTTAATTAATGTTTGTATTGATATAATAATCAATATATAATAATAATATGTATAGCAACGCCACGGGTAAAGAGTATTAGTTCAATTAAAATATATAAAAATCTCGTGGCACGGTGTTTGTTACCGAAGTCCTCCGAAACGGCTTGGCCGATTTTTATGAAACTTTTTTCTCTACACTCGGTAGGTCTGAGAATAGGTCGTAGGCTACTTTTCATCGCGGACGGAGTCGCGGGCAACAGCTAGTAAACAATAAAATCCAATGTATTCCTTACATACAAAACAAAAGATGCGGTTGATTTATCAATTGACGCAGCTGTCGTGGTTTGTGCTATGATTATATAACTGCATCCAATCGACGACGTTTGAAGGCCGGCGCAGTCCAGATGCGTGTGCGTCTCATCAGTTGTAATGAATGAAACTGTAAGAGAGATGGCACACCAAGTTTAATTTATTACAACTGTTCTGCGCCGGCCTTTATCAAGGAAGACGCGAGTTACTTAGCCGCTGTGACCGTGAACTCATGCGCAATAGGGATGAGAACCACACCAATCAACTGACGTATTTTTACAAGTTAAGTATGAAGTATCTTTTTCTATTTATTTTTTTATTTTCTTCAACTTCATTTTTTTTTTTATTACTTTTACGGTCATCCCGTGAAACCACCAGACCAGTGATGGTGTAGGGGTAAGCACGCAGCACGGAACGCTGAGGACCTGGGTTCGATTCCCAGCATTGGTCTTTTTTCTGGGGTTTTTTCTGTGCATCTATATTTCAGTTTGTATTTAGTTTGAAATGACGTATTTTTTACGAGCTGTCCGCTGCCCCCGAAAGCTTGCCAAACAGACGTCCTGCGCCATCCGCAACTAACGCGTTCCATCTTGATGGAGACCTACCTAAACTGTGTCTTCCAGACCATGGATGTGATTCGAGAACCTTTTGGCCACATCGGGCATCGGGCATCAGTGATGATACGCGTCTACTGTCACTTGAGTATTTATTTTTATGTTTGTTACTTCAGAACTCCGTTCCTTTCGTGCGTTACCGCCCGCCTGTCAAAAAAAAAAAAATTAAATTTAAACTGTTTATTGCAATTAATGTTGTAACAATTTTCTTATACTTAGTTACAATCTTTAAATATTTAAGATTATTATAACTAAGGAAATAAACGAAATATTTCAAACTAAATACAAACTGAAATATAGATGCACAGAAAAAACCCCAGAAAAAAGACCAATGCTGGGAATCGAACCCAGGTCCTCAGCGTTCCGTGCTGCGTGCTTACCCCTACACCATCACTGGTCTAGAAGTTAGCGACGAATCTTTCCCATACATCGTACACTTCAGTCTGTTATAATCACATTTAGGCAGTGATAAAGCGCATCTATGTTATGCCCTCAAAAAAAAAAAAATGAAGTTGAAGAAAATAAAAAAATAAATAGAAAAAGATACTTCATACTTAACTTGTAAAAGTTGGCCTAGTAGCGCCATCTCTTGGTCCAGGTGAGCGGGTAGCTCCGAAGGAGTGTTGAAGTCTCTCGGTAGAGGGCATAACATAGATGCGCTTTATCACTGCCTAAATGTGATTATAACAGACTGAAGTGTACGATGTATGGGAAAGATTCGTCGCTAACTTCTAGACCAGTGATGGTGTAGGGGTAAGCACGCAGCACGGAACGCTGAGGACCTGGGTTCAATTCCCAGCATTGGTCTTTTTTCTGGGGTTTTTTCTGTGCATCTATATTTCAGTTTGTATTTAGTTTGAAATATATGGTTTCACGGGATGACCGTAAAAGTAATAAAAAAAAATGAAGTAGAAGAAAATAAAAAAATAAATAGAAAAAGATACTTCATACTTAACTTGTGAAATAAACGAAATAAAATAAAACTATTACTATTACTAGTACTAGTACGGTCATCGCCACAAACAAGCGACCACCTCTGCACCCCGCCACCATGTCATCCCATCATGTATAACGACTGAAAGCGACAAGGTACCAAGGCGCCTACTCCTTCATGACGCTGACCGCACTGTCAAGCTCACCAATATCCGCACCGCCAACATCCCACAAATATCTATACATAGACGCTATTATGGTAACATAAGGTCCATGTACAGACATCCATGAAAGGCCGGCGATACACATACCGGCGAACCAGACTGTACATTTATTACCTAGATTTAAGTAGCCTTATAATAAGTAAATACAGCATATGATGATGTCTTAAATAACTCACTTAGCGCGACCGGCGGCATGGCGAGCGTTTTATCAGTTCATTCCATGTGCCGCCAGGTAGGTACAGGTAACCACTGTACAGTGAGCGTGGGCTGCACGATGAACAGAGAAAACCATACTCATACACGCTAACTCACTTATGTGGATTCAAAAAAATATATATATGTATATAGCTGTTGCCCGCGACTCCGTGCGCGAAGAATGGGGGGAGGGGGGGATAAAAAATAGCCTACGACCTATTCTCAGACCTACCGAATACAGAGAAATAAGTTTCATAAAAATCGGTCGAGCCGTTTGGGAGGAGTTCGGTAACAAACACCGTGACACGAGATTTTTATATATTAGATTTTAGCTTGATAGCTTGATTTGTAAACTTGTTGTATCTGTGTTAGTATAAAGTATCCTGTGGACATCTGTTATTGGCTTTTTGTCTAGTACTTAAGTCTCATTATAATGTATTGTATTGCTGTTGAGGCTCCAAATAAGTAAAATATAATACAATATAAATATAAAACACTCACCGCTCAGCCCAACACAGTTCAGCTCAGGCAGTCTCAACCGCTTCAAACAGTCGACCGTGCGGTTGAAGCTGATGGCACTGACTGCAGTTTCAATACGAAATTCAGAGCATTCGGGTTGAAGTCGACTCCAACCGCAACACGACTGCTCTCGTGCCGTTGGTCTCGACTGCTTTAAGCAGTCCGTCTATGGACGGGTTTAGGTCCAAAAAGACAATAGGTACAATAGGATGATATTTAACCATCATTCCAGGTCATGGCCGCTTCAACCACCTGGTGCTCTTCACCAGTGGACTAATCATGCTGAACGTGTCCATGGAATCTGTGGGAGTGAGCTACATCATCACCTCGGCCGAATGCGAGCTGCAGCTCACTGATGAACACAAGGGTCTCGTCAATGCTGCGGCCTTCATAGGTATCTACTAATTTATTGAATCAGGCGTTACTTTGTGGAGTTCCATATCAATGAACTGAAACAATTACTTTGCTCACCCGCGACCTGCGTGTTCATGCAGTTCCTCCATCTCCACTCTGTATGAATACACAAATCACACAAACCCAACTATCACCACCACCAACCAAACTACACTGACGCATTTCGAACTCAACCAGAGCTCATCCCTCGGAGTATCGCAATTCGCAACTGTTCATTATTCTACCAAATGTTAGACTAACAAACCAAAATAAATGTTTTAATTTGTCAATGTAACTTCTCACGTACCTGCTTTATTTTTCTCAAACAAACTACTCACAGAAATTAATTAACTATTATAAGATAAAGGTGAGCAAAATAATTGTTTCAGTTAATTGATATTTTCTACTAGCCATTGCCCGCGACTCCTATGTTATTTTCTGGAATAAAATCTATCCTATGTTCTTCCCAGGGCTTTCCTTCCTAGTTTGCTCTCTGTTTTTTACATAAAACGGACTCGTGATTGATCAAAATGTCATCTAAATCCGTTCAGCGGTTTAAAACAGACAGACAGAGTTACTTTCACATTTATAATGTTACTAAAGGCCTATAATTATTATACTAACCGGGACTTATCACGCAATCAATATATACCTCGACGTTTCAGCCACATTGAAGCAACCGTGGTCACTCGTCAACTCGTGACCACGGCTGCCGCAATATGGCCGAAACGTCGAGGTAAATATTGTTTGCGTGATAAGTCCCGTTTAGCATAATAATTATGAGTGAAAATCACGAAAGTTTAATACAGTAGTAAAGGCCTATTCAGTCAGACATAAGCGGTATCACAGTCACGCTCGGTGGCGATATCGCGTATCGATTCGGCATCGCTGCCGAGCGCGACAGCGCTATTGCTAATGTCTGAATAGGTCAAGGATTTAGTATGTTTTGCTACTATGATAGCTGGTGACTCTGGGATTGCTGCAGATCACGCCCACCCAGACACAAGGACCCCGGAAGTATTCCCGGGAAGGGCAGACTGTTGGCTATTTTTTTATACAACATAGGCTAGCGTTTGATCACAATCACGCCTGATGGAAAGCGAAGATGAGGCCTACGATGGAGCACGCTTGCCTAGTAAATGCTCATTCACCCTAGACATGAATTTAGGGGAATAAGCAGGAAGAAGGCAGTTGAGCGCGGTGTTGCGCGCGCCCCCAAGCAGAGCAAACCTTTAAAATTAAAAACTAAATACAAACTGAAACATAGATGCACAGAAAAAACCCCAGAAAAAAGACCAATGCTGGGAATCGAACCCAGGTCCTCAGCGTTCCGTGCTGCGTGCTTACCCCTACACCATCACTGGTCTAGAAGTTAGCGACGAATCTTTTCCCATACATCGTACACTTCAGTCTGTTATAATCACATTTAGGCAGTGATAAAGTGATAATGAAGTTGAAGAAAATATAAAAAAATAAATAGAAAAAGATACTTCATACTTAACTTGTAAAAGTTGCCCTAGTAGCGCCATCTCTTGGTCCAGGTGAGCGGGTAGCTCCGAAGGAGTGTTGAAGTCTCTCGGTAGAGGGCATAACATAGATGCGCTTTATCACTGCCTAAATGTGATTATAACAGACTGAAGTGTACGATGTATGGGAAAAGATTCGTCGCTAACTTCTAGACCAGTGATGGTGTAGGGGTAAGCACGCAGCACGGAACGCTGAGGACCTGGGTTCGATTCCCAGCATTGGTCTTTTTTCTGGGGTTTTTTCTGTGCATCTATGTTTCAGTTTGTATTTAGTTTGAAATATATGGTTTCACGGGATGACCGTAAAAGTAATAAAAAAATGAAGTAGAAGAAAATAAAAAAATAAATAGAAAAAGATACTTCATACTTAACTTTAAAATTAACTTTGATTGGGGTTAATACTGCATGAGGACCGTTTTGATCAGTAACTACTTACTTATTCCAGGTATAGTGTCAACCTCGTTTCTCTGGGGCTACCTCGGCGATCGCATCGGCCGGCGGGCGGTGATGTTGCCAGCGATGCTTGCTTCTGCCATTTTCTCCATAGCCTCTGCTTTTGCCAGCGACGTGTGGACGCTCATGATACTGAGGATAATCACGGGTTGCTTGTAAGTCGATGGTGCAGTTTGACAAACGGTTATTTTTTGTGAAAAAATACAGATAACTCACGTCTATGATCAAGTTTAACCTTCGGACTAGCCGTATTTTTTCACTATTAGTGAATCAGATAGTTTAATGTTGAAAGAGGCTATTTGTTTTCAGAATACTAATCTAAGTATATAAATAAAAATGAATCGCCAGATTTGCTGCCAGGCGCAAAACACGAGAAACATAGCTCCAAATTGGATACTTAATTCTTTTTTGTTGTGTTCGTAATCGCCAGGACAAGGTTTTTAAAAAAAACTTCAGCCGAGCGAAGCCGCGGGCATCAGCTAGTATACTATATAACTACGCATTGGCGTAGTCATCATCATCATCATATCATCATCACTTAAAGTGCAATTAGCTCAATAGGTGCCCTTCCCAATCGATACACTTTTTTTGTTAGTGCATTTTACTTGGCAGTAAACTTTAACACGGTCGTTTATATAATATGTACAGGGTAATTTTTAAATAAGTGCACAAATTTTCATATGTGATACAGCGTCGTTAAAATAACAAATTTCAGTATTTTTCGTTATACTATTTATCACTTATATTTTTTACTATCATAGTAACTCGACCAATTTAATGGATGAATTACTATGAACAACCCAAATTTCAAAATGTAAAAAAAAATCTTGAACAGATAATCGCGATCTATTAACGATTCTGAATCACGTATCAAAATTTGTGCACTGATTAAAAAATTACCCTGTATAAACGGCCGTGTTACAAACGTGTACATTTCTGGAAAGTGTGCGTTTTGGAAAGTGTGTTTTTTTGGGAAAATGCACTTATTGGGTGTGTGTACCTTCAGTGTATGCATGGTAAAGTGTGGGTTTCGAGTAATGCCGTAATTGAGGAAGTTTACGTTTTGGAAGTGCAGTTATAGAGAAACGACACATTGTGGTAAAGTGGGTTTAACAGCTGAGTCAATATCAAAAAAATTTGTACACAATTAAGGGATTTAATTAAAACAAAACTTAATTGATTCCTTTGTGTGACGCAAGTTACCCAAATAATTTGTATGACTAACTTTCGTCATAAATAGGAAGCGATCGTGATTTTGTTTTCATTAAGCCCTTAAGTATGTACAATTGGGATTCGATTTGTAGCATTCGAACATGGCGGATGTAGACAGTGTCTAATTTTGGTATTTCTGTTTCTTTGGCTGGTTGTAGTATAATTTTGATAGTGTTTTATGCGGCGATTAACCTTAATTAACAGTGATCACAAAATTCTATATTGCTCTCGTGTCTGACATTTTTTAATGCGCAAGTTGTCTCCACGTGGTTTCTGGAAATTTACTATCAAGTTGCAAAAACTACAATCACTGTACAACGTCGCTCCCAAAGAGGGCTTACTTCGACACTGGCGAAATTGTCCTGAAATGGGACAGAAGCCATATTTTAAATAAATAATAATAATATGTACAATTTTTTGCTATTGACTCAACTAACTGATTTATGCAAGGAGTCTGTTACTAATTTTGCGTTTATATTTTCAGTGTATCTGCATCCAGCGCTACAGTATACGCGTATCTTGGCGAAATGCACGCAAACACGCGTCGCGCCGCCGCCATCGCCTGGGGCTCAGCTTTTATTTCCTTCTCCTTCATCATCCTGCCTGGTACGTGTCTTTGTATCTTCACATTCTACACACTTGTCTTCAAGACTTACAACATTTACTTTGACCAATAAATAAATAAATGCAATTATGGAAGAAAATATAGATACAGAAGCGCTGTATGTACTTGGTGACTTAACGCGCATCCGGAAGAGTTATTCTACAATGAATTAATACACTTTTGCGGTGAGCAAAACTGGCATTGTATTGACGTAGAAAGGCTAGGTGAGTCATCAGGTACATACACCTTCGTAAGTGAGGCGCATGGATGTGACGGTTGGTTGGCTCACTGCATCGTCACACAGTCCACACGGGATACTGTACTTAATGTTTGGGTAAAGCAAGATGTGTACTGGTCCGACCACCTGCCACTAGTCATTGAATATGATATAGGCGCCGTGCATATTAAAATTAAATTAAATTAATTAATATATTGGGTTCGTCAAAACGATCGATAAGCTCAAACTCGTTGGGTTTAGTAGTAGGTAGACACTGAAGAGTTCCACTGGCCTGTTCCAATTTCTGGCTGGAGTCAGATGTGATGGTTCATCAGACTTTTTCTAACCTCAATCTACTAGATTCGTCAAAAAGAATCATATGTTCACACTAAGAAGTCTACTATTTAGCAGCCATTGAAGAGTTCCACTATCAGATCAGCTCAATGGTATCAAATTTTTGTCTTGTCATCTGGATTACACATAATTGTAAAATTTCATATCAATACAACGTAAGAAGCAGGTGTCTAGATTAAAATTGAGTTGCAAAATTTTATTTTGTGATATGACATTGTCGAAATATGTAGGTAAAAATCTTAAGAATAGAATTAAAATAGTAATATAAATAGCAGTAGACGATTCAAACCAGGAAAGTTACTTAAGTTCCTTATCAATTCTATGCACTACTACTACTATAAGTGAAGGTAACAAAAAATGTGTTAGACTTGCGAGGAAGAGCAAGATGCAAAAAATATACGTTGCTGGTATGTATTATTCAAAGACGGTGTCGAATATGGTCCCTTGTAAAAGCGTGATGTGAAAGCGTTCTCGCATAAGCAAGAAGCGTTAGAAAGTAGCTTTAAATAATGATGGGAAAACCGTTCGCAGAAACCTTGACACTGACAGACAATGTGTGTTGTTTGTTTTAACCTTGATACTATATGCACAAGATAGCAAGTGCAATATTTGCAGTACTTTCCCTGCTACCGTTGAGGTTAACAAATATCATAAATGCTTTGTCTTAATCAAATAAACAGCTTAATTTACAGTAAACATGGAAGAGCATCCTGTTATAGACCTAACCTAGACTGGTAGATAATTTTTCTCTTAAGAATCTGTTTATTAAAGGCAAACAAAGAGGCCTCGGCACATATCAGAATAACATTTTTTTCTTGGTAAAAACCAAGCCGGTACAATTTTTATTTTATTAATTTTGTATCCTCGCTTTTAGTGTAACTAACTCATCGAAGTTACGATAGCTTGGTTAACTGATCGTCATCTTTTACAAAATATGGTTTTACCAAATTCAGATAAATTTAATTATTGAGGAGTCCTCTTGGTGCTGCCGTCAGTTCCATTTCAACATTATGAATTGACATAAGCGAAAATTGGTGAGAATGGGACCTAATTAAAAGCATTACCTGTCGAACCAAAAAATATTTAAAATCGGTTTATAAACGACAGATTTCTAAAGTAAAAAAAAAAAAAAAACATAAAACGACCAAATTGATAACCTCCCCTTTTTAAGTCGGTTAAATAGTAAAGAGAAACTAAACTTTAATACTGTAATACGTATCACGATGATATTATTATCGTTTATCAATTTAGACCTATTATTTCCAGGCCTAGCTTGGCTGATCATCCCTGGCAAATGGTCTTTCACTATCCTGGGGATTACAATCACTTCTTGGCGCACTTTCATCTGGTCGTGGTGCGCGCCAGGATTAGCTGCTGCAGCTATCCTGTTCATCCTGCCTGAGAGTCCAAGATTTTTGCTGGCTTCAAGAGGACCAGAGGCCGCCCTGCCAGTGCTGGCCAAGATGTACTCTTGGAACCATTGGACATCCGCTGATAACTACCCAGTATGTACAAAATGGAAAATAGTGCTTCAGAAATTCGGAAGATTGAAACTGACACCATATAGTATAAGAGAAAAAAAATTGAGTACCGTCTAAAAGAATATAGTAGCGAAGTTAACTTTGTGTTTGTTGGTTTGTAAGTAGGCGTAGGGTCTACTGAGCCGATTTGATAAATTCTTTAGCAGGATTCGATAAATTTTGGGCAAATGAAAAGGACCCACAGGATGCAAACAAAGTTGCAGGCAACAGTTAGACTAGAATACATTAAAACAGATGAATATTTCTTTTCAGTTTTGGCTTTTGGTCTGTCCTGCACAAGAGGGCTTAAAGGTCAATGCCTTTGCAAAAAAGTCCTTAGATGTGGATAGATAGATACCCAGTTTGCTATTGTGAAAAACAATTAAGCAATAACAGTCGTCTTTAGGGCTTCAATGATCAAGTTCAATTCAATGAAAATTGTGTCTTTAGAAACATTTCTGGCACAAAAAGATATTTTTTCACTAAGTATAATATCATTGAAGAAACACTTAAATACATATATGTGTGTGTGTGTATGTGGTGATGATAATGATCATAATTTGTGATTACAGGTGGAGAAGGTGACAACCATTGGTGACGCCGAAGCCTTTAAGACAGGAGGCTTCGCAGGAGCACTGAAGAACTTCACACACATCTTCCGCCCGCCGTTGTTGAAATGTGTATTTATATCGCATGTCTCCATGTTTGCTGTTTTTATGCTGTGAGTGGTTGTATTGAAGCGTTCGACACAGTTCTGTTATTGTGTAGAGTATGGGGAGTATGCTAAAAATAGCAGAACTAGTTCAATAAGACGAATTACAAACGTCATAAAAAAAAACAAAAAGTAATTAAAAGACAAAAATTACATGGTATTGAAACATATTTCATCATTACTATATCTAATTTTTACAGTGTTTGGGGTCCGTTGGCTAAGTATTTATTTAAAATCATCTAAGAGCTGTTTGCTACCTATTAAATTTTAAACAATTTCAGTGACAAAATAACTACTTCCTAGATAAGTAAAAGTCAAGTCAAACCCGTAAAACCCGTGGTCTAGGTCAGTGATGATACCCAGAAGTAGTCTATCGACCCCCAGCGGTCGACGAAGCCTGCAACGGGCCTATGTTTGCGAAAAACACCACATTTGAAGTCAATTAATTTGCAATAAATCAATACTAAGTAAGCAGGGGTCTACCTTAATAAAAATGAAAAATGAAAAAGGGATTTAAGTACGAGACACATAAATTTGGGGATCTCTGCTCTAGGTTAAGCACTTCTCCCCACAATAAAAAGATTGATTGTGTTTTCGATTTTAAAGTTTCTGAAGTTACAAGTTTTTTTATTTCTAGGGCAAGTGGCCTTTACATGTGGGTGCCTGAGGTTATCAACGATATTCTCCAGAGCAAAAGTGAACGGAGCATTTCCATCTGTGAAATTATTTCGGAGAAAACCAAAAATGAATCTGTAAGTATATTATCCGGTTAATTAATATCACATCCGGGGTAAAATCGCGAGAGTAATACATGGCTAAAAGTACTTCTACGTTTCAACCACATTGCAGCGGCCATGCTCACGAGTAGAGCTCATACTAATCCTACTTATACTGACTTCGAAGCTTGAGATCCCAAGTTCGCTCCCTTATTGGGGCAGACATTTATGGTACCTATATAAGTATATTTATCCGTTGTTTAGTACCAATATTACTTATCGTGGACCAAGAAATACCTTTACCACCTCAAGGTTCAATGTATGTTTGACTTAAAACATTCAGGCTATTTCCACTTACAAGTCAATGTCCCAATCAGCCTTATTGTTTTATTCACATACTTGATCAAATTACAAAGCTTTAATCAGTTTCGAATTAGATAGACTGTTGCCAATCTTCCTAAGATTTATTTGCCTAATCCCTATCATTCCAGCTAGCCAGAAGCCTTGCTAACATCGACGTATACTGCAGCTCCCGTGTCTCGGTTGGCGTGTTCCCTATTTCCATGGCTATGGGGGCTGTATTCGCCATCACTTACCTGGCCATAGGGGTCTTGATCAACAAGATTGGGAAGAAGGCTTTGTATAGTAAGTGGATGAGAAGATTCATTAGAGAGTATTGCCTTAGTAGACTCGAAAGAATACAAGATGAAATTTAGAATGTGTTACGAAAGTGTTTCTAGTAATGCTAGTATAAAACTAAGAAGTTTCATGTTTTGTTGAAATTATATCATAAAAATTACATGACTTTATCCGCCGCTCTCTTGCAACCGTCAACGTACCGGCGTTACTGGAGTCATCGGGAATCGCCAGAGATGACACGAGACCGGGCGGAATGTCACTGATTCTGCGGGAATTCGGTCGTGTGTTGATATGCGACACTACTTGCGTAGACATATTAGCTCCAACCCACGTCCACGGAACAGTCAAAATCAACCTAGTGTAACGGGGCTGAAAAAAACCAAACAAAGATAGGCCTTGCCACCGAGTACAACTTTGACTTTGACGCTACATTGGAGCACAAAATCTGTCGAGAAATCGTTCACTAATCATAGTTTCTTACTCCAGTTTGCTAGAATATATATAAACAATACTAAACTTGCTGAGTGTGCTAAGACATGATAGATATGAGCTCCAACAACTAATAATGATAGGCAAAGTGGCATATCCGGGAAAAGACGGGAATTAAGAGCGCCGCGGAGCTTTTCAAACAGCACAGCCAATAGACCGAATTAGATATGCGGAGCTGACTGTCAACCTCTACCAGTTGGAGAGGCATTTTTAGAAAAAGATGATGAAGAATGCATAGGTATTACAATTTCATTCACATCGTTTACCTGCCTTGCTTACAACATTAAAAGGAAAATTCACAGATGAAACCTGTTTTCAGATGGGATCATGTTTATCTGCGGAGTGGCCACTATAGCCGCAGGGTTCGTGCCGCAAGGGGGCGCCGCCACTGCCTTGCTCATCTTAGCGCTGTGCGCTGGCTGTGCTGCTTCTATCCTCGCTGCCATTGCTGTGGACGTCTTTCCTACGTCTTTGAGGTGAACTTTCCATCAAGATTTTCTGGCGCTTCATTGTTAGCGGTGACGATCTTTTCAAATGCATCGGTGGTTTAAAAAGGATATAAAAAATGTATTGCTATGTTTCTAAATTTAGTTAATATTCCAATAGCATATTTTAGAAATTCGTATTCACAAAAGTATAGGTACTTTACGAAACGCTTAGTTATATTCATCTACAGACGTTGGAGTGTTCTGTATCTGTAAGTATAGTACTAAAATATAATTTGTATTAAATTTTCGAGACTTCTTTTCTCCGTACATTATTTTTCAGTCTACTTAGCCTGCTGGTAAATTCGCCACTGTCTACGAGCACGAGCAAAGCTAGTTTTATATAGGGAACGTGCAGAAACTATAGGTGACAGCACTAATGCGACAGAAGAGACACTATGCGGACAGTACAAGAAACTTATAAGGGTAAAACAGTCAAATTGATGCCACCAGTTGGCAGCACCGTCTATGTGCACGTTCCCTATACATTATAACTAGACCCCGTTATCTAATGCTCAGTTTAGGGGCAAGTGATGGGGTAGTTTCGATAATCTGAATCGATAAAAAATTAAGTTCATTTACTCACTCACTAACATGATTCTCACAAAGATCCATACTTACCAGAGCTCTTCTATAGTGTTTTTTTTTAAATTATTATGAAAAGCAAGAAAAAAAATATTTTTGTAAGTATGTTTCATAATAAATTAACAATATTTTTCCAAATTACTTATATGAAGTCAAACTTCGTCGTCTGCTTGTAAAAATTTATATTTAAAAATGAAAATGGTTTTTCGACCTCTACAGATGTAACTGGCAAAAACTGTAGTTTTTTGTAATGCTCTATGCAGCTTTTGTTTACAATACTTTTATCAATTTGAACTTCCTTATTTTCTAACAACTGATTAATATTTTTTTCAGATTTAATGCCTGGATTTTTATTTAATACGTTTGTTAATTCAATAATTGTCGGCCTCCTATCCGATCAAATAGATGCAATGAATGAGTTATCCCAAGAACCTTCACAAAATAATAATTTCAATTTGACAAATAACTATTTATAAGTAAATGTGAATCAAATAATTATGTGAAGCTACATCACTATTTTAGCTTGCCCCCAAACTGAGCGTTAGATAACGGGGTATAATTATAACATCAAACAAATTCAACAAAATGTTCTTATGTTTCAGAGCCATGGCCATGTGCGTCATGTATATGGTGGGACGGGGGGGCGCCGCTGCGGGATCGTACTTGCTGGGGGTCATACTACAGACACATTGTGAACTAGCTTTCACTGCCTTCGGGGCCTTCAGTGCTGGTGGGTACCATAGACATAGACATAGACACAGACATAACTTTAATCGACATCAAAAAAAGAAAAAAACACTGACTAATACAGGAGAAAAATAATATTAAACAAGAGCGTGTCGGACACGCCCAAGGTAGGGTTCCGTAGCCATTACGAAAAAATCAAGTAATATTTTTCTAAGGATTTCGTATGTGTACGGAATCATCCAAGTTTAGGTATGTTTTATACCTTAGGCTACTATTTACTCTTAAACTACAAATAATTTCCAAGCAATCTTAGCCGCTATAATTTTCCTAGTAAACTTAATATATTTACTACCATTCTGAATTTTTTCAATTTTTTCCACCCAACAGTTTAGATTTTAGAGGGGGGGGACGGCCGATTTTAATGAAAATTTTCACTTTAAAGTTGAATATTTCGCAAACAGATCACTGAATAGAAAAATCATATTAGAAACCCCACAATGGTTTTAAAAGACCTATCCAACGATACCCCACACTATAGGGTTAGCCGAGAAAATAAAATCACCCCCACTTTACGTCTATGGGTGGTACCCTAAAAAAATTTTTTTAACTTTTTTTTATTCAATCACTTTGTCGGCGTGACTGACATATATATTCATGCCAAATTACAGCTTTCTAGTACTAACAGTCTCTGAGCTTAGCCGCGGACAGACAGACAGACAGACAGACAGACAGACGGACAGACATGGCGAAACTATAAGGGTTCCTAGTTGACTACGGAACCCTAAAAAAGAAAACAATAATAATAATAAAAACAAAAACATAATTGAGATGTCGAAAAGGAATTTGACTCAGCATTAAGCTGCAGTAGGTGCCTGCTGCAGCGCTGATTTTCAGTCAAACCCTTCATATCATTGCACCAATTGATTAACAATAGCTGTTGCCCGCGACTCCGACTCGACTGCGATTAGTTTATCGCAGTAGCAGTAGTGTTATTTTTATATAATCCAGGTTATAAACTAAGTCGTGGTGGCCTAGTGGTTTGACCTACGGCCTCTCAAGCAGAGGGTCGTGGGTGCAAATCCCGGCTCGCACCTCTGTTTTTTTCGGAATTTACGTGCGAAATTACATTTGTAATTTACCATGAGCTTTACGGTGAAGGAAAACATCGCGAGGAAGCTTGCATACACCTGCGAAGAAATTCAATGGTGTGTGTGAAGTTCTCAATCCGTATTGGGTCCGCTTGGGAACAACGGCCCAAGCCTTCTCACTCTGAGAAGAGGCCTGTGCCCTGCAGTGGGATGTATATAATGCTGGGATGATGATGATGATGATGATGAGAAACTATCTGTGTGCCATATTTTGTCAGAATCGGTCAAACTGTTTTAGCGTGAAAGAGTAACAAACATCCACACATCCATCCATGCACTAAGTAAATGGGACTTTTACAGATGGACTAAAACCATAAAGCCGTTTCTGGGAAATCGCAGTATGTTTTTTGGGATCCCTTGGTCTCGCTTAATTTAATAAGTCATCATAATGCATCATCCTTCATAATCAACGTTAGAAATACAGTGATTTATTTCTGAAACAGTATTTTTTTTAGAACTTTTTTTTAAATACCATCTTATAGAATGCAGTGTAGGATAGGTAGGTGTTTTATAAAAATTCCGAAAAAAATAATTGTTTCAGAAGTAAATTAGCAGAAATATAGGAAAGATGTCTAAAATGTTTAATTGTATAAATAGCCCTCCGATATTGCCGTGCCCTTACGGGGCGTCACATGTATACTCGTACCTACCTAAATAAATAAATAAATAAATAAATATTAGGGGACAATTTTACACAAATCGACCTAGTCCCAAACTAAGCAAAGCTTGTATTATGGGTACTAGACGACGATAAACATACTTATATAGATAAATAAATACTTAAATACATAGAAAACATCCATAACTCAGGAACAAATATTCGTGCTCATCACACAAATAAATGTCCTTACCGGGATTCGAACCCAAAACCTAGTCTATTATTCCAGCTTATGCCTGTAATGTGATATGCAATAAATCCTTTTGACTTTGACTTTGAAATCACTTTATGTTATGACTAACGTTGATTATGAAGAATGATACATTATGACTTCAAATGACTTGTTAAATTAAATGCAAAACCATAGAGAGCCATGTTTTTTGTAGATAGTAAAATTCCAAAAACTATATAACTGATCATAGAGATACTAAGTTCAAACCTATCGTCAGCAAAAATTAAAATCCATTTGTAACCTAACTCAATCATTGTTAAAATAATTCCGCTTTAATTTTTCAGGCAGCTTTTATATTTTTTGCGGCCGTTGACTGGATAGCCTAGTTGTTAGAGAACCTGACTACGAAGCTTGAGGTCTCGGGTTCGATTCCCAGTCGGGGCAGATATTTGTGTGAAAAAACGAATGTTGTATTTATCTATATTTATAACTATGTTTATCCGTTGTCTAGTACCCACAGTACAAGCTTTGCTTAGTTTGGGACAGGGTCAATTGGTGTGAATTGTCCAGTGATATTTATTTTATTTAATGCATTAAATATTATATATTTTTTATGATATTTTTTTAACGCATTCCTTGCTTTCTTTCTTTTTTTTAAAGGTTGCCTGGAAGAGATCGCTTCGAAGCGATAAGGCCGCCCATTGCTTACCTTATTTCTTTTTTTTTCATGTACTTATTTTTCTGTATTTGTGGTGTACAATAAAGAGTCATTGTATTGTATTGTATTGTATTGTATTGTATTGTATTGTATTGTATTGTATTGTATTGTATTGTATTGTATACAACAGACATGTAGACAACAGGCCCTACTAATTGAGGCAAAGAAAATAGCAAAGAACTCAGATCTGCCAGCTCATCGGGAGTTCATGTATCACCCTTGTCATCGTCTGAAGTCACGGAGTCCGCCCTACCAGTCGGCTCGGAGCCTGTTCGATGAACCATTCGACATTAAATTGAGATGGAAGGACGAATGGCGGTCTAACCCTCCTAAAGCCGCCCTATCAGATCACGACCCCACCCAAAAACCTTAAGGATTCTCTGGTCCAAGGCGAGAATGGTGCCAGATAAATAGGCTCCGCACTGAGCATGGGCTCTGCGGGGAGTACATGTTCAAGTGTGGGTGGCGAGGCTCTCCGGCGTGCGATTGTGGTGCACCTGTTCAGTCCATCCACCACATCATTCGTGACTGCCCAAAGCGGAGATATGCTGGAAACACCCTGAACCTGTTCTCTCCTGATGCGAACGCAGCCCTATGTGCAAAGAACTTAGATATTCGTTTGTAGTATAGCATTTTTAGTAGTATTAAGTGATTGTTGTTAAGCGACTCTGTATATCGAAAATTGCATGCCATACGATTAAATAAATAATTGTATTGTATTGTATTGTATTGTATTGTATTGTATTGTATTGTATTGTATTGTATGTATTGTATTGTATTGTATTGTATTGTATTGTATTGTATTGTATTGTATTGTATTGTATTGTATTGTATTGTATTGTATTGTATTGTATTGTATTGTATGTATTGTATTGTATTGTATTGTATTGTATTGTATTTATGTGCTTTACCATTTTAAATTTAAATGTGTCTCCTTTTACAGGTTCTACTCTACTTATGCTGTTCTGGCCTGAACCCCAGAAAGTACGAGACGAAATAGAAGAAAAAGGTCTAACTTACTAAACTACATAAATATGTAGTTACAAGGATTTGAAATTAAATTTTAGGTTAGAAACGAATGTTCCAATATAGAAACTATATTATCTTCCTTTGTGAGACTGATTGTTAGAAATGATTACAATATTTTGTATTTATGCGTGTTTTTGCACTAAAAACGTTTAGTGATAGCTCAATAAAATTTGATTTTATTATCTACGTTAGCGTTGTTTTATTTTAATGCCATCTAGCGGACACAGACAAACAACAATTAGTACAAATACAATTAGTATTAGTACAAGGTGAATGTATGAAGATAGATGGGTCGTCTCCACAGCTTGTAGCCTATGTTCAGAAGTTCTCTGCAAATCCGACAGATGTCAGTAACTTCAATAATTCAAAATACTTTGGCTAGATGTCGCTGTCGTTACCTACCAGTTTTTTTTGCTTAATGTGTTTTTATTTTTATTATTGTACTTCACACTTTGCGAAAGAATACTTTTGGTTTAAGTTTTATAAACCAATAAGTAGAAGAAAGAAGTGTCTCAGAAATATAAAAATACCTGTACGGTTTCTGTGACAGGCTTGGTGGTGCTTTTTTAGGGTTCCGTAGTCAACTAGGAACCCTTATAGTTTCGCCATGTCTGTCCGTCTGTCTGTCCGTCCGCGGCTAAGCTCAGAGACTGTTAGTACTAGAAAGCTGTAATTTGGCATGAATATATATATCAGTCACGCCGACAAAGTGATTACGTAAAAAAAACTAAAACAATTTTTTTAGGGTACCTCCCATAGACGTAAAGTGGGGGTGGTTTTTTTTTTTCTCGACTAACCCTATAGTATGGGGTATCGTTGGATAGGTCTTTTAAAACCATTGTGGAGTTACTAACATGATTTTTCTATTCAGTGATCTGTTTGCGAAATATTCAACTTTAAAGTGAAAATTTTCACTAAAATCGACCGTCCCCCCCCCTCTAAAATCTAAACTGTTGGGTGGAAAAATGTGAAAAAATTCAGAATGGTAGTAAATATATCAAATTTTCTAGGAAAATTATAGCGGCTAAGTTTGCTTGGAAATTATTTGTAGTTTAAGAGTAAATAGTAGCCTAAGGTATAAAACATACCTAAACTTAGATGATTCCGTACACATACGAAATCCTTAGAAAAATATTACTTGATTTTTTGGGAATGGCTACGGAACCCTACTTTAGGCGTGTCCGACACGCTCTTGGCCGGTTTTTAAGATAGGAAGGCAAACGAGCAAGCGGGTCATCTGATGGATAATGATCACCACCGCTAATAAATATCAACAACTCATAGAGTCTTTTAACGACCGCCTTAGCCTAGTTGGTAGTGACCCTGCCTACGAAGCAAGAGGTCCTGGGTTCGAATCCCGTTAAGGGCATTTATTTGTGTGATGAGCACGAATATTTGTTCCTGAGTTATGGATGTTTTCTATGTATTTAAGTATTTATTTATCTATATAAGTATGTTTATCGTCGTCTAGTACCCATAGTACAAGTTTTGCTTAGTTTGGGACTAGGTCGATTTGTGTTAGATTGTCCCCTAATATTTATTTATTTATTTATTTATTTCTTATTTTATCTGTTTGCCGGCCTTGAAAGAATAAGAGGGAATAAGGGAAGGGGAGGGGGAGAGGTATTGGGGGGCCCCCGGCGCTCTCACTGATCGTACGAAATACGTTCCTAAGGCAGGAGCACTGCTGCTTCACGCCGGTGTTCTGTGAGAGGATGGTACTGTCCCGGACGAGCCCGCTCATTCGGTTCGGTTCAACTAACTACGTGCTAAGCTAAGCTTAGTATGGTGAGGTCCGTTTGTCAAGTTTGCCATGTACTAATTGAGCCAATGGCAAGCAAGATAGGAACGTCGAATGGATTTCACGATAGTAACGCCATCTAGAAAATATATTACCTGCCAGTACCTATCTCTCAAAATCTCAATCAATCAATGATAATGATAATGATAATGATAATGATAATGATAATGATAATGATAATGATAATGATAATGATAATGATAATGATAATGATAATGATAATGATAATGATAATGATAATGATAATGATAATGATAATGATAATGATAATGATAATGATAATGATAATGATAATGATAATGATAATGATAATGATAAATTTATTTGTCAAACATAGGTACATAGGTATTTATTTGTCAATCAAGCAATGTCAGAATCTCATGTTGTTTATAGTACTTATAGGGTACTAAGATCTACAAACGTGTAATTGGCTTTATTGCTAACTAGCTGTTTCCCGCGGCTTCGCCCCCGTTGTCTTTTTCCTAAAACAAATTTCATAAGAACCTTCACCTGACAATAACAAACGCAACAAAAAAAGAATTAACGAAATCGGTTTTTTTTTTATGATATAGGGGGCAAACGAGCAGACGGATCGCCTGATGGTAAACGATTACCGTCGCCCATGGACACCTGCGACACCAGAAGAGTCACAAGTGCGTTGCCGGCCTTTTAGGTAGGAGTACGCTCTTTTTTTGAAAGCTTGAAGGTCATATCGGTCCGGGAATATCGCAGCAGGAACCTCATTCCAGAGCTTTGCTCCGCGAGGCAGGAAATTTCCAGCCGTTCACGCGTGATGCCGTGACCAAGGGGAATAGGGATTCATTTTTATATATATACTAACGACCCGCCCCGGCTTCGCACGGGTGTAACTTTGAAAAATAGGTGTGAAAAATAAAGAAAGTCTATAATTTAAGGTGGTAAGTTTATATATTTACCTCTTTTTCCCCAAACTGCACCCACACGAAGTCGGGGCGCGTCGCTAGTTTTATGAATAAAATTTCGACCCGTACATTTAATTTAAACGATCGTATTCTGTTAATCACGCCAACTGTCAAACGACTGGCAGTTATGTCAAACGCCATAAGGTTACATTAGAAAAGTTATTATGGACGGTAATTTTTCTTATATTTTTTAATTTTCCGCGCAATTTTCTTCATTTTTTCTTTCATAAGAACCTTCTCCTGACAATGACGAACACAACAAAAAAAGAATTAGTGAAATCGGTCCAGCCGTTCATGCGTGATGCCGTGACCAAGGGAAATAGGGATTCATTTTTATATATATAGATATATATAGATAGTTTCATACCGTCAAACATAAATGTTAGGTAGGTACACGGCCATAAAGATTGCACATCGGTCTTTGGAAAAAGACTCGGCAAATGTCGGTTTCGTAGAGCGTTGTCGCACGCTACTTACAAGTAATGTGTGACAACGCTCTACGAAGCCGACATTTTGCCGAGTCTTGTTCCAAAGACCAATGTGCAATCTTTATGGCCGGGTACTGTGTAGGTATATTGTGTGGGATCCTATCGATGTTTAGAAAATTTTATTTCCGAAGGTTTAGAATCCCGAAAACATCATTTGTCCGAAAGCATTTTTTTCTGAAACTGTAAATATTTCAGGATTTATTTCAGGACCATCGTGTAGAACCCTTTAGGTTAGATTAGGGTTGTTTTATAAAAATCCTGAAATATTTGCAGATTCAGAAAAAAATGCATTCGGATAAATGAAGCATTCGGGATTTTAAATATTCGGAAAAAAATAATTCTAAATTTTGATAGGTAACCATTTTTAACATTTTAATTTGCAAGATTCTTTCTTTCTCACCAACGGCTTACCTACTTTCTGTCTTTACAAGAAATCTAATAACTATACTTACCTACTTTCTTAGCAAAACGTTCAAAGAATATAGTTCCCGCTTGGGCTCAGTGTAAATAAGGAACTTCTGCATAAAAAACATGGTAAATTTCAAATATAATTTTCCGCGTAAATTCCGAATAACTCAAAGGTGCGAGTCCGGTATCGAACCCATCACCCTCTGGCTGACAGATTATAGGTCAAATCACTAAGCTACTACAATTTTTTTGAAAAAACTGCCTAACGAGGACAAGGTGTGAACTGAATCCGGTCACTATCACGCTGATCATCGGATCATCATTATCTTGATCGTTAAATAATGACCTGACATTTGTCACTTCTGTCACAACCCTTTGGCCACCCGTGCACCCCTTTCGCGACGCAATGTGGGCAAAACAGTGAGTGGGAGTAACGGAATGCGGTCACAAAATATACCAACGGTTCAAAAGGCGAATAGGGACTTTTATCAGAGTTGGGCAAAAATTATCTATTTACAAAAAACCGGGAAGATAACTAAATCATCTTTTATTTGAAGTAACTAAATAATCCGTCATTTGTTATTTTGAATTTATCTAGATCAGTTTCATTTTTAACCCGCGACACAAAAAGAGGGGTGTTATAAGTTTGACCGCTATGTGTGTCTGTCTGTCTGTCTGTGGCATCATAGCTCTTAAGCGGGTGCACCGATTTGGATGCGGTTTTTTTAATAGAAAGCAGGTTTCTTGGCGATGGTTCTTAGATATGTTTCGTCAAAATCGGTGCAGACGTTTCAAAGTTATCAGCTCTTTTGTTAGCTGCGGAAGAGATCTTAGACGCATAACGGGCATTGACAGTGACATAATTGCGTTGGGGGTTTTTAAAATTTTTAATTTATAGTTATTATCTAGATAAATTAGTTGGGATTTTAAATAAAAGATGAATGTCAGTAGTACAGTCAATTAGAACTAGAACTGGTGGCAGTGTGACGGTTTGACTCCACGTGACATTCTGTATACATTTATTAATATAAGCTTACTTCAATAACAAACGAGGTCGGTAATCTTCATCTAGATAAATTATCTAAATAAAAAAGTTTTCAACGCACTATTTGTGATTGAATTTATCTTCAAAATAATAATGAACACATAATGAAATAATTTTATTTGAAATAATTATCTAGATAAGAAATTATCTAAATAACGCCCAACTCTGACTTTTATACACAGTGGAGTCCGTGGGTACGTGAAATACGTATGCGCCAGAGTCAATACGACAGATTTCTGAGCCGCCTCGAAACCCATAGTAACCTCTGAGTCTTCGGAATTAGTGTACGAAATTTCCGTCTAAATATTACGAATTCTGAAATAAATACAGATGAAAAATACTTTTGTTGGTGGTTTTTAACCTCCCACTGTAATTTCTGCATACATTTATAACACATTTCCTCATTTTAATGCACTTTTGAATAGCGCACTCCGCATAAGTGTCCCGCGCTATCATAATGCAGACAGAGGAGCGAAAATGTCATTTAAAGCAATAAGTGGCTTATATTTTCGGGACGTTTTCATGTTGCCTAAGCTCTATCTAATGTATAAATAATCAAAGCAGATAGCTTTTGAAACGCCAGTAGAAATACCCACGTGCCAACGGAAATGGTCTCTTATTGTATGTAGGGAAGGGATGGAGCTCTGTTTCTACAATTTATTTTGTAAATCCATTGCACAAGCATTACGGCTTCAAATATCGCTCGAATATGGACTCCTAAAACTCCTCGGTCACAATTGCCATAAACATTTTACGACAAAATAATAGCGGTCTGATAGCACTCTAAAAAAGTCAATTTAAAAAATAAGGGATGCAGGTAGAGATATTAGGGGTCGGATAATGTTACGGCCGCGGGAATTCCGTGATTAGGGGTGGGTGCCGTTTAGCAGGTCGGGATTTTGGAGTCTCAAGTCGGGAGTTAATCCTAGGCCTTTCACATTTCATTGTGACGTGGCTGATAATGATCAGCAGCAGGGGTCACTGACATAACCAAACGGATTAGCTCGTTGAAATGGCAATGGGCAGGCCATATAGCACGCGGAACAGATGGCCGTTGGGGCCCAAAAGTTCTCGAATAGAGACCACGGACTGGCAAGCGCAGCGTGGGACGTCCACCAACGATACGGACGGACGATTTGGTGAAGGCCGCAGGTTCAGGGTGGATGCTGGTCGATTCCAAAAAGTCTAGCAGTGGACGTCCTACGGCTGAAATGATGATGATGATGATGATAACGATGCGCCTTATAAGAAAGCTGAATTTCAAGCTCAAGCTCAATTTTCAATTTGAAGTTTCAGAGAGAACCGAAGTCACCGATATAGCTCGAAGAATCGCTAGACTCAACACATCACATCAGCACAGGCAGGCACAGGCAGGGAGGGCAGGGCACATCGTTCATAGAATTGATGGCCGATGGGGCCGAAAGGTTCACGAGCGGCATCCGCGGACCGGGAGACGCAGTGTAGGTAGCCCTCCAACAAGATGGAGCGACGACCTGGTTAAGGTTGCGGGAACGCGTTGGATGCGGATGGCGCATGACTAATCTGTTTGGGCGAGCCTTGACAAGGAAACGGACAGATTTTTCGATTTTCACTGATTTTTTACAGATTCTCACGGGTTGAAAATTTTAAAAGTGCTTGAATATTTTTATATCGGCAGGAATTACAGATTTTTAGGTTGCGTCATACATAATATTAGTATGGATAGATATGGGATTACGGATAAAAACAGTTTATTAAATCTGCGACGGATTAATAAGGGCACGAACCTTAGTCCGTTACAATATTGAAAAAAAAACCGATGTGCCATTGACAGCTTGTCATAAACAAACGTTCATAACCTTAGCTTGTGATTTTGCGTCCACGTTTTTCTCTAAGTTTTCGGTATTAAAAATTTTCATCCATTGCCAATTCTGTGATAGAGACGAAAGCGGGTACTAGCTAATAAGTAATAACATGCACATGCAGTAATTTTAATATTTTTAAATGGATCGAATGTACCATATAGCACCCCTCCAGACCGGCTGTGGAGTCGGTTAAGCTAATTAAAATGACCCCAGTGGGGTCGTAATCAAACTGACATTACCTATCAATCCTCCCCCTTTGGATGGAGGGGGGGGGGTATTCTGAAGTTGACGATATTTTCGCGCCGATTTGCATAAAAATGGTGTCTTTCTAAAATATTTGAAAACAAACAACAAACAATTTGTTTTTTTAGGGTTCCGTAGTCAACTAGGAACCCTTCTAGTTTCGCCATGTCTGTCCGTCTGTCTGTCTGTCTGTCTGTCTGTCCGCGGCTAAGCTCAGAGACTGTTAGTACTAGAAAGCTGTAATTTGGCATGAATATATATATCAGTCACGCTGACAAAGTGATTGAACAAAAAAAAGTAAAAAAAAATTTTTTAGGGTACCTCCCATAGACGTAAAGTGGGGGTGATTTTTTTTTTCTCGGCTAACCCTATAGTGTGGGGTATCGTTGGATAGGTCTTTTAAAATCATTGCGGAGTTGCTTACATGATTTTTCTATTTAGTGATCTGTTTGCGAAATATTCAACTTTAAAGTGAAAATTTTCATTAAAATCGGCGTTCCCCCCCCCCCCCTCTAAAATCTGAACTGTTGGGTGGAAAAATTTGAAAAAATTCAGAATGGTAGTAAATATATCAAATTTACTAGGAAAATTGTAGCGGCTAAGATTGCTTGGAACTTATTTGTAGTTTAAGAGTAAATAGTAGCCTAAGGTATAAAACATACCTAAACTTGGATGATTCCGTACACATACGAAATCCTTAGAAAAATATTACTTGATTTTTTCGTAATGGCTACGGAACCCTACCTTGGGCGTGTCCGACACGCTCTTGGCCGGTTTTTTTTTATTAAATTGTGTGTACACTTTTTATTGTTATATTCTGGCCTGTTTCATGAATAAATAAAAAAAAAACTTAAACCAGAGCGCGCCATCTTTAGTATTGCGGTTGTTCTGATCTCTATTACTGATAAATACTGCTTTGATTTAAAATTAAATGTACTTGCATTCATGAAAATTTTAATTAACACATAATAACAAGAATTGCAATATTTGACCTAAACGAACATACCTACAATCAGACAATGCAAGTTAATAAAAGATTATAAAAAATCGTAAAAAAAAAAACGGGTGTCTGTTTTAATTACATTTTAAAATGACTCGTTAAAATTCTAAAGTAAAATAATTATAACAATTGTTTTTGCAACATAATAAAATGTACAGTAGTTTTCAACAAAATGACATAGATAATTAAAAATATCACACATTTGAGCGTCTTCAGTACCCTAATGACTAGGTCTTAAAAAAACTCTACAAGCCTGAATAGTGACAAAATGGCTACTAAGTATTATTATCGAAGATGTTGAGAATACCCTCCTGTCCACCCCTTCTTTAGCGATGTTCGCTGGTCAATATGGTTGACCTTGTGACTCGTTGACTCCTAGACGGTTTAAACTGTATTTTCATTACTTTTAAGGGTTCCTTAACAAATATGAGCGTTTTTTTGCTAATTTTCAAAGATTTATACCTTTATTTAAATAATAAAGGTTTGGTCATACCGCTGCTTTATATACGGAGACGTTTGGAATCGCAGTAAACGTCAGACTTTACCGCATGCTGTTGTACATAGTAAAGTCGTGACGTTTACGATGCGTCACTGCGATACCGTACATGGCTGCATGAACTTATTTGTGTTCACGGGATGACCGTAAAAGTAAAAAAAAAAAATTTGGTGTTAAAAAAAAAACAAAAAGACTCCAAAAAACAATTTTCGTGTTGTTTACTCTGTCCCCGGTTGTCCAAGTAACATCTTCGTACTGTTCCATAGAATAATGCTTAGGTTGTCTAGGAGACAAAATGTGTGTAACCATAGCAAGATGGCAAGAAAAAGTTGATTCACCCACATTTTATATTTACCATGAGCTTTACGGTGAAGGAAAACATCGTGAGCGAACCATACACCTGCGAAGAAATTCAATGGTGTGTGTGAAGTTTCCGATCCGCATTGGGCCCGCGTGGGAACTACGGCCCAAGCCCTCTCATACTGAGAGGCCTGTGCCATGCAGTGGGACGTATATAGGCTGGAATGATGATGATGACTGTAAATCCGTTCGCCGAACCTTAAAAGGGAAGATTAATCTTAAATCAAGTCGATCTTGTAGCGACTACTAGCGCCATCTAGTCATCACATAAGGAACTAATTACTACAATCCTACATCACGCTATCGAAGTTTCTCAACTCGGCTGCATAAATACAACTTCCAACTTTCATCCATTGGACTTCGGTCCCCAGGCATAACATCTGCCTGGAGAGAGATCTCTCTATTGCAGCCTACCCCCAAAATCTTTTATACCTTTCTAACACTTGCCAGCAAATAGCCAAATTTTATCCAATCTCTGGTGTAATCTGTACTAGTCATACAGCTGGGCACAGGCCTCCTCTCAGAATGATAGTACTTAAGCTGCAGTTCCCACGCGGGCCTCATGCGAATTAAGAACTTCACACACACACTGAACTGCTCTTCATTCGCAATTTCACACATGAATTCTGAAAACTCAGAAACAAAAACCAACGGTCCTCTGCTTGTTTGACCAATAGGTCAAATCAAATCACAAGCTATCAAGACTTGCCTGTGCTTGCAACAGGTCAAACTTACTATACCTTGACAAGCTCGTGCGCGGCGCTCGGCGGAACCCTGTCGCAGGGAGCCTCTGCTGTCCTTAACGAGATTGTTTTTAAGAGGGTACGATGGCTGAGAGACTTTTGAGAAATAAGTATTTTAATGAAATGTCGCTGTCTCGCCCGAAAACCTGCGTGTCAGTACAGCGAGAGCGGGACAACTGCAGCTCAGACCGTTAATAAGCGCGTAAAATTGATCAAAACAGCATTTTGTAATCCCCTGTTATCTTTTCGAAAACTGGACCAATAAAATTATTTTTTTCAAAAATAATTAGAGGACAGTTTTAGCTATGCCCCTATGTTTTCCTTTTTACACGCTTTATATTAGCTTCACCTGTATGTTTGTATGTATGTATGTTTGTATGTTTGTTTGTAACCGACTCCTTAGGGCGCGATTTTGACCCACTTCCCGGTTTCCGATTGAGCTGAAATTTTGCACATATGTGTAAATTGGATGACAATGCAATATTATTGTAACATGGAGCTGATCTGATGATGGAGCTGGATGGTGGCCATAGGAACTATGTAATAAAACAACACAATCCCGTCGAGTTTGGGCTCGTTTGATTCGTCTTGACGAGCACTTTGATCCCAGATGGTAACCAGGGTCTGATGATGCAGCTGGAAGATGGCCAAAGGCACTCCACAATAAAACGACACAACCCCATCGAGTTTGGGCTCGTTTGATTCGTCTTGACGAGCACTTTGATCCCATATGGTAACCAGGGTCTGATGATGGAGCTGGAAGATGGCCAAAGGCACTCCACAATAAAACGAAACAACCCCATCGAGTTTGGGCTCGTTTGATTCGTTTTGACGAGTACTTTGGTCCTAGATGGTAACAAGAGTCTGATGATGAAGCTGGAAGGGGGGTAGGTGGCGGGTTGGGGGGGAATGGGGAATGGGGTAAGGGGGTCGGGGGTTTAGAGGGTTGGGGGTTAGGGTGTGGCGGTTGGGGTTAGGGGATGGGGGGGGGGTTTACGGGAAATAGGGCTTGTAGGGGGTGTTGGGGGCTTCGGGGGTAAGTGATTTTGGGGGGTTGTGGGAAATGGGGAGGGGGTAAGAGGCCTAGATGGTAACAAGGGTTTGATGATGGAACTGGAAGGGGGGCGGTAGGTGGCGGGGTGGGGGGAGTGGGGGTGGGGGGGAGCGGGGGTTTCCGAGGGGTATGGGGGTTCGGTGTTAGGGGGGTTGGGTTTAGGTGGTTCGGGGGTTTGTAAAATGAGGAGGGGGTAAGGGGGGTTTAGGGGATTGGGGTAAGGGTGTAGGGTTTGGGGGGTTTGGGGAAATGGGGTGGGGTATGTTGGGGGGTTGGGTTTAGGGGGTTTTGGGGTTGCAGGTGAGGGGGTAAAGTTAGAAAGAAAAAAAATGCAACTAAAAAATAGAAAGTAAATAATAGTTTAAAAAAACTAAAAAACACGCTTTAAAAAATAAAAAATAAATTTTAATAAATTTCAATTCACTATTCTTATAGTGCAGTAAAAAATCTTAATAAGCAATTATTATATTGTTATATCCAGATCAAAATTTGTAAACAATTCTAAATATTGATAAAATAAATAATAATAGTTTAAAATATTTTATTGTAAAAAAAGCGTGGGGTGCTTTTTAAGATGTTATCAAAATGATAATCCTTGACAATTGACACCATGCACCCCACGCTTTTTTACAATAAAATATTTTAAACTATTATTATTTATTTTATCAATATTTAGAATTGTTTACAAATTTTGATCTGGATATAACAATATAATAATTGCTTATTAAGATTTTTTACTGCACTATAAGAATAGTGAATTGAAATTTATTAAAATTTATTTTTTATTTTTTAAAGCGTGTTTTTTAGTTTTTTTAAACTATTATTTTGTTTATGTGAGGGATTATTTTCTGATGAGTGTCTGAAAATGACGTTGACATTGGGCAATTTTTTCAGTTTTGGAAAGCTCATATTTCTTATGTTAGTTGAAATATGGTAAAAAACGAAACATAGGGGCATAGCTGTTGTAGATACAGATTACACAGTAAAAAAAATTTGGCTCTAAATCCATTATCCAGGGAGGAAACAGGGGATTACGTTTGTATGGAGAAATGGTGCGCATCGTATCCTCTTAATAAGTGCGGCAAATGCTGACTGCGACAGGGTTCCGCGGAGAGCCGCGCACGAGCTTGTCGGACTATACATATAAATATAAGGCAAATGATCAGCTATAAAAAAGGTCGCACGCGGTGGCTCAGGTGGCGTGACACGTGGTAACGGACGGGCCATATGGCATGGGTTTGGTCCCGGCCGAAGCTTCTGGAGTCGTTCGTCCATGGACTAGGTGAGGCGCCAGAGTTTAAAAAAATTGGAAAGTTCTAAAATAGCTATTATGCAACTGTATCGTAATAGGGGTCCTTAAAACACGAATGTGGTTTCATGAAACGAGGCGTAGCCGAGTTTCATAAAGGGTCACATGAGTGTTTTAAGGCCAAATTACGTACAGTTGCATACAATATTTTATCTTCTCTCACAAATTTTTCCAAAAACGAAGTAGCCTTTTTGCATTTTTCATGCCATAAAATCTTGATAGCATTTATCGTATAATTTTCTGAACTTTGCTAGTAATAAATTATGAGTCATTTCCTTCGCCGTATCTAAAATATCGGGCGGAGTCAAATTTTCTTCGCATTCACTGATATCAGATATTTTTAAGCAAGAACAAGATTTTCCCACGAAAATTCGTACAACAAAACGAAACGTATGAATGGAATGACGCTAAAACCCAGTACATCACCGCGCATGTGCGCGCATGCGCTAAAGCGGGCGCTGCCACAGACAAGTGAAAATTGGAATCAAAACTTGGTGATATAAACTTTTTGGATTTGCCCTGTATCGTAATGGTAAAAAAAATTGTATTATAACATTATTTCGTTAGAAGAAAAGTGTTATAATATTTTTTTTTAATATTTCGATATTGTGCTTAAAAAGTATGTCAATATAAACTCTTTTTGAATTTTATAATTTGAATTTTACGATAATGAGAGTAGATAAAAAACTTTATTTCCTTTAACAAGCGTGTGTTAATAAATGCAGATTTCCGGGGCCTCCCTTTAGGCTTACAGTGCCTGTGTTAGGACCCTCTCTTCCATTGCTTAGGTGGTAGGTACTTGTAGGAATCTAGAGGTGTCCAGTGTGTTAGCCAGGTTCATATCGTAATTAACATAATATAACATAACATTAAGAAGTCTTATATCTAAAACAAAAGTTATCAGTAAGTAGTAAAAGTAAGTAACACATTAAAAATGCTTTTATTTAGTTAGGTAAATAAAAAATAAGTAATTAAAAGTAAAGTAAAAAAATCTTTATTACCAGAACCTAACTCAATACAAAGAAAAAAAAAACAAACAAAATAGGATAAGTAAAACTAAAAACATTACAAAAAACTACTATGCTAAACTTACTGCTAGGTTAGGCAATGGGTCCCAATCTCAGCGTATGCTGGGCACAACGCCCAGCGCTGGTTTTCAGACTAGTCCCTAGAAGAGGGGCGGTCGCTACTCGCGATTATTTGGTTAAATACTAAATATGAATGCTGTATTGCTTATTCTATAGATAAACAAATACCAGTACCCATAATCACAACGAAAAGCAATGGAGATACATAAAAAAAATATATTATTATTATTATTACGTAGGTATCTTAAAATAAAAATAAAAAAAGGAAAAAAAAAGTGCAATGAGTGAGTGTTGAGTTGCGTAATGTATGCGTCTGAGTGTATGCATCTAAGTGAAGTCCGGTATGTGTGTGTGTGTGTGTGTGTGGTTATGGCGATCATCATCATCATCCCAGCCTATATACGTACCACTGGAGGGCACAGGCCTCGCCTCATAATGAGA
The DNA here is from genome assembly GCA_947859365.1 of Archips crataeganus. Lineage (NCBI taxonomy): Eukaryota > Metazoa > Arthropoda > Insecta > Lepidoptera > Tortricidae > Archips > Archips crataeganus. The sequence goes on along the minus strand of OX402054.1, from coordinate 2,224,463 downwards.
GCGCTTGGGCCGTAGTTCCACGCGGGCCCGTGCGGATTAGGAAATTCACACAAGCCATTGAATTTTCCTCAGGCGGGTGCACGTTTTCTCACGATGTTTTCCTTCACCGTAAAGCTCATCGCGTGTCGCCAATTCCACAGAGTCTAAAGACGAAAGTCTTCAATAAGTGCGTCCTACCCGTCATGACATACGGTGCCGAAACATGGACACTCACTGTAGGGATGGTCCACAAATTTAAAGTTGCTCAGCGTGCTATGGAAAGCGCTATGCTCGGAGTTTCTCTAAAAGATCGAATTCGTAACGAAGTGATCCGACAGAGAACCAAAGTTATCGACATAGCCCGACGGATCAGCACGCTGAAGTGGCAATGGGCAGGCCATATAACCCGCAGAACCGATAACCGTTGGGGTAGAAGAGTTCTTGAGTGGAGACCACGGATCGGCAAACGCAGCGTGGGACGTCCTCAGACTCGGTGGAGCGATGATCTTCGCAAGGCGGCTGGCAACAGCTGGATGAGAGTGGCCGAGGATCGTGCTCAGTGGCGTGCCATGGGAGAGGCCTATGTCCAGCAGTGGACGAACATAGGCTGATGATGATGATGAAAGCTCATGGTAAATTTCAGATGTAATTTTGCACATAAATTCAGAGGTGCCTCGAAGCCAAGACCTCTGCTTGAGAGGCCATAGGTCCAACCACTAGGCCACCACGACTTTCTTTATACCTTATTCCACAATAGCCTTGAATTTGATTTGATTTGATGATAATGAAAACGCTGTAAATAAATAAATAAATAAATAAATATAAGGGGACAATCTTACACAAATCGACCTAGTCCCAAACTAAGCAAAGCTTGTACTATGGGTACTAGACGACGATAAAAAAACATACTTATATAGATAAATAAATACTTAAATACATAGAAAACATCCATAACTCAGGAACAAATATTCGTGCTCATCAACAAATAAATGCCCTTACCGGGATTCGAACCCAGGACCTCTTGCATCGTAGGCAGGGTCACTACCAACTACGCTAAAGCGGTCGGTCGTTAATACGCTATTATGTCAACACAGTGGGTACAGTTTACAGGAAGAACAACTCAACGCGTGCAACTTGAATGTATCAGAAAGTATATTGTTTAGAATTAAAATAAAAGTTTTCTAATCCATAGAAGAAATTTAATTTGCACTCACAACAGCTGGCACAATATATGAAAAAGGAAGTAAAAGAGAAAGTAAAAAACAATGTTGCCAGCATACAAAAAATATAAAAATTACGTTCCTATGTACGTTATTGTACAATATGCACTTCAAAATAGTCCCAGATGATAGTATCAGATAGATTGAAGCGTAATTTAATAGTAACTCGCATTGAATAATAAGTGTTCAGAATCCATGACGGGCATTTGCATTACAACGGTATTGCACTCTGTTGCAAGTTATTAATGAAAAATGGGGTGAAAAGGTTCTCGAGTTGCATCCACGGACCGGAAGATACAGTGTAGGTAGGCCTCCAACATCTATTTCTCTTGTTATTTGTTGATTTCATGTGCTTTTTGTACAATAAAGAGCTAAACATACATAAACACATCCATATATATAGACGACCAGATGGCCTAGTGGTTAGAGAACCTGACTACGAAGCTTGAGGTCCCGGGTTCGATTCCCGTGTCGGGGCAGATATTTGTATGAATAATACGAATGTTTGTTCTCGGGTCTTGAGTGTTTGATATGTATTTAAGTATGTATCTATCTATATAAGTATGTTTATCCGCTGCCTTGTGCCCATAACACAAGCTATGCTTTGCTTACTTTGGGACTAGGTCAATTGGTGTGAATTGTCCCGTGATATTTATTTATTTATTATTATTATTATTATATATTAAGTTTCAAGCTTAGACCAATATGAACGCCGCTTAACGACCGCTTTAGCCTAGTTGGTAGTGACTCTGCCCACGAAGCAAGAGGTCCTGGGTTCGAATCCCGGTAAGGGCATTTATTTGTGTGATGAGCACGAATATTTGTTCCTGAGTTATGGATGTTTTCTATGTATTGAAGTATTTATTTATTTATATAAGTACATATGTTTATCGTCGTCTAGTACCCATAGTACAAGCTTTGCTTAGTTTGGGACTAGGTCGATTTGTGTAAGATTGTCCCCTAATATTTATTTATTTATTTATGTTTGGCGAGCCTTGGGAGAGTCCTATGTTCAGCAGTGGACGTCTTTCGGCTGAAATGATGATGATGAACTTTTCACCTCAGGTACATACCTACACACGATAAGGCGTGTAATTGGCCAGATCGTGGGAATGCCAGCACCTGCCTGTCTTGCGTTCCCATAAGGCACCGTCACACTCTTTGAGCTTGACCCCAAGCTAATATGGAAATTGTGTGACTTTATGGGACTTCGCTTTTGGCCATCTGCTCAAACAGATACAACATTCAAATCTATCGTCAAGAACACTTTAATAACTGAGGCGTATTTTAAAAATTAAAAAATAAAAAAAAAAAATTAATAAATTTCAATTCGCTATTCTTATAGTGCAGTAAAAAATCTTAATAAGCAATTATTATATTGTTATATCCAGATCAAAATTTGTAAACAATTCTAAATATTGATAAAATAAATAATAATAGTTTAAAATATTTTATTGTAAAAAAAGCGTGGGGTGCTTTTTAAGATGTTATCAAAATGATAATCCTTGACAATTGACACCATGCACCCCACGCTTTTTTTACAATAAAATATTTTAAACTATTATTATTTATTTTATCAATATTTAGAATTGTTTACAAATTTTGATCTGGATATAACAATATAATAATTGCTTATTAAGATTTTTTACTGCACTATAAGAATAGTGAATTGAAATTTATTAAAATTTATTTTTTATTTTTTAAAGCGTGTTTTTTAGTTTTTTTTTACTATTATTTATTTTCTATTTTTTAGTTGCATTTTTTTTCTTTCTAACTTTACCCCCCTCACTTACAACCCCGAAACCCCCTAAACCCAACCCCCCAACATCCCCCACCCCATTTCCCCAAACCCTCCCCAAACCCCACACCCTTACCCCCAATCCCCTAAACCCCCCTTACCCCCCTCCTCATTTTACAAACCCCCGAACCACCTAAACCCAACCCCCCAACACTCCCACCCTATTTCCCGTAACCCCCCCCCATCCCCTAACCCCAACCGCCACACCCTAACCCCTAACCCTCTAAACCCCCAACCTCCTTACCCCATACCCCATTCCCCCCACCCCACCACCTACCCCCCTTCCAGCTCCATCATCAGTCCCTTGTTACCATCTAGGACCAAAGTACTCGTCAAAACGAATCAAACGAGCCCAAACTCGATGGGGTTGTTTCGTTTTATTGTGGAGTGCCTTTGGCCATCTTCCAGCTCCATCATCAGACCCTGGTTACCATATGGGATCAAAGTGCTCGTCAAGACGAATCAAACGAGCCCAAACTCGATGGGGTTGTGTCGTTTTATTGTGGAGTGCCTTTGGCCATCTTCCAGCTCCATCATCAGACCCTGGTTACCATCTGGGATCAAAGTGCTCGTCAAGACGAATCAAACGAGCCCAAACTCGACGGGATTGTGTTGTTTTATTACATAGTTCGTATGGCCACCATCCAGCTCCATCATCAGATCAGCTCCATGTTACAATAATATTGCATTGTCATCCAATTTACACATATGTGCAAAATTTCAGCTCAATCGGAAACCGGGAAGTGGGTCAAAATCGCGCCCTAAGGAGTCGGTTACAAACAAACATACATACAAACAAACATACAGGTGAAGCTAATATAAAGCGTGTAATAATGAATAATGATTACTATTTAATTTAAGTATTATACATTTTTGGCAAATTAATCTGATCTGTATCAAGAATAAAAAATATTAAGAAAAAATAACAATTAATAAAATTTAAGTATAAACTAAATATCTAACTTAAAAACCACTAGAATAATTCAAAAAAAGGCTCTCGTGGCATCGTACCCAAAAGGCTGGCAGCATTCCCTCATTGAATGGCGATGGTGGTTCGTTGAGAGAGATATTTAGCTGCTAGCCCTTTGGTCTCCCCAGTTGTGCCGACCAGATAGGTACCTAGTAGATTCTTTGACATTCATTAGTACTTGTTAGCATAAATTGAATAAAGATATTTTGATATTGACATTGAATGAACAATATAGTGTTTAATTAACAGATTTAAAGCGAAATTTCTCGCTTGCCCCCTGTCATTAAAAAAAAAAACTAAATCAAATATGCCGTTGAGTTTTCATAAATTGACTCGCTCGTTTGTCATGTAATACACCGCGACTCCATCTGCGGAGAATAGGGTATAAAAAATATAACCCTGTCCTTGCAGTCGGGTAAATAGCCCACGACCTATTCTCAAACTTACCAAATACAGAAAAAAAAAATTTGATAAAAATTGGTCAAGCTATTTCGGTGGGAGTTCGAGAACAAACATCGTGACACGATATTTTTATATATTAGAAGAAGAAAGATTAGAAAGATGGACGTGACAATGTTGTCCTTGACGCTTGCACTATGCTAGTAAATTAATACGAGTAAGTAAATGCCCTGTCTGGCTCTGCGAACCAGTTTTTTTTATGAATTACCTACAGCATTTCTAAGTTTATCATTTCGTTGAATATTAACTTGAAGCGTGAAATAAACAAACTCTTGCTCACCTTTAATAACACTATTAAGGCTACAACTCAATTTCCTTCCAAAAAGTCCGACACTTATGATAGCAGCGCAGGCGCCGCTACCGTCAAGTAATCGATTAAACAAACATCCGGACGGTTGTCATAAATCATGATCCTGATTGGATGGGGCGGGCAAAGAGAAAGGTATAATGTAGAAGCCAGAGATCATCGTAAATGCAGTTTGCAGGTTTGAAGTAACCTGTGGATTTTTTGACTTCTGTGTTTATGTCTACACTATAATACCTAAGCACGTAATCATGTGCAAAATAAAAAAAGTAAAATTAAAATCAAATAAAATTACTTAAATACTTAAGAAATCAGTTATATTACCTACCTTATGTAGGGGTATACATATAGATTGATCGCACAGCTGGACACAGGCTTTTCATATTGAAAACACTTGGAACTGACGTTCTCACTGGCATTGGTAAGCTATTTTTCATTTTCAAGGAATTTTCTAATTGCAGTTACTACTGAATAGTATATTTTCTGAAGCACAATCACTATAATAATCCAATTTTTGAGCAATTAAGCAGAAAAGAAAAAGAACTTCGTTTCTGAGTTGGGAAATTAAGTATTGATGTATTTATGCAAACCCTTTTTTTGTACAAAATATCCCTACAAGGGATCTCTACCAGTCAACCTTTGAATGGATGAGTTGAGCATTTAGTAAGGGACCGACAAAGAGTAAGTTTAAAAGTCAGATATAGTGAAAGCTACAAAACAAAAGCTATAAATAAATAAATAAATATAAACATTACGGGACAATTCATACCAATTGACCTAGTCCCAAATTAAGCTAAGAAAAGTTTATATTACGTGTACTAGGTAACAGAATAAAAAAAACAATGAAAAAAATAGCAGTAATAAAAGTAGCAGTACTCTCTATATTTTAAAAAGAAGGTGTGTGCCGCATCTACTTCAAGTCTTCCCTGAATTACACCACTGAGTTTGCCTCATGATTCCATAGCCCAACAGATTGCACTGTAAAGTATTTAGATTAAATTTTGATAGACTAGCTTGAGATATGTAAGTATACAGCTTTAAAGGTATGTGGCGCTCGCGTTTTTAATTCGCGAAACATTACTATTCCTTTGCCCAGTCTCTGCTCTGCCTCGTTGATCTTTGCACCGGAGACGCGCCTCCCACTCTCGCGCAGCCAATTAAACGATCGCTGGATCAGGTGCTATACTCCAACCGCTCGAGAAGCGTTTGCCTTTATTTTTATAACTTAAAGCTCTTCGTGAACTACGGTTTCGAGAAGTTTACGGAAACGTGCAATATGGGAACTGTATGTATACAAGATTGGGCACATTTAGCTCATTTATTAAGTACTAGCCTTCCGTCCGCAGCTTGGCCCGCGATAAATTAATTTTCCCGTAGGAAAAGGTATTTTCCCGGAGTAAAAAGTAGCCTATGCCACTCAGTAATAAGTAGCTTTCTAACGGCAAAAGAATTGTAGTTTTTAAGTTTATTCGTTACACACAAAAATACAAATCTTTCCTCTTTATAATATTAGTGTAGACGTAGACTGAAGCGCTAAGTTAGAATATACCTGTGTAGTTACTAATAGTCAGCAATGGCGATAAATAAAATCTTACTAATATTTATTATAGATGAGAAAATTTTGTGAGTCTTCGTATGAGTTTATTTTAAACAAAAATATTGTCACTCGTTCCTAGATTTGGGTCAAGACTTGGGTTAGGTTGGGCTCCTCTCTTTCTACTCTGGGAGCCCCTCAGGCACAGGGTCGTGGGTTCGAGCTTGGGCTCGCACTTTTGACTTTTTCAAAATTTTCGTGCGTAACTACATTTCAAATTTACTATGAGCTTTGCGGTGAAGGAAAACATCGTGAAACTTGAGTGTGTGTGTGAAATTCTCAATTAGTACTACAGCCCAAGCTCTCTGATTCAGAGCAGAAGCCTGGAGTGGTATATAGGCTGGGATGATAATGATGATTTTACTCTCATCCTATACCGTGTGGCTGAAAGAAGTGCTGAAAACGATTTTGATTCCGAAAACAATCTACGCGCGTTGTGATATGTGAAAAAATGTAATTAATATAATTCAATAGAATATACTATCTAGACTTAATCTGGACCATGTTGCTTAAGATCGTTGAAAGTTTAAGCACATCACATTTCAGCCAAAGTATCAGTTGTGGGTTATACTTTATTTGCACCTGAAGCGTATTAAGTTATTATAGCAATATGCTCCTCTACCTTCGACCCTGTGATCAACCGGCACCGAAGTGATGACGCTGGTCAAAGATAGAATTAAATATAGACGCGTAGCTGAATTCGTAAAAAACAAATTTCGCCGCCAAGCGCCGGCTTGCGCTGGTGTTCTACCATAAATCAACTGACCTACTTTTTTGAGCTGTCAAAATACGACTCTCCCATAATATTTTGTATGACAATTGTTACGACGTCAAAAAATGTTGCATTTTTGTACCAGGCAAAATCTGGTTCAAATAAGACAGTCAGTCAAATAAAAAACATTTTGCAGATTATTTATTATTTATTATTATTTATAGGGCTTTATGTTTTGTTTTCTAATGGAACAGTGGTGTAGAATTACTGTAATGATTAGTAGTTTTCGATATTGTACTACTGTTACTGTTCGATGTTTTTTTATTTGTATCTCTTTCTTCAAATATATATTATTTTCCTGTGTACCGAATATGTGAAATCTCTCTCTCTTTCTCTATTTTATAATTAAATACTGCTTGCAGCAAAAGATCAATTTTAAAAATACTTTGTTTTCAATATCACTAGGTATCACATCTATTCTTAAACTTTTCCAAGCACCTAACGCCAAAAATTCGGGGCGCCAAATAGTTTTTTAACAAAAAAAAAACGAAATTTATTTACGCCCACTGTTGGTTTTACATTATTACTTAATCTTCTGTGTTTTACAAAAAAACGGCGCCAAAAATTAGGTTTTTTAAAGCCACGTTTCTTTCGAACTAGTTTATTGGTGAATTTTATTGCTACTAGTCGGAAGGCAAATAAAGGTTGTAATCATAGGCTTTCGTAGAACCCTGTTTGAAAAAGAAGCGCCACGAACTACTTTATTTTGATTGTTGATGATTGTTACTCTTGTAAAAAACTAGGTGGGAATATTTCATTTTCGCAGCATATTTGAGTTTAAAAATTTATAAAAAAAAAAAAAAAATAGAGCCGTCTTCAAAAACAAATGAATTTTTATTTCATATCTTTTGGGTGTTTTTGAAGGTGGTTCTATTTTTTTTTATTTAGTTGTTACTCGAAACTTTTCTTCCTAAAAACAGCTTGATTCAAAGAGTTAATTTAATTTAATCTTTTTTCTAAAAACGCCACCAATCTCACATTAAATTTCACCGACGTATTAGCCCAAAAACTGACGATGCGAACAAAATTGTTAAGTAAAAAACTAAAAACAAACAAGAGCATAATTCATTATTGCACGCCGACAGATTGGGCCCAACACTGGGCCATAAATGTCTATAATCGGGAATCGAACCCAAAGCTCGCACCCAATAATCAAACTTAATCACCTTGTTTGGTCAAATACCGCGGTGTTAGAAAAAAGAAAAACGCTTCTTTATACAATGTATCTCAAAATGATTCATCCAGTGGTTAAGAGGATACGATGCGCACCATTTCTCCATACAAACGTAATCCCCTGTTTCCTCCCTGGATAATGGATTTAGAGCCAAATTTTTTTTACTGTGTAATCTGTATCTACCATAGCTATGCCCCTATGTTTCGTTTTTTACCATATTTCAACTAACATGAGAAATATGAGCTTTCCAAAACTGAAAAAATTACCCAATGTCAACGTCATTTTCAGACACTCATCAGAAAAGAATCCCTGACATAAACAAAAAAAGGAAAACATAGGGGCATAGCTAAATCTGTCTTCTAATTATTTTTGAAAAAAATAATTTCATTGGTCCAGTTTTCGAGAAGATAACAGGGGATTACAAAATGTTGTTTTGATCAATTTTACGCGCCTATTAACGGTCTGAGCTGCAGTTGTCCCACTCTCGCTGTACTGACACGCAGGTGTTCGGGCGAGACAGCGACATTTCATTAAGATACCTATTTCTCAAAAGTTTCTCAGCCATCGTACCCTCTTAAGGACCAAAATGGAGGGTAAACGCAAAGAACACGTCTAGTGACACAAGCAACTTTTTGAGTTAAGTATAGCGCTTTGAAAGTAAGTCATCGTGAACAATTACTATGGTAACCACCTTGTTCAAAAGAAAAAAAATCAGATATCCATTCCATCCATCCAAAGTGGAGAAATTGCGAAACGGGACATCAATGACTCGAGGACATGACGAATGCAATGATGGTTTAAAGAATTGTAACGTTGGTACGGTACTTATTAAAAAAACAGTTAAATATTCTAAGTAAATTTTTAAATACCTTGAATAGAGTCTAAATATTTTTCTTCTTTTTTAGGGTTCCGTAGTCAACTAGGAACCCTTATAGTTTCGCCATGTCTGTCCGTCTGTCTGTCCGTCCGCGGCTAAGCTCAGAGACTGTTAGTACTAGAAAGCTGTAATTTGGCATGAATATATATATCAGTCACGCCGGCAAAGTGATTACATAAAAAAAACTAAAACGATTTTTTTTAGGGTACCTCCCATAGACGTAAAGTGGGGGTGATTTTTTTTTTCTCGACTAACCCTATAGTGTGGGGTATCGTTGGATAGGTCTATAAAAACCATTGTGGGGTTGCTAACATGATTTTTCTATTTAGTTATCTGTTTGCGAAATATTCAACTTTAAAGTGAACATTTTCATTAAAATCGACCGTCCCCCCCTCTAAAATCTAAACTGTTGGGCGGAAAAATTTGAAAAAAATCAGAATGGTAGTAAATATATCAAATTTACTAGGACAATTATCGTAGGCAGGGTCACTACCAACTAGGCTAAAGCGGTCGTTAAATGACTCGTCGTTTCATCGGTCATCGTCGTTTGAGCGGTCGTTTTATGACTGTTGACATCAGAGTAAAAACAACAAGGCTGATTGTAAGAGAAAATGGTCTTTGATGTTTTAAACCGTTCAACTAACATTGAACCTTAGGGTGGTAAAGGGATTTCTTGGTCGACTGTACAGTCGGGGTACCTATGAAAACCTTCGTCAGTTATTAAATTGATTCCTTCATGAAATCATAGACTCTTAAATACTACTTTTTGAAAAGTGGGAAACGTCAATGCCAAATAGTTTCGTTGCAAATAAAATGTTGACGGGACTGACAATTGCTTTGGTGTAAGCAAATGTCAACTTTAAGGTGACCCCGACTGTACTTTGCGAGCTCTACATTTTAAGATAAAAATCTCACTTTTTCATAAAGGTGATTAGTGTTTCCTTCAAATTAACACACTTATAAAGACTTTTCAAACAAAATAAACATACATACGCCTGTATCACAAAGGGGGTAGCGAGAGCACACGAAACTTTACATTTAAGTTTCGGGGCTACTTAGGTATATCAATTTTAGGCTAAAGACTTTTCACCCAGAAAGTATAATTTAAAATGACGTCACGTCTTGGATGAGTTCAACTTCAAACATCAACTAAAATAAATTCGGCTGAAACATTTTGTCAAACTCAATTAATTCTTAAAAAATATATACTCGTAGGGGTACTAGAGGTTAGAGATATCTTAACACGTTCACAGTCCCGTACGAAATTCAAATTCCTGGTAAGTCCTTAATTTAATCTAATCATTGTACCGTCTTGCTCAGTGTGTAAACAAGATATTGTACTAATCTGGATGCAAGTCTGTTTGATTCTTAGTACCCCATATATGGGCACAGACCTGTGAAGCTAAGTCGCTGTGACCCTTATATGGGGCACTGGACTGTGAATGTGTTAAGATAAAGCATTTACTTTGACCTGAAAAAAGGTTAAAGATAAAGAAAAGTTAAAGCACAATGTTCGCTCAGAGAACTCCATCTTTTGCTTGCAGATGAAGTTAATACGTCATTTTGATACCTGATGTACTTTAACGTTCTTGAAAAACGCTCTTTTCTTTTCTAGAGTCAAAATATTATCCCACGAGAACGTAGGTATTACCGCGATAAATAAGTATTCAATGTCTCAATCTAGATCTTTGTATATATTTACCCCAATTTGCATCCAAATACTTTCAACTGTTATTGCGTGTAAAAAACATCATTATCATCTAAACATCCACAGTTGCACACCTTTACAAACTTTCCTATTTATAATATTAAAGTCACAATCTAGGGCACAGGCTTCCTCTCAGGATAAAAGGGCTTAAACTGCGGATCGAACTTGAAACATCACACCCACTGAACAACTCTGAAGGTGTGTACAGATTTGCCGATGTTTACTTCTTTCGAAATATTTATATTTGAAACTAGCTGATGCTCGCGGCTTCGCCCCCGCCGCCGACTTTTTTTCGATACAAACCTTGTCCAGATAATTTCAAACCCAAAAAAAAAAGAATTATCCAATTTGGTGCAGTCAATCGGAACTTATGCGCGTACATAGGTACATTTCGGTGATACACTTTTATTTATTATATAGAATTCGTGTATAAACTTCGAAAAACTCAAATCTCTTTCTTCGTCAATCTCGTTTTTGTTTGACAAATAAAAATTATGCTTGAGTTCGTGGACGCGCGTGATATCTTTAAGAAAAATACTAAACAACTCTAAAAATGGTGTGATATTTTTACAACGATAAATCTTTCCAATTTACGAAAAGAAAACCTTGTCCTTAAATTATCCCAAAATTTACTTTTTTGCACCCGAGTAAACAAAATACTACTTACACACCAAAATATGTCACCGAAAGACATGTCAGTCGGCTAATATCAATATGGATAGCTATTATTTTATTATAATAACACCGGCATTACAAAGACCCTAATTATTAGTTTTTGTGTCATGACAAAACAGTATTTGTTTAATGAAGTGTGTGATAATTATCCGTGTTTGACCAAGTTATACTTACATACAACTAAAGTAGCTAATACTTTAACACGTCGCAATAACATTCAAAATCACTGCACATAATGATGTCATTTTGAATCCGGATCAGAATATAAATTGGCAAAGAAATCCAACGACAAATTTGTATTTTACAACCCATGATTTTGTAGACTAAGCTTATGCAGTTATGATAGGATAGAATTTGCAATGGCAAAGCGTGTCACGACTGCAAATGGTTTTGTATGCATTGGTCCTTTTGCGGTTTGTGACAAAGACATTTTTTTGCTTTTTTTTGTTTTGACCATTGCGGTGGTCGGCGCCTGCGTACTGACTTGCAAATCATATTTGCGTGACCATCTATTTGTCATAATTCGTTGCGGTATCTTTTGTTTTTTTTTTCTGTATTTGTGAAAGAAAAAAGTATTTTTTTTTGTAAATGGTCAGTGATAGTTTTGCTCATATTTTTTTCCAAAGAAATAGCATTGTGTGTAGCGCGGATTGGGAACTTCACACACACCATTCAATTTATTTGCAGGCGGACGCAAGTTTCCTCCACGATGTTGCCCTCCGTAAAGCTCATGGAAGAGTTCAAATGTAATTTCACACATAAATTCCGAAAAAGTAGACACGGGCCATAGGTCAGACCAATAGCCTACCACTGTTTTATTTTTTGTAGATTCTAAATAAATAAAATTGCCGTATAAAAAGGACACCAAAAAATACGGAGCACGCACACCGCACCGATATCCTTTCCACGCTGTCCTTGGTTAAAAATACAAGGTTTTTGTACAATTGTAAAAAACCTCGTTTTTTCAAAAGCCCTTTCATCCGACATCGCGTGATGAAGGAAATTCAATAAGAGAGCTCTTTTCATTAATATAATATTAATCATTAAGCCGGCAAGGGCAACTGTACCGTTTGCTCGGGTACATTGTTTGGAGGTCAGCTTTTTTTTAAATAAGTGGTAGGATCGATGGTGAACGGCAAAAAGTATGGGTGTGCGGATTACGAGAAATATTGAGTGGTGAAATTAATAGCGGTGCGTGCATCAAAGGCTGGCGTATTTGAATGTGGCGTTAGTTATTTGTGTATTTGATTGGACATTTGATTCTTAGTTCAAAAAATGTTGGTCCTTTCTGCAGTGAAAAATGAAATAAAATTAAAAAAAAATCGTGACAAGATATATTTTTTGTTAGAATATTTTATTTATGCTTGCCCTTTTTTTTTTTGTAAACTAAGTAGGTACCTACAAGTAAAAAGTTACATAAGTGATTTTTGAGATAAAGGATACGGAAATGTAAATTTTCGTGTATTTTATTAGGTATACAATTTAAAAACTACACACGTTAAAATTATAAAGACTAACTACTCCAGAGTTTTTTACATCAATGATTTTTGAGCTTCTGCTTAAACTTATGTTGTCACCGTTTTCATCTTGCTAGTTTTCATAATTCTATGTCAACGAATTGCATACACTATGCATTTTTCTGGAACAAAAAAACTATGTCCCTCCCAGGGTCTCAAACTACCTCCATACCAAATTTCTTCTCAATCGGCTTAGCAGTTTAAGCACGAAGAAGTAACAGGCAGACATAATTACTTTCGCATTTTAATTAATAGTAAGGTTAAGGATAACTATTTATTTACTTATTGTAACTGAGAGACTGCACATGTATTCAAACTGAGATAATAGGATAATTTACTAATTTAAGAATTAGTTCTAAAAACAAAGATTCCAGGTAGCTCCCGTGTTAAATTTAATTATGAATTAAACAAATCAAAACGATACCACTTTCCCTGTCTTTGATTTCAGCAACTGTCTTAACTCTGCAGTTACTTAACTAACATCACGAGATATCTTAGTTATCAAACAAAGTGCATACAAATACGTTGGAATTAGAAACTAAAACGTAACGTATTTCTTAAAGTTTTGCCCAGAAAGGTGTGAATTATACCCACAGGGCAAAATCAACACTTTGATTTGATGATTGTTTATAAGAACATCAAGCTATTATAATAATCGATCAAATAAACACTTTGGTTTCGTATCAGAATAAGATTAAAAAACAATGATCGATTATTTTTATTTTATTTTATTAAAACAAGCATGGTGCGCAAACATGGTCACCGACCGAAAACCAAAAGTTCAAGCTTAAAAATTTTAACCGACACAGAAACATAGGTAGGTTTAGGTTATGTTAAGTTTGCATCGGCCCGAAGGGCGAAAAGCTTACAGAAATAGAATGAAAGAAAGAAAGAAAATACATTTATTTACAACATCATAAGACACATCATCAATATTTTTACAAAACAAAAGACAACACAAAAGCTGAAGATAGAATGTGTCATTGCGGTTGCAAATCGGACACTGGCTCAGCATAATGCTAAGGCATTTATACGCTGCACCCCAGCGCTGATTTTCAGCCAGCACCGTTGGTGACACCCGGATCGCTGTTTGACTAGCAGAGAGACACTATGACAGGCTGCTTAAAAAAAGAAGCAAAAAATAATGCTTACGATTTGTTTCATACTGTTTAAAAAAGTCAAAGTCAGCCAGTTTTTTTTTTAATTCATGTAAATTAACCACAAGCATTTATTAAGCAGTTCCGTTACTACACGTGAGAGGCAGTCATGCGATGCATATCTATTTTCGTGACTCAATCCGTCCTTCTCCACTTCCACTTCCCAAATATCATCAAGGCCCTAACGAGCTTCTTGCGCTATTTGATTTTAGATATTCTATGCACTCGTGTATGTGTGTTGGAGAGCGGCTAGAATCAACGCGGTGCGTAAGCGCAAGCGACGCAATTTCCCCGTCCGATGGCCGAAGAAAAACTAACGCAACTAACTATGCGGACAAGGGGGAAACGCAACGGCTCAATATAGGTTGGTCAGACCGTGCGTGTATTTAGGTATTTTCATGGTATTACTAAAATAAATATGTAAATATTTTTAAAATGTAGCAACACTAGGCCCTAGAAAACATTTTGTTTTATTAACATTCAAAAAGTCTTGACCTGCCGTGCAGTATTTACACCGTACTAAGGATTTAGTCATTAGAATAAAGACTGGGGCATAAAATTACATCATCAAATGGGTCATGGGTACTTGACTTATTCTGGAATTAAATGGGTTACCAATGTAAAGTTCATTCCCTCCAGCAATCACAAGTACAAAGAACTCCTTGAAAGGCTCTATAGATGTTGCTCCTGTCGTTGTATCCCATACAAATCCATACAAAAGACGAATTTTACTTGGCTCTTTACAAAGAACATCATTATGGCATTATTTTTCGCAAAAATAAGAAAAACAATCTTTACTCTGCACCCTTTGAACTGCAAAGTAACTTAGAAACACCCCTATTACAACTACATACGAGTTAAGTCGTAATTTTCTGGTAATACAATAAATTTCACTAATTATTATTATACAATATTACCAGCGCCGTCAGGTAGAAATACTTTGATCTTTATTTTGTAAGCATAAGTGCTATGTTGGATGCAGAGCTATACTGGTAAATAAATCGTGAGGCCGAAGACCTAATTCTGACGTAACAGTTACGTCTTTGACTTTTTAAACCTTCACGGTACCAATAAGTATTGAGAAATAAAGACTTGAGTTTAAAATTAACTTAATATTATAAAATAATAGCTGTTTCTCGTTACTACGTCTACATTTCGCAGAAACCTTGGACATTTCTGGCAAAATTCTATATGTACATTTTATTACACTAAAATTGCTTAGTACTTAAGAGGGTTTATACCTGCTGAGCTGGCAACGTTGCATTTTTGTTAATTTTTCTCGATTATTCCATAAAAATTGAAGTGTCTACTGCAATAATAATTCGTGATAGACTTTTATTTTCTTAAAAAACGAACAAATTATTACCTAACGATTTTTAAAGAAAATAAAAGTCTCATCACGAATTATTATATACAAAAAATTATTAATTTTCATTCAATTTTTATGGAATAATCGAGAAAAACTAACAAAAATGCAACGTTGCCAGCTCAGCAGGTATAAACTCTCTTAACTAAATGTAAACAAAAATGAACAACTAACAGTTATGGCGTCGGGTTAACCAGCCAAATGCAATATTTGTAAGTGACTTTCACGCGTTGCATTATTGACGTACCAACTCTTTAGTTTAGTCGCATGATAAATTATTGTTATTATTTATTAAGGGGGTGTTTCACCACCTTATTGTCAAACTACTGGTCACGTAACCAATGAATAAACTAAGTACTTGACAAATCTGTCGGCTAGTTTTTTTTTCAGTTTCACCACTCCGGTCCTGTGCAAACTAAGTACCACTTAACTAATCGTGGGTAACAAAAAGTCAGAATGGCAACGTCGCATTTCACGACCACGCGTTCCTGTTCGCACACTTTCGTTCAAAGAGTCACTCATTGTTAAAGCAAAAGAAATCGTTAACTATATAATTTTTAAATACATCTATTTTTTTTGCATAAACAAATGTGTAACATTATAATTCATCCAAAATCGGTATTTATTAACGATACTTTGTTAACAATAACAAAGAAAAATAAAATCACGTAAAACGAATCGAAAAGTGGCGCCAAACCATTTGACAGATTAACTTTTTTTAATGGCGATGTACAAATTCACGTAGAACAAACGATTGTGCCCACTGAAAAAAAGTCTGTAATTAAAAAATATTACGAATTTTTGGATTTATTTTTACATACTAAAAGCGTACCTATATTTTTTTATTCAAATCTTGATATTTGAATCCTCGTTTGCAATTTAGCATGACTTCTTTCTTTAAAATATAAAAAATACTTTGATTTATTTTTCTGAAACCGGCTGAAGGGCTCTCCAACCATGACCACAAAAAAATTAACTGACTAATTAAAAAGTTATGTGACGGATAAAAATGCTAAATGCCACCTGATCTGATGGTCAAATTAAAAAACAGTTTGTCCGTCACTTAGCGCTAATCAAGACTGGTGAAACATAAATTTTCAGTTCATCTGTCAAATAAGGTTATGATTAAGCTAATCCGAACTTTAAAAAAAGTGGTGAAACAGCCCCTAAATACCCACGTGCATATAAACCATAAATACGGTATAAACGGCCATAATCACAAATGTAGATATATCTAGAGTGTTAACAGAACCTACAATAGTTTATTTGATTACCTAGATTAACACATACCTACACCGGAAAACCGCGAAGTCCCCTCGGAATACCGATAAACGAATTATTTTCAGATAAAATCGCAGCCAATAGCCAGTCAGCCATGCCATAAGACACAACCACTTTTACGCAATAAAACATGGATATTTTTAGCTGTCCCTATTAACTGTCGTCTATGATTTTCCCCACAGCACAGAATAAATAGTACCTACGAGTCCCAGAGTTGCAATATCCTCTTCTTACTTTCATGGAGTTAAAAATGTTTCGTAAAGTCAACTTGCGAAATTCTTCGATCTATATAAAAAAGTGAAGAACAGTAGTATTTTCATAACAATAACTCCATACAACCATTGTGTATGCGACACAATAATTTGTATGGCTACCGGACCTCGCGCGCCCCGGGTCATGCCGGCGTCATTGCGAAATCGCTAGCGAAAACGAGTGCCTTAAGCCGAGTTTAGACTTGCAAGAAAAAAATATGCAAGTTGTATTACATTGCGAGGCGTTTATTCTTCAAGTACCGCAAAGGGCTCTTTCACTTGTCTTCTTTTTAAACTACCAGGTCTTTCGGAAGGACCATCATTGCCAAGAAGAAACTTTGCAGAAAGTCACCTTTTCAAAAGGAAATAAAATAAATAATTAGAAGAAAAAACATTTTAATTACAATAAAAATTAAAGAGAAATTAAAAAAAAATACAGGGATGTATGGGGTCCCTTAGTTAGGTACACTAGACAAAGCATGTGTTAGTTGACGAAATAAATGAAAGTCAAAGTCGACATTGTTTCTTTTGCTATGTTACTATTGTTATTGTGTGTTTGTTTATTGTCATTGTGTTGTTGTTTGTTGTTTTTCTTTGCTTTATCAAGCTGAAATAATAAGGGTGTCACATTCACTCGTAAGTGAAAATAGCTTTACAGTAAAACGCCTGTAGCCGATATACCGAAGCTTGATTACCTACTATCTTCAAATGTCCAAAATTCTCAAAGTTCAATGTCGACTATTTCAATTTATTTAAGTTTCAGCAATGCATCAAGATTACACTATACCTATTTAATACCATTATATTTTTGTTCTGTGCCACTTATTGTTTAGAAAAATTTAATTATGAGCAAATCGAGGAAGATTATTTACGTGCAATTACCACAACGTACGAGCCGAGCGAGCGATGTGAGCATGCAATGGCAGCGGCCGGCAAAATACCAGGACCAAAATTATTTATTTATGTTTCAAGGTTTTCGGTCAAATGTACTTTCGGGGTGTAAAACATTCGGCGTTTCAATATTCGCACTTCCGTTCTTTGATCTTGTCGCACATATTGTAATAGGTACTCTTTGGTTATGTTTATGTACTAGCTTAAAATTGCTGTGCGACGTTCGTTTGTAAAAAAATAATATATATTGACTTTTATGAAAAATGGTAAAGGACTAATACACAATTCCAAAACCTGAACTGTTTTTTGCCATTTTTTCACAGATCTTGTGAAATTTAAGTTGAACTTCGGTATTAAGTATGATGTGTACCATCTAGCCAGCCGTGCTAGCAGTTAAAGCCACTACCGGCCAAGCCCCTCTGGCCACTCAGCGGCATTAGTTCCACGCCACTGAGCCAGCAATTCCTTAGGAATGTAAGAATGGCATCAAAGTGGAGAAATTGCGAAACGGGACATCAATGACTCGAGGACATGACGAATGCAATGATGGTTTAAAGAATTGTAACGTTGGTACGGTACTTATTAAAAAAACAGTTAAATATTCTAAGTAAATTTTTAAATACCTTGAATAGAGTCTAAATATTTTTCTTCTTTTTTAGGGTTCCGTAGTCAACTAGGAACCCTTATAGTTTCGCCATGTCTGTCCGTCTGTCTGTCTGTCTGTCCGTCCGCGGCTAAGCTCAGAGACTGTTAGTACTAGAAAGCTGTAATTTGGCATGAATACATATACCTGTTACGCCGACAAAGTGATTAAATAAAAAAAAACAAAAAAAAATTTTTTTAGGGTACCTCCCATGGACGTAAAGTGGGGGTGATTTTTTTTTGTCGTCTAACCATATAGTGTGGGGTATCGTTGGATAGGTCTTTTAAAACCATTGTGGGGTTGCTAACATGATTTTTCTATTCAGTGATCTGTTTGCGAAATATTCAACTTTAAAGCGAAAATTTTCATTAAAATCGACCGTCCCCCCCCCTCTAAAATCTAAACTGTTGGGTGGAAAAATTTGAAAAAATTCAGAATGGTAGTAAATATATCAAATTTACTAGGAAAATTATAGCGGCTAAGATTGCTTGGATATTATTTGTAGTTTAAGAGTAAATAGTAGCCTAAGGTATAAAACATATCTAAACTTTTTTTTTTTATTAATTTCAACAAAAAAATACATTAGTTTTAAATACTTCGCCAAACTGCAAAACAGTTTGTTGGCGAATACTACACTCCTTATTTTTAACATTATTGTTCAATATTGAACCTTTTTTACTAAGTTTTATGTTCTTTTAATGTCTATGTTTAATTCTAAAATTAAATTATTAAAAAATGTGACTTCTTATGTCAAACCCAAACTAAACGGATGTTCTTATTTCCTCCTAAGGAATTATATTATTTAAACCCAGTTATTACCTATTACTGACCCTTATTTTATTCAATTATGTTTCTATACCTATACTCATACCACCACTACTATTTAGCAATAGGTACCTACTATTAATTCAGTTACATAAAAAAAAAAAAAATTTTAAACTGTTTAATTCAATAAAAAAAAACAAATACATCACAAAAACCAATAGCTACAAAAATCTTTATATTTTAAGATTGTAGTAAGCTATAATGGGGGTAACATCACATAGTTTATTATGTAACTTAGTTATATGATACTTAATTATTTTCTTCAAGGAAAGCATCTATCAAATACGCTCTTACTTTGGTTTTAAATGCTCCTTTACTAATACAATCTGTTTCAGGGAAAAGTTTATTGAAAATTCGCGGGATTAGATACGCTCTCGTTCTTTGTCCGTAGTAATTACAAGCTCTTGGTTCCCATAGCTCACACGCGACGTTATTCTTAAATTATGGTTATATGTCTTACACACTTTAAAATCCTGGCTGCCATACTGATCAACTGCTAATAGATATTTAAACTTGGCATGCACAGGTAAGATATCAAATTTCTTAAACAAAGTGTTATACAGGGTTATTTGTAATTCACTAGCATCCTTTTAACCCTAAACTCCTACCACTTAAACAAATGTTTTTTTGTTTTACGGCTTTTGTCATAACTTAATATTTTTGGTGTAATAACGTTTTGAAAATTTGAGATTACCTCTTATTTTTACGATACTCTGTGTATTTGTATGAGAAAAAAGTGCTTCATTTTAAAAAGTCGTAAAACAAAAGACATTTGTTTGAGTGATAGGAATTCAGGGTTAAGAGGATGTCAGTGAATTACAAATAATCCTGTATTTTCCTTTACAGTTTTCTTTTTCTCTTTTACTTATAATCACTTTTAGCAATCTTAATTGTAGGTTTAGAATTCTATTTAGGTACGTTTGAAAGGTACGACCAGTCCATAGCTAATTACTGAGTCAGCTAAAGCGTGATACAATGTAAGCAATGTCGCCCAATTGAGTAAGCACTTCAGGTTTTTAAACTTACATAGAATATTGCACACGTTATCGACATGAGGTTTCCAATTGAAATTACAATCTATCGTGACGCCAAGGTACCTATAGGTATCCACAACTTCTAAAACTTGGATGATTCCGTGCACATATACGAAGTCCTTAGAAAAATATTACTTGATTTTTACGTAATGGCTACGGAACCCTACCTTGGGCGTGTCCGACACGCTCTTGGCCGGTTTTTACATAGTAAAACTGACCCGTCGATTTGTTAGATAATTTTGCTAGATCGTTATTTCCTAGTAGCAAAATTTTCACTCGCATTTTTTCCCATTTGCTTTTTTCTCACACTGGTTTTTTAATGAATTATTTTCACAGTACCTAGCGTTTTTACCCAATTGGGAATGCCAAAAAAAATTACCAGTGGTTTTTATATTTTTTTTGTATAGAAAAGTCAATTATAAGAAACTAATTTCAATATTTTGTCGTTTAGTTCTCTACTTTTTTCAAAATTAATTATTGAAACTATTTTAGTTGATGACGTCAGATTGTAATTAAAGGCTCCCACAATGCCAAATTTCTAAATCTATCTAAATGCGTACGATAAGGCAACCCCTTTAATTATTTTTTGCGTAGTGGTACACTATACACTGTGTCACTTTACTGGCACTGTCAAAGTGCTAGATGTCAGACGGCGGGTCCAAATCAAACTCCGTAGTTTAATCCACGCGTAAATTGTGAAGAATTCTAACCACACAGAATAAAGTACGACTTGAACCGGTCACGCAATTAACACCAATGTCAAATGAAGGTTATTGCTTATTTGTTATATAAAAAATTCATTACATAATATTAAAATTAAATAACTACAGAAAACGAGTTAAAAAGCATTTATCTCGAAATGGTTTTCGATTTACTATACATTGCAAAAAATTAGACATTCCCAATTTGGATTGACACAGAAACAGTGTTGACAGAGTCTCTCCGGAGACTCTCCTTCTGTGAGCTTTTGGTCCTTCAGGCCGATGCAAAGTTAACATAACCTAAATCTACCTATGTTTCTGTGTCGATTACAATTGGGAAAAAACGCAATTGTGAAAATAGGCTTCAGTAAAAAACCACTGTGGGAAAAAAGCATTTGGCAAAAAAATAATGGAAATTTTGCTACTAGGAAATACATCTGATTAACCCCTATCTCACTTGATGAAAACTGCATGTGACGAAGAGCCCTAGGTTGTATCTATCCAGAAATATGAATGTAGCTGATGGAACCGAATTCCATTCCTTATCAGTATACAAGTAAATAACTTTGCACTAGCACTACCTTATATAGTAGTAGTAATTATAGTTATTAGGTACCACCCATTAACATAGCGAATAAAAGGGGTATAAAAAATAGTCTACGACCTATTCTCAGACTTACCAAATATAGACAAAAAAGTTTGGTCAATCCGTTTCGGAGGAGTTCGATAGCAAACACCGTGACACGAGATTTTATAAATGCAAAAGTGTGTCGATTTATAAGAAATTTGGTATACTTAGAGAAGTTTTAGCATCGGAAAAGGACATAGGGAGAGTTTTTATCCCTGAAAAATTGCATAGTTCTTGCGGGATAACGATGAACAAATTTTTCGCTGGTGCTAGTAGTAGTAGGTAGTATCCACAAAGTAAGACGTTAACCTAAAGTTTTTTATTTATAAACTATAGATTTTTAACCTAGGTACCTTACTTTTAAAGCAAAATATCCGATATTCCTATAATTTCCTTAAAAAAACGTTTTACCGCCCAAGATGTTTTTAAAAAACAGCGTCAAATTTTACACTACTAACCTGCCGCCCTGTAATTTTGCTAAACACTTGTCTTGGCTTTGATGACTGTATTTACCTGTCTATTGATGCTGACTTCCGTTTATGGTCATTTCCTTTTAGATATGGCACATCCACATCTTGTGTGGTGGATTAATGTTGATATTTCAATAGATCTAATGACATAAGAGTTTTTTTGTGATGAGGTCGATTATCAAACTTAATCCACCTAAAGTCGTCATACACCTCTGTTTTTTTTTCATTTATCACATCAAAACAATTAACAGGCTACCCCAGTTCGATATTGTGGAAACAACAAAAGATATGTAGGACAACAATGTCCAGTAGGTACCAATTACTACCTTAGCAAAATAACACAAAACGAACAGCATGAACTTACTTAGTGAATTGATCATATACCTATTGTTGGCGTTGCGTTGGTAGTTTTATTTGTGGGTTTAGTTACATTTTCGCTGCTTATTTTACTTTACAAAGCGAAAGGAAGTACATAAGAGAAAATTTATTGCAAGATTATTAAACGTGCGAACGCGGATTTAAGATTTAGGATTTAAGATATAGTTATTATAGTTGACTGTATTAAAATGGGCCTCAAAAGTAATGCCTGAATCTATATAGCGGTCCACGCAACCCATAAAAACTAGGCATCCCATTTTGCTACCGAATTAGGCAAATTTCTATATCAAGTTATCAAACATCGCCATTATGAATTATGATAATTTATTTGATGAACGCATTAGGCCACACATGTCGATAATCTGCTTTAAACTGATCTTACAATGTACACTAAATCATAATCTAATCATAATAATTGTTTAGCAAATTGAATAAGTAGATAATTAACCGGAAAACAATAAAAAATATGGTATGTACTTCAAACTTCGTTTTTTTTACAATATAGGCTTGCGTTTGACCACAACCACGCCTGATGGAAAGCGAAGATGAGGTCTACGATGGAGCACGCTTGCCGAGTAAATGCTCATTCACCCTAGACTTGACAACGGCCAGATAATAGCGTTCAGGGAACACATACGCAAGTTAGGGAATTTGCTGTACGGTTGATGGAGGTTAGCGAGATTTGTGCGGATTTTAGGAATAGGTACCTACTGAAAACGTAAGGGTGCATGGAGACCTTGCCACTTCTGGTCGATCTGTGAAAAAAAGGAGCAGGTGTAATAAGGCCGTGCAGTTCCGAAGCACATTCACCGAATTTGTTTTGGGGGAAAACCTCAAATGAAAATATTCAAATAATTTAGACGTCACACAAACTTAACTTAACAAAAAATAATTAAATAACGTTACACCGTACTGACGCGTTAAAAAGAACAGTATTGAACTCAAAAAAAAACATAATTCCAAAAGTAGTATACAGGGTTATTTTTAATTCACTAGCATCCTTTTAACCCTAAGCTCCTACCACTTAAACAAATGTTTTTTGTTTTACGGCTTTTGTCATAACTTAATATTTTTGGTGTAATAACATTTTGAAAATTGGAGATTACCTCTTATTTTTACGATACTCTGTGTATTTGTATGGGAAAAAAAGTGCTTAATTTTAAAAAGTCGTAAAACAAAAAACATTTGTTTGAGTGATAGGAATTCAGGGTTAAGAGGATGTCAGTGAATTACAAATAACCCTGTAGATATAACAAAACAAGTCAATACTTATAATACTTTTGGATCATTGATCTGTAGCCGTGCCTCTAGAAAAAAACATATAAAAAGAGATAAAACATGATTTAAACCTGGAATCTAATATATGTATTATGAACCTGGGGAGACCTTTATGAATCAAACTGTCCAAGATAACTGTAATAACCCCTATTTCGGTAAAGTAACTGTTCATCGGAAGTGTACGCCGGAACGAACCCGGACAGGTTAACGGTAACCCTTGCTAACCGTATCTTGTGTCTATTCCTTTTTTTTGTACAATTTTCACAGATGACTAACTTCCGTCTCAGGTTACATTTGTTCACCGAAAAAATGAATAAAAAAATTGGAATGTTTTTCTATGACGACCGCCTTAGCCTAGTTGGTAGTGACCCTGCCTACGAAGCAAGAGGTCCTGGGTTCAAATCCCGGTAAGGGCATTTATTTGTGTGATGAACACGAATATTTGTTCCTGAGTTATGGATGTTTTCTATGTATTTAAGTATTTATTTGTCTATATAAGTATGTTTATCGTCGTCTAGTACCCATAGTACAAGCTTTGCTTAGTTTGGGACTAGGTCGATTTGTGTAAGATTGTCCCCTAATATTTATTTATTTATTTATTATTTATTTATGAGAGTATTTTCAATGGCAAGGAATTCAGCAAATAAATAAATAACAATTATTCGAAACACATCACGCGAACTTCCCAATGCGCATTGGGCGCACGTGGGAACTTCTTCCTAAGCCCTCTTATTCTGAGAGGAGGCCGGTGCCCTGCAGCACATGAATAAATACGGAGCAGAGAAAAGCTTCCGAACAGTGCTCGAAATTCTTACCTATTATCATAGGGTTGTCGCTCGGTAAAAACAAAAATTAAAAATCAAAATATTTTATTCAAACAAGCACCTAAGTATCTAATATCTGTATATCTACAAACACTACAACAGGTAGGCATCTTTAAAAACAACCGAATACCCGAACTATGTAGCTAAACGCTAAACGGTCGCGTCGTCGCTAGCGGCACACCTGAACTTTGTCTACTCACTGAGCTAGTTCAAACCGGTTTGTCTCCGAGCGGGCGCCGGTGCACGCCCCCCCCCCCGTCTTGTCTGTGACAGGTCACGCACACATATGTTGTGCGTGTAGTAGTGTAATGCGTGCGCGCGACGTTGTTTGAACTTTTTATTCTGCTCCGTATTTATTCATGTGCCCTGCAGTGGGTAATATACAACCCGAGATGATGACGAATAATTCTTCTTTTGATGCGGTTGGGTAAAAATTAATGACTGCTTCATCGAAACCTAGTCCAAACTCTTTGAATTTGTTCTCAGGTATGTGCAGATTTCCTCACGATGTTTTCCTTCAACGTAAAGCTCATAGTAAATTTCAAATATAATTTCGTTCATAAATTCCGAAAACTGAGGTGCGAGCCCGGATTCGAACCCACGACCCTCTGCTTGAGAGGCAATAGGTCAAAATACTAGGCCACCAGGCTTAAATAAACCTTTTTCCTGAAATATACAAGACATATTAATAAATAAATAAAATAATAAATATCACGGGGCAATTCACACCAATTGACCTAGTCCCAAAGTAAATTATGTTATTATTATTGTGATTAATGCCTGTCCTTATAATTCATGTTCTGTATACAAAATAACATAAGGGCACAAATAATCAGGGCGTGCATTATTAGGCCATGCGTTCCTGGGCAAAAATTACTTGGACTTACATTAACCGCATCCCATTACGCCACAAGAGGATGTTATGTTATTAACTTATTATGATTTCTCAATCTAGTTCAACAACAACAAATCTGGTCCCACATCCACTGAGTTCATTGGGCCCCACTTTTTATGGGTCGCGAAATACGACCCTTTCTGTTTAATGGGCCATGGAATAATCGCGAAGAAAAAACATGTTTTTGTTCCAATCCGGTCGTCTCAATATTGAGACAGCAAAGACTCTAATAGTAAATTGACAACATATCATATTTCTAAGACTATAATTTGATTCGTTCTCTGTATACTGTTTGGAAAGAGAAAGACGCTGATAGTTTTAAATTTTCACTAGGATTATTAATTAATTTATTACAATTTTTTAATGATGTGCTTATTCTAAAAGAGCGTAACGATAGAATAGATCCATTACTTTTGTCTAGTCTCTATTAAAAAAAAGTGATGACGTAAATTTGACAATAAAGCTGTTATCAAATTTAAAATTATGACAGCTCTTTTTTCTAGTGAAAAGGGTAAAGGAAACATATCTATTCTGTGGAGGTACAGGTAAGTACACATATGTTTTTTAAATATGTTGTATATTTTTAAATATGAAGAAATAAATTATAATAAATATTTTTCCGTGTTCAGGAGGCGAACCCCCGACACAAAAAGAGGGGTGTTATAAATTTGATCCTATGTGTGTGTGTGTGTGTTTCTGTCTGACTGTATGTCTATGTGTCTGTCTGTGGCATCATAGCTCTTAAACGGGTTAACCGATTTGGATGCGATTTTTTTTAATAGAAAGCAGATTTCTTGGCGATGGTACTTAGATATGTTTCTTCAAAATCGGTTCAGCCGTTTCAAAGTTGTCAGCATTGACTTAATGTTCAAACATACGAGTGACATAATTGCGTTGGGGATTTAAAAAAAAAAATTATAGTTATCTATATCTATATCTATATCTATCTATTCTATACATATAATAAATCTGTAACAAGTCGGTGTCTGTACATTGAAGATATTTGAGAAAAACTGTCACTAGGGCTATTTATGAGCGCAATAGAACCCAAAACAATGATTTTAAGAATTATTGTCTGTTTGTCTGTTTGTCTGTGCGTTTGTGCGCTCTAATCTCAGAAACGGCTTAACCTAGAAGGATGCGGTTTTCATTGATATGTTGGTATTTTCTTGGATTAACATTCAGTGTTTGTTTCATTTGAATCGGTTCACAAATAAGAAAGATACGTCTATTTTAAGAATTTATGGAACATGGATAGTACATAGAAAAAAAATCCAACATAAAATGAGCTGACAACAATATAGTAAACTATACTAATCTATCTATATCTATATCTATCTATACATATAATACATCTGTAACAAGTCGGTGTCTGTACATTGAAGATATTTGAGAAAAACTGTCACTAGGGCTATTTATTAGCGGAATAGAACCCAAAACAATGATTTTTAGAATTATTGTCTGTTTGTCTGTATGTCTGCTTGTCTGTGCGTTTGTGCGCTCTAATCTCAGAAACGGCTTAACCTAGAAGGATGCGGTTTTCATTGATATGTTGGTATTTTCTTGGATTAACATTTAGTGTTTGTTTCATTTGAATCGGTTCACAAATAAGAAAGATACGTCTATTTTAAGAATTTATGGAACATGGATAGTACATAGAAAAAAAATCCAACATAAAATGAGCTGACAACAATATAGTAAACTATACTAATCTATCTATATCTATATCTATCTATACATATAATACATCTGTAACAAGTCGGTGTCTGTACATTGAAGATATTTGAGAAAAACTGTCACTAGGGCTATTTATTAGCGCAATAGAACCCAAAACAATGATTTTTAGAATTATTGTCTGTTTGTCTGTATGTCTGCTTGTCTGTGCGTTTGTGCGCTCTAATCTCAGAAACGGCTTAACCTAGAAGGATGCGGTTTTCATTGATATGTTGGTATTTTCTTGGATTAACATTCAGTGTTTGTTTCATTTGAATCGGTTCACAAATAAGAAAGATACGTCTATTTTAAGAATTTATGGAACATGGATAGTACATAAAAAAAAATCCAACATAAAATGAGCTGACACAATATAGTAAACTATACTATTCATTCTCTCACTCATCAAAAACGTCGCAGAAAGTAACGCATTCTGGAGACTAGCTCTGCTACTGTCCAGGAAGTAATCTCGAACTGTCCAGGAAGTAAGTATGAAATTTTATTACATACTTATCAAGTGTTTCAATTTGGAACCCGTGCTCTACGTCTGTGAAAAACTTAAACTACTTTTAAAAAGTTCACCTTTAAGAGGATGTATGTTAATCTGATACCTAGTTCACTGATTAAATAACTGGAACATTTTTCACTAATTTATGTTGTTGTAATTACAATTGTTGTGTTTCAAATGTTTCAAAATTAAGAAAATTCCTATTAAAATTATGACGTTTGTAATTTAAAGTTAGCAGATATCTAAACATCGCCGCCTGGTACCTTTAAAAAAAACAATCATACCATAGACTACAGACATAGGTTAGCGAGTAAGTAGCTAAAATGGCGGGTCGTAGATTTTCTTTATTTTTCAATGTGTACTTTTATTTTATTTTTACCAACTTGTTTCATTTTTGAGAATAGCACTATACAAGCTTTGCTCAGTAATCGCCATCATGGCCTCGTCAAACATCACAAACATCAAACTTCTACTCGTCCAGGAAGGCTTACTTACTGGTCTCTGCAGTAATGTACTATTATAGGCCAGAACAGAATCAAAATCAAAACGTTTATTCTGCAAGTAGGCCGCAAAGGGTTCTTTTACATGTCACTTTTTTTAAACTACCAGCGCTTTCGTAAGGACCATCATTGCCAAGAAGAATGCGCCGCAAGAAACTTGGCAGAAAGTTTTCCAACAAAAGTTACACAAAACCAAATGGCCAGTGGTTAGACAACCTGACTACGAAGCATGAGGTCCCGGGTTCGATTCCCGCGTCGGGGCAGATATTTGTATAAAAAAATATGAATGTTTGTTCTCGAGTCTTGGGTGTTCAATATGTAATTAAGTATGTTTCTATCTATATAAGTATGTACCCCATAGTACTAGCTTTACTTTTGGGAGTAGGTCAACTGGTGTGAAATTGTCCCGTGATATTTTTTATTTATTTAATATTAGATTCGAAAATTACCATGCGAATTTGTAAAATACCGGAATTTCAATTAAACTACAAGTCTTACCCCATGTTCACCATCCATTGATCAAATTTATTTGACGGATAAATGTGACGCCGTCTCTGTTTGTTTTGTTCGAATAGACGGAGACGGCATCACATTTATCCGTCAGTTAAAATTAATCAATGGGTGGTGAAACAGCCCCTTAATAGTTTACACAAGCGAAACCGCGGGAAAGGACTAGTAATTTAAAACTACACAAGTCTGATCATGTTAGGTATATAAATCACGCTGCAGACAATGGCTAGGTCTTGTTAAGATAATGACTTATATAAATAATGTTTTGCTGGTCATTTAATTTGCTGGTTATTTAATTATACATCGGTACACTAACATAGGTACTAAGTAACAGATAAAGCTTTGCTTGAAAAGTTTGTGAAAATAGGAATTTTACCTTTATTTCATCTACTTTAATTTAATCATACCTTTTTAGCCCCGACGCGACTTTGCAAGTTTGTCTGTCATTTCAGATGTAACTTCGGGACATACCATCACACCTTTTTACGCAAAAAAGGTTGGTAACACTAAATCTCAGACGCAAATCAGTGAACTAATTAGTAACGTAGGTAGAGACGTGAGAACCGGCGTGGGGAGCAGTCTCCGCTGAAAATATGGACCACCGGCCGGGGAAGATGCGCGTGCGACGATGCACGAAGCAGTGGATGAGGTAACCTCCTAGTAAATTAATTTTAATAGGTACTCATCATCATTTCAGCCGTAGGACGTCCACTGGTGGACATAGGCCTCCCTCATTGACGCCCAATCATTATGGTTGGAAGCGACTTGCATCCACCCTGAACCTGCGGCCTTCACCAAATCGTCCGACCATGTCGTCACGGTCACCCCTCTCGGTCCGGTCGGTCGGTCGGTCGGTCGGTCGGTCGGTCGGTCGGTCGGTCGGCCGGTCGGCCGATCGGTCGATCGTCGTCGTCGTCGTCGTCGTCGTCGTGTGTGTAATGTAACGTGTGTACAATAATGTAAGAATATTAATTGTGGTTTTTTGATGAGTAAAAGCTTGCGCCCCGCCGAAGCTATATTGCTGGGTGGCATTGGTATTATAGCCTCTTAACCACATACCTTATGTACATTGAACCTTTGAGTGGTAAATTTTTGGTCGACTATATACACTAATGTGGAACCTAGGTACCATTGGTACAGTCGACCAAAATTTTACTAACGTTCAGTGTCAGTTGTGCAATTTCGATCATTAAACGTTAAGGTTAATTATAGTTCTGTTCTAGTTAATATTATCTAGTTGGTTTCTTTTTTATTTGTTTCCATTTCTGTGTACAGAAAAAAATGAATTTGACCTCATAATCTTATTTCTATCTATGTACATCTACATAAATATTATAAAGAGGAAAGATTTGTATTTTCGTATGCAACGGATAAACTTAAAAACTACTGGACCGATTTCAAAAATTCTTTTGCCGTTAGAAAGCTACATTATCCATTTTTCACTGAGTGATATAGGCTACTTTTTACTGCGGGAAAATACCTTTTCCTACGGGAAAATACCTTTTCCTACGGGAAAATTAATTTATCGCGGGCGAAGCTGCGGACGGAAGGCTAGTAATTAATATAAATTTGGTTTCTTGTTTATTTAATTCTGGTTTTCTATGTTCAACAAATAGGAATTTACTTTTAAAATTACCGCCTCTAACTTTCGTCCGTCCGCGCCCCCCGGGGCCACCTACATTCGCGTGTCTTATGTTTCACGCGACCCGGTGAAAAGCGTGGCGGGTTCAGTTCCAGCGGTGTCGAGTGCGGACTGGTTCTTATTAAAGCTATTTTAACTCTGTATGTACAGAAAATAAGTGGAAAATGTGGGCTGAGCAATTAAACCATCCATTCGTCATCATAATTTCAGCCGAAACATGTCCACTGCCGAACATAGGCCTCCCCAAAGATTCGCCAAACAACCTGTTTGCTGTCCTGCACCATCCGCATCCAACACGTCCCCGCATCCTTAACCGGTGGGCAGGGCACATCGCTCGTAAAACTGATGGCCGGTGGGGCCAAAAGATTCTCGAGTTGCGTCCACGGACCGGAAGACATTGTGTAGGTATTCCTTTAACAAGATTTATTTCACTTGTTTTTCGTTGATTTCATGTGCCTTTTGTACTAGTACATACAATAAAGAGCTAAACATACATAAACGCACACATCCATTTTATTTTCATTTTACTTATTTTATTTAAGGCCTGTTGAATATTTTATTCTTGAACTGAAACAATTACTTTGGATATGGAATATGGATCTCCGCAAAGTAACGCCTGATTCAATAAATAATTTGATTCTTGTAACGATTTCATCTTTTAAATTTTCTATTTAATTTAAATTCAAATAATTTAGAATGAAAGTTAAGAAAGCATCGCACTAATATAATAGGTAGAATGCTTATAGTTTATTTAACCTTTTGGATAAAAATTTTCATTAACGACTATGTCAGTTACATACACCTAATTTATTTGCATCAGCAAAAAGCAGACAAAACATAACTATGTTTTGTTTGATTGCTTAAGCAATTAAAAAAATATATGCAACTCATTAGGAAATGTATTGACCACCCTATAATTTTCTTGTGAGAGCACATTCTATCATTACGATCTAGAATAAACTTTCAGAAATGCTGCAAGATGAAAAAAATTGGTAAAGGTGATCGACAAAGTGAGATAAAATACAAATGGCTGGTAATTGTAACAAAAACTTAGGAAGCGTTTATTGACAAGGAAATAGTCATTATTATTATCAACTTAAACCAAAAAAAGATATTTAGGTATATTTTGGTGATTAATCACAACGTTAGGTACTACAAATTTAAAAGAATATAAAACACAGTAAAATTATGTATGTTGGTGAACAGTTTATTGTACAAAATAAAAAATTAAACACAATAATGATAACCGTTGAGATATATTTAGAGTAAATTGGAAAAATTGTGCTGATTTAATCAGCTGATAATTATGAATTGTTATAGTTGAAGAAATGTTATTTGCACCGATGAATGTTATCTATCGGGCCGGGTTGTCCTTTGTGCTTAGATAGGGTCATAAAACCATTAACAACTATTTTGTCCTATTGTAATGTCCTAAGGTAAAGCGATGAGACGAATCGGTGCAAATTATATTTCGTCAATTATACCTTAATTCGACCACATAAGAGCTATGGACATATTTATGAGCAAATTGTGTGCACCCATATTTTTACACTTGACTGTAAACTATATTTTCTTTTTTATCAAAGTTTATTTCTTTTAGTTTTCATTTTCGTTACAAATAAAAAAACTTGCCAAATAAAGTGCAAATATCAATAATGATCTCATTACGGAAGAACCCCCTAGCTCAATAAAAATAACACGAACAACCATAAAACTAGATCAAAAAGTCAAACGTACCGTCTAACAATAGGCAGAGGGAGGAAATAATTAATAATGATTGGCTTCAAATTACCCTCTCGAAAGCGCTAACATCCCTCTCACACCCACCCGGTTTACCACAACCTTTCTCCCTCCGACGATTCGGGATTCTATTTAAGCAGGAACAGGTAAGCGCCCATAGCATTCCCTTGCGGTAGCCCACCGAGCACGCACCTGTATCACTCATACACAATGACGACCGATTACGCACATCGTTTGTTATACTCCGAGAAGGACATGTTCCCGTCCGAAGTCATGATGGAATACGCAACTGAAGATTGCTACTTATCTTGGCCGCGGTCCCCTGATTCTGGACGTTCGAGCTTAGAACCAACTCCTTCTATGGATGGTAGCATCAATCAAGATTCACCGAACCACATCGCGTATCGAGGAGTTTCGCGCGAAGTTTTAGAAGACAGTGCTGAAGATTCAGAATTGCTGGAAGGTGGTAAAAGAAGAGGAAGAGCGACCAACGTTGCTGTGCTGAGGAGGAGACGTTTAGCTGCAAACGCTAGGGAGAGAAGGAGAATGCAGAACTTGAATAAAGCTTTCGACAGACTTCGAGGTCATTTGCCTTCTCTAGGAGCTGATCGTCAACTGTCGAAGTACGAGACCCTGCAGATGGCGCAAACTTATATCGCTGCCTTATACGAACTTCTTCAGTAAAAAGGTATTTATAGTGCCGTGCATTGCAAACATTTTAGTGTAGTGTTACTCGTAGTTTAAATCTGCCAAATTATCACCGTTTAGATTAGGTAAATACAGGGATTTATTTATTGTAAAAATTAAGTGCCAGAATACTCAAGTGTTACCAGTTTTTATTTCGATTGATCATTTTACCAACTTAACGCGGTTCGTGTTTGTCACGCTTATTATGTTTAATGTATTTTAAATTTAATGTGTAATTTGCCTGTATAATCCGTCCTACCGATTTAGTTTATTTTTAAGTTATCACAGCTAATATGGGTTGTGTTTTTGTCATCTTGCCGTCAAGTATTATAGTAGCTAGTAGCTTATACATTCCATTAATGGGACTTGAAAGTCAGTATTGTAGATAAATTTGTTGTGCTATTACGAGAATAGTGTTTATGACGATGGTCAACCAATGTTTTTATTTGTAAATATACGTTTGAATTTTATGCATTATTTTCTATTTATGAATCCTTGGTAGTGTTGATAATTCCCTTCCTTATTGCATCGATACATGTAATCATGGGTTATGGTAATTTAACGCTTTACTCCCAAATCAAGCCTGATACGTAAAGTGAAAAGAACAGTGCCTACCTACCTACAGTATTATGAATTTAATTAAATAAATTTTAATATTATTCCATCATTAAAATCATCAAAAAGATCTATCTTAGAAAATAACTAATGAACGAAGATTATATATTTTGTAGTGTTTTTATTAATAAATAGATAGTAACAAAATTGTTGTTTTATTCTAAAAACCACTTGATTTTAATTTTCACGAAATCGCTGTTACGAGTACCTATTACATTAAAAAAGTATTTTTAAAGCCATTATCAATAAAGTAAAGCCAGTAGAGATTATACTTGGATTTTTTTTCTATCCTATAATTTGCTAAGTAAAGTTTTTTGAAGAGGTGCTAAATATATTTTTTTTCGACAGTAGTCGTCTTCTAGACCGAGAAACTGCAGCTGTTTTATTTATATCTCCCATCGTTTACTGGAAATATTTTTTTAAGTTTTCGATATGACATTTGTGAGATTTAATGGCTGACAAGCGGTTCGTGCTCAGTACTTAGTAGAAATAGAAAAAAAAACGAAGTCAATTGTCAATGTCAAATGAAATCTAACCGTTTGAGTTTCGTTTACTTGGCATTGTCCAAAAACTAGTTCCAAAATAATGATCGAAAATATTCAATCGTGATTCAATTATTGTGCATAAGTCGTGGAGAAATGCGGTAAAATTGAAAATCCGGATTTTGTGCGGAGGTCGTTAAAAATAGTCCAAAAATCACACCAAAACGCAAAGCAAACGAAACGCAAACGGTTTGACATGGACAAAAGTGACTTATGACTTCGTTTTTTTTCTGTTTCTACTAAGTACTGAGCACGAACGGCTTGTCAGCCATAAAATCTCACAAATGTCAACTCGAACACTTAAAAAAATATTTCCAGTAAACAATAGGAGATAAAAATAAAACAGCTGCAGTTTCTCGATCTTCAGAACGCCGACTGTCGAAAAAAAATATAATTAGCACCTCTTAAAAAAACTTTACTTAGCCAATTGTGTGGGCAAAGGCCTCCCCAGACAGGGAGCTATGGAAGACCAGAGGGGAAGCCTTCGCCCAACAGTGGAACTTGAAACAGATTAGAAAAATGTACGACTAGCTTTGTCAAAATGTCAGTTTTAAGCTTGAACGGTTCACGGTTAATTGAATTAGACGTATTTTTATTATATTAACCGCGATTAGGTGAAATGAGCTCCAAATATTTCGTCTTTACGATTGTTACGTTTCAAAATAGGATACCTTCCATACCTACCTATCGATCCTCAACCCCTAACTGGCCGGAGAACTCTTCGAAGTTTAGTTTACAAAACCACTCCCAATCCCTCCCTTAACATTAAGGTGAGTTATATTATAAACTAGCTTTTGCCCGCGACTCCGTCCGCGTGGAAGTAGTAATTTGGGCAGCTTATTTTTTTTTATCCAATTTGCTTTTTCATCAATTATGGCTCTCCTTAGTTCCTTGATATAAAAAAAATTACCCGCCCCCGCACCCCCCCCCCGCACACTCGCGTTCACATTCAACACCGTGCACCGTACTCCCAAGTCAAGCGTGCCTATAGAAGTTTTACTTCAAAAACCCCCGATTTTGAAACATTCTTCCGCTCCGCTCCGCTCCTATTGGTGTTAGCGTGATGATATATAGCCTATAGCCTTCCTCGATAAATGTGCTATCTAACATTGAAAGAATTTTTCAAATCGGAGCAGTACCTAGTTCCTGAGATTAGCGCGTTCAAACAAAAAAACCTGTTCGATAAATTCTTAAAATAGACGTATCTTTCGTATTTGTGAACCGATTCAAATGAAACAAACACTAATCCAAGAAAATACCAACATATCAGTGAAAACCGCATCCTTCTAGGTTAAGCCGTTTCTGAGATTAGCGCGCACAAACGCACAGACAAACAGACAAACAGACAATAATTCTAAAAATCACTGTTTTGGGTTCTATTGTGCTAATATATTTATTAGCACAATACCACCCTAATAGCCCTAGTGACAGTTTTTCTCAAATATCTTCAATGTACAGACACCGACTTGTTACAGATTTATTATATGTATAGATATAAATTAAAAAAATTATACCCCAACGCAATAAAGGGTCACTTATATGTTGGGAAATAAAGTAAATGCCCTTAATGCGTTTAAGATACCTTCCGCAGCTTGCAAAAGAGCTGAAAGCTTTGAAACGGCTGAAGCAATTTCGATGAAACATGCCACCATCGCCAATAAACCTGCCTTCAAATAATAAAACCGCATCTAAATCGGTTCACCCATTTAAGAGTTGTGATGCCATAGACAGACACACAGACGGACACACACACACGCATTAGTAGTGGTCAAACTTATAACACCCCTCTTTTTGTGTCGGGGGTTAAAAAACAAAGGCTACAGTTCACCAGTTTATTGGAAGGAAGTTTAGCATCTGCTGTATTTGCATAGACTGACTGATTGTTCTGTCACTCGCAGTAGATTGACGAGTCTGTAGAAATAATGATTATGAAGACCTCACAAGATTATAAACGGAATGGAATAAAAATAACATGTTTTCAGGGCGCAGAAGAGGTGTATTAGAGCAATCATCATCATTATCATCCCAGCCTATACACCGTGAAATTTTAGTGGTTGTTTTCCCGAAACGAGGTGATTTAGTATCGATTGTACAATCGATTTATAATTACTATTTTGATTAGAGTCAAAGTCGAAAATGACCGCAAACCAATAGTAACGCTTCGTTGGTACCTAACCTATCGTACGATCGTACGCTACTTGTACCATCGAAGCGTTACTATTGGTTTGCGGTCATTTTCGACTTTCGTTTTTCACAATTGGATTTTTCACGCTAGTCAAAATCGTAATTATAAATCGATTGTACAATCGAAACTAAATCATCTCGTTTCGGGAAAACAACCACTAAAATTTCACGGTGTATACGTCCCACTGCAGTGCACAGGCCTCCTCTCAGAATGTTAGAGCAATGCGTGGTCTTAACTTAAATCAACTGCTAGTTGTGTACCACATTTTAAAGGTTTAAAACGACAGGGTAGTTTTAATCCTGGAAAATTGCATAGTTTCCATGGGATAGGAGATGAACGACTTATTCTTAGACGGAGTTGCGGGCAACAGCTAGTATTTTATTAAAGTGATCAAGTTTTTAAATAAATAAATAAATAAATAAATAAATGTCACGGGACAATTCACACCAATTGACCTAGTCCCAAACTAAGCAAAGCTTGTACTATGGGTACTAGACAACGGATAAACATACTTATATAGATAAATACATACTTAAATACATATTAAACATCCAAGACTCGAGCACAAAAATTCGTATTTTTCACACAAATATCTGCCCCGACCGGGAATCGAACCCGGGACCTCAAGCTTCGTAGTCAGGTTCTCTAACAACTAGGCTGTCCGGCCGTCTAAATGAGAAATTAAAACGTGCCCAATTAAAACAGAGCGATGTTTAATTTTTTTAAAGCAAATTTACCTAAAACTTCTAATTTCGGCTTAAAAAACGTCCATCCTGCTCTATCATTAGAACACGAGACGTGTGAACCTAATGACAGGTGCTGTCAAAGTCCTTGACAGCGGCAACGTCTTTATTCTGACGGACTGTCCAATTTGACAGTTCGTCGAGTCATGCGCGAAACTCGTAGTGGATTCTGATACGTGGTTATTAGTGTCATTTACCTTGTTAATAGGATTGCAAGGCATTAAAACTAAGTTGATATCAACGGTTGATTTATTTCTTTAGGTATGCTTTTGTCGAATATTTTATCAAGTCACTCTCTTGGTTTCCTTCAAAACCATCTTATTGATATAGATATACCTACTGATTGAGACAATTTTTTTACGTACGAGTGTTAGGTGATAAATGACCTCACTAATCAATTGACGTAGTTTTTATAAGCTGTCAAAACACGCTCCCAGAGATTTTGTATGGAATTAGTTAGTTATGATGTCACTTCAATGCCATATCCACAGGCCAACTATTTTTGTGTTATAAAGCTACTAAAAATCTTATTTGCAGTTAAGTTTCAGGCTAAGATACTTAAATTATTTTTACTAGAGTCGCTTCTTGGAGTTATTGTTCTATAATTTATTGAATCAGACGTTACTTTGCGGAGGTCTATATTGATGAACTGAAACAATTACTTTGCTCAATATTTTGAATTTACTTTGATCAAATAAATGTATTTTCTTCGGCTGGTAACAATTTAACAGAACAGTCTATTGATGCTTAAATATCATCGCTTTACATTATACATCCGTAACCAGACAATCGCCTTGCCTTAAAAGCTATAAGAGAACTCGTTCTTTTTTACCGTTCTTTATAATAACGCCAACCAACTGTACGCAGCCTTATCTATTACTTGACTTTACCGGCGCACGTGCCTTGCGTCTAGGAGTGTGAGCAGTTTCATTGGTCGCCACTCGACCAATCACAGGACGGCTCATAACGCACGCCCGTTCAATTGTAGAACGCAGAGTAAAGATGTCGTTAGAAATAGATAGGCAACACTGTACAGTCACGGAATAAACGATAAGAGGAATATAAGTGGGGTGCGCAACGATCGCTATAAAAACTTTTGATATAACTTCAGTCGCTATAACGCTCATTTGATATAATTATTGAATCTTATAACAACACTTAATATAATTATCATTTGATATAATCAACTTTTCATACATATAACGTTCATAAGATGCCAAAAAAGTAGGTTAGGTTAGGTTAGAACTGCAACCCCCTACACAAAACAAATGGTTGCGTCTCACGAGATGTAACAACAAAATATATAATAACGTTATACCATATAAAATTATATATTTTAAAATTATACCAAACGTTATTTATATCAAATGAG
The DNA here is from genome assembly GCA_947859365.1 of Archips crataeganus. Taxonomy (NCBI): domain Eukaryota; kingdom Metazoa; phylum Arthropoda; class Insecta; order Lepidoptera; family Tortricidae; genus Archips; species Archips crataeganus. Next base: position 2,186,037 of record OX402054.1, on the reverse strand, counting down.
TGATTATACCATTTGAAAATATATCAAGAAGATTATATCAAATGTTGTTATATCGATCATTACGACGACGACCAGACCAGATGGCCTAGTGGTTAGAGACCCTGACTATGAAGCTTGAGGTCCCGGGTTCAATTCCCGTGTCGGGGCAGATATTTGTATGAAAAATACGAATGTTTGTTCTCGGGTCTTGGGTGTTTAATATGTATTTAAGTATGTATCTACCTATATAAGTATGTTTATCCGTTGCCTAGTACCCATAACACAAGCTTTATTTAGCTTACTTTGGGACTAGGTCAATTGGTGTGAATTGTCCTGTGATATTTATTTATTTATTTGATATTTATAATTACACACCCATATTGATATCGTGTGTATATTCTTCCACAATAAATGTCGCCATTTTGCCTCTCCCGCTGTCAATGAGCACACGATTTTTCGTTTTTTCATAGGTTTTAGTAGATTACGGTACTCTTCAATGAAATGTAATCCTTCATAGGGTTCCGTAGGTAAAAATAGGACCCTATTACTGAGACTCCGCTGTCCGTCCGTCCGTCCGTCCGTCTGTCACCAGGCTGTATCTCATGAACCGTGATAGCAGAGCTAGACAGTTAAAATTTTCACAGATGATGTATTTCGGTTGCTGCTGTAACAACACAATAAAATAAATATTAAGGGGGGCTCCCATACAGCAAACGTGACTTTTTTGCTCGTTTTTGCTCGATATTGATAAACGGCAACAGGCAGACGCTTGAAATATTCACAGAATATTTAGTTATATCATCATCATCATCATCATTTCAGCCTGTTGAAAAACCCTGTTGAAAAGAATCCAGCAAGAAACTCAACAAAGTATATTCTTTCAAAACAGATCTACTATTTTTTTTTAATTTACATCTAAAGTATCTCTAACACAAATAGTTTTTTTAACACACAGTGGATACGCTGTTTGAAACTAGGGATCGCCAATGTACCTACATCAGAATTATTTCCAAACATCTCCGGTCCGCACATAATCATTACGCCTTAGACATAAGTATTTATATCTTTTTGATCGGTTATAGTTTCTAGAGTTTTATTATAAATCGCACGCAATTATTGTCGAGAAACGGCTTTTTGGTTTTAGCCAGTCTGTGAGATCGAATTTTGTTAGGTATAATTAAATGTTAAAATGATGGAAAATGCCTTCATTATAATATTTAGTCCTATGTCATTATACAACTCTTAGAACAAAGGTGTGAATTTATTTAATTCTCGTTCAAATATTAAACCTTGTCAGGGTTGATGAGGGTTGCTTGATATCTAAATTATCTTGAGTTATTATAGATATTATAACGTGTAATATATCTTCATAGCAAAATGGTCTAGTTGAATAACTCATGTTTTGAGAAAAGATAACGGGCCTTTATAAATGCCGCTTGAAAAACAAAATCTCGATTAAAATTTGAATTAAGACACTACTACTAAACTGAGCTTATACAAGTGCTACGATTCTACATAATTTTTACTTTTTTGTATGCAAAAGTAAACAATTGGGTACCTAGTTATGTTCGATTCTTGCCAAATAAGGGTGCATGGATGATGTTTTCCCACTGATTTGAGGGTACTTGCCACTGGAATGGCGAGTAATCTTACGCTGAAGAGGCTACCGTGCGGACGTTCCGTTTCTTTGTGAGCCTGGTGTGTCTCCAACGACTTCTTGTCGGTGTTTTAACCCTAAGGACAGCCGTGCTGTGATTGTGTTGAGCTCGTAGCTCCTAAACCTTGGACATTTAAAAATCTGAAGAAGCCCTACGCCGTGCTGCTCGCTGAAGTAACCCATTTGCTGGACTGGTGCTGGAACCCGAAGGTCAGTGGGAATTTTCATATACTCGAATTTGGCAAGGGTTTGTACTGCGTTCTATAATATTAAAAAAAAGTTAGATCTATCATTTAGTTTGCATCTGCAACAAGTTATGTCGATTTGTAGAATTTACATTGAAATAATGCGTTAGAAACATTAATTATTATTATTATGTTTATTTTTTTTTAATTATTGAACTGAGTCAACTACTTTGCTCACCCGCGACCTTGTGAAAGCTACAATATGCAATACGCGAGTGAGCAAAGTAATTATTTCAGATCATTCATATGGACCTTCGCAAAGTAACGCCTGATTCAATAAATTACATTAATTAATGTTCATTATTTATAAAAATGACTTATGAAGTTAATTTTGAAGTCAGTTCATTTTTTTGTACTATGATTTACTTAACAGAATACCTCAGCAGAAATTTACACAAAACTCTCACATAAGTAAGGATTTAACAAAATTGCGAGGATTAGCACAAAATCGCGCTACAAACCAATTTAATACTACAATTACCTTTCGAAGGTCAATACGAAATTAAGGTTAATCTTTATAGCGAGTACGGACATGTAGACAGACGGACAGACGGACAGGATGTGCTGTAATTACGCTGTCGACTAAACTTTACTTGAAGTAGGTAAAAGTTCAAATTAGAATTGTTCGCTTTTAATACATTAAAAGCTCACGACGATATTTTCTCGATTGTGATCGCGCAGTAGGTATTTTGTGGTCGTGTGAATAAGGAATAGAGATAGCTTGTTTTTTGCCCGACTGTTGAAGGAGGGTTATGTTTTTAGAGTCTTGTTATGCAGTGGCCGTAGTCACCTCACAAGTCGAAACCTCATGGTAATTTTACCAGTAATGACTGGTTAGATTAATTTACCAGAACCGTTATTTCCTAGTAACTAAATAAATAAATAAATAAACAAATATTAGGGGAAAATCTTACACAAATCCCAAACTAAGCAAAGCTTGTACTATGGGTACTAGACGACGATAAACATACTTATATAGACAAATAAATACTTAAATACATAGAAAACATCCATAACTCAGGAACAAATATTCGTGCTCATCACACAAATAAATGCCCTTACCGGGATTTGAACCCAGGACCTCTTGCTTCGTAGGCAGGGTCACTACCAACTAGGCTAAGGCGGTCGTTTCCATTTCCAATTTCCATTCGCATTTTTTCCCAGATGCATTCTTTCTCTCTATGGTTTTTTACTGAAGCTTATTTTCACAATCGCGTTTTTTTCAATTTTAAGTAATAGACACAGAAATATATAGATAGGTTTAGGTTAGGTTATGTTAAGTTTGCAGCGGCCCGAAAGGCCAAAAGTACACAGAATAGGGAGCTCCGCGCTAGCAGAGCTCCGTCGACACTATTCTGTGTCAATTGAAATTGAGAAAAAACGCTTATGTGAAAATAAGCTTCAGTAAAAAATCGTAGTGAGAAAAGAAATTTTGCTATTAGGAAATACGGATTTTGGCAAATTGATCTAAACAGTCGCAATAAATAGTATGTGATTATGTCCCTAGAAGGGTCATATACATTTCTGGTCGCGTCTCTCCTGTGGAAATAGCAAAGGTTAAGGCTCTATAGCCAATATTATTTAGTCAAGTCTACATCGGTGTGTGGGACGGCTAGCCAGCTTTCGGTCCATTTAAATAAATCTTAAGTTTGCTGTCAGACTCAGGCCTGCAATGACAGTTTTCCTGAAATGTATTTTTCCCAAAATGTCTGCTTTTCCATAATGTCAGCACGTCTTTTGCATAATGTCAGCTTCTAGCTTTTTATAATGTCTGTCTCCAAGAATGACAGTTTTCGTTTAATATTCGCTTGTCAGAAATCGCTTATTCCCAAAAAAAAATAAACAAGCAATTAAGCCTTTTACACTTAGAACATTGATTTGAAAATTAAGCACACATTATAGGATAAGAAACATAATAAGACGATAGTCTATATAAAAAAGTTAACATAACGGAAAAGCAAAACTTATGGTAATGCTAATATTATAGGAATGTAAACATTATGAATAGACGACTTCCTGAGATTGTACACATTTGATATAGCAGATATTTTGAGAAAGCTGTCAAAATAGAAGTGAAAACGGAAAAGATTTGAGAATTGTACATTTTAGAAAAACAGATATTTCAGGCCTGAGCTGACTCGAGGTCGCTAATTATATGTCCAGAAGAGAGACAACTTTTGTTACTTACCCTTTGTATGACTTAGAAATATTAGTAACGGGGCCATTATTATCCCAAAAATTTAATTGAGAATTGAGATTAATTTTGCTGCCTTGTAGGTAACTGCCAAAAAACGGACCCAACAAAAACAGATAAATAATGATATCAAATAATCCAGTAGCGAGATGAAATATGTTAACATTATTAGAATTAATATTCCGAAAGGAAAAGGCGTGGTTTGCCTCGTCAGTATGTACTACTCTTTCTTTATGTGATCCTGTTCACTCTTAGTCCCTTAGTAATAGAGTTGAATTTTTTCAACCACGAAGGTATACGGCGAGTTCTAATGAATTTCTAATTAAAAAAATTGGCCTCTGAGAAAAAACAAAGGAAACTAAATAGGTATGATTGAAACCTCTTCATTAAGACTGATTGTTAATAGGTAACCCAATTGTTTTTTAATGGTTTACTATTTTTTAAGCAGGAAGGGGAGTGGTTTTAAATTTTAACTTAATTGGATTGAGAAATATTTCGCTAATAAAATAATACAATGCTAGAAATTAGAAGACAGAAATCTAAGGAGGGTCTCTGTTGCATGAAGTGGTAGTCTATCCGTATAAACAGGTTGATATTATACACCATGTTTTTTTTGGGTTCCGTACCTAGAGGGTACCAACAGGACCCTATTACTGAGACTCCGCTGTCTGTCTGTCCGCTCGTCTTTCACAGGGCTCTATCTCTTGAACCGTAAAAGCTCCAAACGCACATATAGCGGAGGCGTCGCGGTGCGGTGGCGGTGACGGTTGTAATATTCTGACTTGTATGAACGGTTGTGCGGTACCGTGCCGCGAACTTGTTCATACAAGAAGTTAGAATATTACAAGCATCACCGCCACTGCACCGCCACGCCTCCGCTGTCTGTGCGTTTGGAGCTAAATAGCTAGACACTTGAAATTTTCACCGATTGTGTACCTACCTACCTATTAGGTACTGTGGTCGCTATAACAACAAATATTAAAAATGAAATAAAATCAAAAATTAAAGGGGGTCGTCTTACAAGAAACGCTCGTCAACCATCATATTTTTTACAGCGGTGTTTCATAGTTTTTTTAAGAAAACCATGGATGTTATGACAGGATTTTTTTATCTATCTACACTCCCTGTCACCTGTCAACGCTACCGTACAAATTACCCACGATTCTATCTACAAAATCTATAGAACTATTGTAATTTATAGCGTATAAAACAAGCATAAAATTATCTCGATACAAATCTTCGGTTGAACTAAAACAAACGATAAAAGTATAAAAGACACTTTGAAAGGGACGGAGCGCTCCAGACGAAAGAGACAGCGAACGCACTTCTTCCGGTTGCTCGAGCGCAGGTGACACCAAATTTATTCCGAATTTGAAAACCGAAAGATATTTTATTGGAACATTCAAACGACTTTTTAAATATGAACGTTCTTTATTCTGCGGCGGACGGTGACAGTCTTATATTTTGTCTGGGTGATGGCGGCAAAAAGTGGTTTGATTTATACGAAAATAATACAGTATGGCCCCTATCGCGCGCTTTGTCATCCCTACGCGTCATAATTTATGGCTTTTTGATGAAATACTAAGCATCGGTAACGTTTCACCACTTAATTAGAATAGATGTGAATCTGGTTTCGGAGTTGAAAAAAATCAAAGACGAAGATACCTTTCCTTAACACTGTAAAAACCTTGACGTGTCAAACATCTATTTTGAATACCAAGTAGTGTCATAGTGTGCGCATTTGACAGCAGCCGCCGTGGCGTGTGCTCCGTGATGAAGGGCTACGGATTAGCTCGAAACATTATGAGCTAAACTCGATCATAGACGTGATTTATCTATATTTTTTCATGATTGAGTCTCACGGAAGTTTTATGCTCAAAATGACCAAGTATGTAGAGTTATTTGCGCTTGTTCATTAAACGAATCGTTTCCAAATAGTAATATCACAATTCACAATATCGCAATAACATTATCTTGATATGGCTAAGTAATTCTAATAAATTAAGTAACAAGTTTCTATAAATTTATTACCTAAATCTCGCGACAAGCTTTTATAACACAGAAATTGTATAATGTAGGTAAATGAATGGATTTGATTTAGTTTAACGTATAAAATTGTCAATTTTTTTTATAGTTTGTAATTCAAACCCAGTCTCAAATTAGAACTCCTGAAAATTCTACACCTAAAAAAATACAAAAAGGTGGTATTAAATAATGTGCCTTATCGGTAGACATCGGTAACTCGTGGCAATTAGGTGGCACTAGTGACGAGACACGTTTTTCAAGCGTCTTTTCAGATAAGATAAAATAATACTTTAAAATTGAAAGGTCACATTTATTATCGACACTACATCCAAAAGGTAAACTTGTTTATCAAAAGCTAAAAATAGCATTATCAAAAATCCAGGATATCTTACAATAGTAATTTTGAATAGCTTATTACAAAATTAAGAAGTTGAAATCAAAGAGAACACCAACAAACTTACGCAAGAAAGCTTTTATTTAACTTGCAATGTATGTATGCAGGGGTCAAATTATGGAAGTCGATTTTGACCCACTTCCAGTGGTCAGATTGGCTTGAAATTCGGTATACATAAGTATACGTAGTATAGTAAGTAGGTTGGATGACAATGCAAGTACAGTCAACAAAAAAGCTTACAATAAAAATGAAATTTTTGACAAAAACTTTTTTTAACCAACACACTCAAATAGGAGACGTAGGATAACTTCAAAAAATTTTGAACAAATATTTATTGTCTATCACGAAAGTCAAATATTAAATGGTTGAAAAGATTTCTTGTAATTGGTTTCTTTTCTCGAGTCGTACAGAGAAACATAGTCACTTCACTAGTCTGTCAGAAACGTCAAATGCTACCTAAATGCCACGAGTTACCGATGTCTACTATCGGATACGCTATCACTATCAAGTTAAAAATGATTTTACTCTTATTTCTTACTAGACAAATACAAATAACTTTTAAATGTTCTGTTAATTATTAGCTAAGTTTTAGTTGTTGTAGTTACCACGTTGGATCGTTATTTTGTACAGGTACAAGCATTTTTCTAATACATAAAAACCTCGTGTCACAGTGTTTGTTATCGAACTCCTCCGAAACGGCTTGACAGATTTTTATATATTTTTTTGTCTATATTTGGTAGGCTCAGATCAAATAAAAAGTAAAGATATAGCGCTGCGAACAACGAAGTGAGGCCGGTCAAACTACACCAATCCGTGTGCTTACACAGTGGCACGCACACACTTGCAACCAAACTATACCAAATTTTGCTTAGAACCCAAAACGTCAATACTAGTGCTGCCATTATAATGTTGTAGTTACCCTATTATTGGGTAAATGCCGCCTATGTAATAAACCTTTTCTTTTTTCATTTTAAATTCTATTCTTTATTAGCACGGCTTAAAACGTGAGAACGTGACATGCAACGTAAAGTTATTTGTTTCTTGTAAAAGTTTATCAACGTTTTTTTATTGTAGTAACGGTATCAACGTGACACGCAACGTAGTATCGGGGCAGTAAGAATTATTATGGCAACACCGGCCTACGCACACATGTTTATAAAACCAGCCTCACCCGGCTGTTCAGCGCGCTCTATCTTTACTTTTTATTTGATCTGAGTTGGTAGGTCTGAGAATATGGGGTATATCTTCGCAGGCGGAGTCACGGGCAATAGAAAGTAATACTATAAAACTTAGTGTTAAAAGTTGCATGTTACATTAACTTAATGTATATTTTTCGGTGCTCACTGATACCTATATTTATAAAATTTTCTCAATAAGTGAAATAATTATTTTAGAAATAAATTTCATTAGCCATACAAATATTTTCAACATCAGACGATAAACTATAAAACTGATTGTCCCATAGCTTGTAAGTGGAAAATTTGGGAACCTTAGACTTTATTATAAAAGCCCAGTTTACCTGCAAGAAAAACGTGGAAGTCGCATTACATTGCGGCACTCAATTAACCACGTCAATCTCGTTCACTTTACTGCCTTGCAAGGTAATGCAACTTGCACGTTTTTTTCTTGCAAGTCTAAATTTTAGGGGTCGAAATCGCTCGCGTCCGCAGGTTTACCCTCGAGATGCACACGTGACCCCTGGGTGGTGCTAAACGAGCGATACAACTCCGGTGGTAAGCTTCAGCCGTGGCTGGTCACCACCCTATAGGTCGAGCCAGGCCGCCAAGCGACTCACAATGTTCCAGCCTTTAGCCTTGCCTATAGAAGCTATTCTGTAGGATAGGTCTGAGCAGTTGTGCAACGCGCGCGTACCGCTTATAGTGCCCCGTATTTGTTGTACGGTTTGCACTGCTTGGGGGCGCGCGCAACACCGCGCTCAACTGCCTTCTTCCTGCTTATTCCCCTAAATTCAAGTCTAGGGTGAATGAGGATTTACTAGGCAAGCGTGCCCATCGTAGGCCTCATCTTCACTTTCCATCAGGCGTAATTGTGGTCAAACGCAAGCCTACCTATATTGTATAAAAAAAAAACTCGGCTGAAGGGTTGAGGGTCAAAAAATACCGCTACCGACTCAAAACTGCACCCCGCTGTCACGAGAGCTTCTTAATTTGTACAAAAAACCGATATTCCAATACCAATGATAGAATTGGATATTATTTATTAGTTATGCATAGAATTATCATATTTAAACTCACCTCAACTATTTCGTTACGCTTAACAAATTAATGATACTTAAAATGATTTAATACATGTGAATTTTAACAAATCTTTTACAGTGAATTCTCCATCTATTCCATAGATTTTTGGAATATTGTGGTATACAAGAAGTATTTCTTTCATATTATACTGCGGTCTTTTTTTTCTGTAGCTCTTTTCCGAAAAATATAAATGAATCTAGCTGGCCCGGCAAACGTTTTTTAGTCATAATAATGATTCCTTGTCACATAGGTATATCAAAAGTAGCCTACGACCTATTCTCGGACCTACCAAATATAGAGAAAAAATTCATAAAAATCGGTCAAGCAATTGGTTAATTTATTGGCTACAAATGCTAACAATGGATTAGATAAATAATTCACAGGACAATTTGCATTTAACATTATTTTTATATAAATAAATAAGACAATTCACACCAATTGACCTAGTCCCAAAGTAAGCTAGGCAAAGCTTGTGTTATGGGTACTAGACAACGGATAAACATACTTATATAGATAGATACATACTTAAATACATATTAAACAACCAAGACTCGAGAACGAACATTCGTATTTTTCATACAAATGTCTGCCCCGAGACGGAAATCGAACCCGGGATCTCAAGCTTCATAGTCAGGGTCTCTAACCACTAGGCCATCTGGTTGTCTGGTATAATACATATATATATAAAGGGGAGTAGGGACTTGTCCGTTCCTTTCGTTAGCCGCAAATTTGTATTGGATAGTATGCGATTAGGGTTATTATGCGTTTAGGACATTAAAATTTGACGACTTCAGGACAACATACGTTTAGGGTCTTTTAAAGCTGCGTAGTACGGACATGGCGTTCCAGGACACGCGTACCCGGGTACGCGTACCCGGGCTCGCGTAGGGTACGCGTAATGTGCGCGCAGTCCGTACGCAGCTTACGACTTCAGGACAATCTGCGTCTAATCCAAAATTAAAATTGAATGTGTTTCGGCCCATTTAATTCATCGTCAAGCCTAATCACCTTTAAATTAAGTTAGCAACATATTTCAGGTATTATTACAACAAAATTATGACTTCACATAAATAATGCCCAACCGGAAGGCTCGCCTCGCGGAGGCTGTGCCGGCCGGAAGTCGGTAACGAATGGGCGTAAGCTTCGGACAAATAGCACTTCCTTTGTGGACTTTAACTTGGCGATATTTTCGCCTTAATATTATGTGTGAACCGATCCCCACAGGAAGACTAAATAAAGACAAAACAAAGACTACAAAGATAGAGAGAGGGAGAGAGAGAGACATTTATTTACAGGATCCACTATCTAGTCTGGTGCTCACAACTCATTTTTTAACCCCCGACACAAAAAGAGGGGTGTTATAAGTTTGACCGCTATGTGTGTGTGTCTGTCTGTCTTTCTGTCTGTCTGTCTGTCTGTCTGTCTGTCTGTCTGTCTGTCTGTGCATCATAGCTCTTAAGCGGGTGCACCGATTTGGATGCGGTTTTTTTTAATAGAAAGCAGGTTTCTTGGCGATGGTTCTTAGATATGTTTCATCAAAATCGGTGCAGCCGTTTCAAAGTTATCACCTCTTTTGTTAGCTGCGGAAGAGATCTTAGACGCATAACGGGCATTGACAGTGACATAATTGCGTTGGGGGGTTTTTAAATTTTTAAATTTATAGTTATTCTCAGAAACCATTAATTAGGAATCAGGAATTTTAAAATGGTCATCCAAAAGGACTTTATAGGTTAGGTTAGGATTATTTTCTAATAATTCTGAATAATTAGGTAATGGTTTATGCAAAATGATGAATTATACCAAATTAAAAATTATGCGTAAACATTTTATGCAACTTAATATGAAACCTTATTTACACATACGATACACAGGAAAAAGAAAACATTTGGAAGGAAAAGACGCAAATAAAAAAAACATTAGTATACAGCAACACTTGATCAGTTTAATCGTATTTTGACTCATTGCACCCTCATTTGATATGGCTATTGCAGAGAATTATCAACAATTTCTATAATTTTGATGTTATTATGCATCACATAACCCTCGGTAAATTTAAAATAATTAACCCTGTCTTTACGACTAAAGGTTAGGAGGGAACACCATATACCAACTAAAAAGCATAAAATTAATGTGTATTCATAAGTTATATTATGCAAATTTATTATTATGCTACAAAAGTAACGCCTCATTCAATAAACCTTTATATTTGGTATCAAATCATGGAAGGCAGGGGCAACCATTTATTTTAAATGTATTGCTTAATTTAATCAATTTCACCAAATTTACAAAGCTATTGGAAAAGCCATAATCAAATTCGATTAAGTCCAGACCCATCATTGATAAACTTCTTCATTAGGTTTAGATTAATTAAAATTATAGACTCGGACAAAAGTAGCCGGTAGTTATGTAACTTAAGATTTAAAAGCGAAAAAGTTTCCGGGTGGGCCCGGTGGGACTTGAACCCACGTCTCCCGGGTATGCGCCCCAACGGGTGTTCTACCAACTGAACCACGTCGCATCCAACCGACCTCCCCGAAATTCTTAATCGCTTACATACGCCAACAGTGGCGTGTGGTAACATCCATCACAACTATTAAAAACTATGACTCCTACGTTCCAAATTAGTTGGAAATGCGTAAGAAATGATGTACCACTTCTATTTAAAATAATATTAATAATATTAATAATATTTTAAATAATATTTGAGTTATGTAACTTCACAAAAAAAGATGTTAGACTCAAATGTTAGAAATGTTAGATGTGTCTAACATTTGGTAGCATAGTGCACGGTGGTGGTGGTGGTGCCAACTCTGAAGATGAGCTCTGGTTGGCTTCGAAACGCGTCAGTGTAGTTTGGTGGTGGTGATAGTTGTGTTTGTGTGATTTGTGTGTGTTCGTACAGTGTGGAGGTGGAGGAACTGCATGAACACGCATTCCTTACATAAACGTAACTATCGTAAGGTCGCGGGTGAGCAAAGTAATTGTTTCAGTTCATTAATTTTTTTTTAACTATCACAAACACTACACAAGATAGTAACACGTTTAAAACTCATAGTGAAAAAATACAGATAACTCACGACTATGATCGAGTTTAGTTCGACATTGTATTCGAATTTGTTCACAATCATTGAGTCTTACGGTAGTTTTATGTTCAAAGTTTCAAACTCTATACAATTGGCTAAGTAAAGTTTTTTGAAGAGATGCTAATTATATTTTTTTTCGACAGTGGTCGACTTCAACACCAAGAAACTGCAGCTGTTTTATTTTTATCTCCTTTTATTTATTGGAAATATTTTTTTAAGTGTTCGAGATGACATTTGTGAGATTTTATGGCTGACAAGCGGTTCGTGCTCAGTACTAAGAAGAAATAGAAAAAAAAAACGAATTCAACTGCCGCTTCTGTCAATGTCAAATGAAATCTAACCGTTTGCGTTTCGTTTGCTTTGCGTTGTCCAAGAAGCAGTTCCAAAATAGTGATCGAAAGTATTCAATCGTGATCCAATTATTGTGCATAGGTCGTGGAAAAATGCGGTAAAATTGAAAGTCCGGATTTTATGCGGAGGTCGATAAAAATAGTCAAAAAATCACACTGAGCACACCAAGACGCAAAGCAAACGAAACGCAAACGATTTGACATTGACAGCTGACAGTTCACTTCGGTTTTTTTTCTGTTTCTACTAAGTTCTGAGCACGAACGGCTTGTCAACCATAAAATCTCACAAATGTGATCTCAAATACTCAAAAAAATAATTCCAGTAAACAATAGGAGATAAAAATAAAACAGCTGCAGTTTCTCGATCTCCAGAACGCCGACTGTCGAAAAAAAATATAATTAGCACCTCTTCAAAAAACTTTACTTAGCCAATTGTAATTATCAAAGCTACATCTTGCTTTCACATTTCGTAAGCACAAGTTTCAGTTTCTGTCGCATCTATCTGTTAATTCATTCATTCGTCAATAGATAAGTTCGGTAGAACGAATGAATGATAATCTTTATTAAAATTTGCATGCATTCTCTGACATAATACTAATTTGTTAAATTATGGTCTGCTAAGGAGCCGGCAGACAGCCGTCGCTCGCGGCTCCGATATCGATTTGATTACAGAGTAGGTTTCAGAGGCTCTGGCCCTAAATCTTGTCCTATATTCCCCACGATACAGGCTAGACCTAGTGTGGGAACCATCGGTTCTCCTACACATTGGAAGCAACCTCAATTTGAATATTTGTAAAAAACCTCTACTGTAATTATCGTTATTTTAATAAATAAATAAATATTCGACCAAGTGCTTTACCGTTTTTAATGACAGTTTCTACGTCGAAATTCAGACAATAAGGCTGATTTTCACATTGACTTGCAAGTGAAAATAGCCTTTGATGTTTTAAGACGTACAATCAAGGAATTTAATTTCCTAGCCACCTAAGTTTGAATATCGTACGGCAAACTGTCACCATAAGAGCTAGCAACGATGTTGTTTTGACGTGTTGCAATTGACATTTCGAACTTAATGCAGTGCGAATGTTTTACGAAATTTTTCGAAATGTGTAGGGAATTAAATTCCTTAACTGTACAACTGATGTTGAAAAAAGGAAGCAAGGTAAAAGAAATTATTTAATTTCCAAGAAAAAGTTACACGATTCCACTTGATCCCAATGCGTACTAACATAAAAATAATTAGAACATAATATATAATACAATGGATTTCCTTCACACTCTCCGGCCAGAATTCGGTGCGCAGGAACATCTGCTGGCGCTTGGCCGGCACTTGAAGTCTGACAAAATTGGTCCTAACCCCGCATATTTGGGACCATTTCGTGATAATATACACCATTGATATGAACCTTTGCAAAGTAAGATCTAAGTATTAGTTATCTTTTTAGTGTTCCGGAGCCAAAATGGCAAAACTGAATCAAAAAATACGGACTAAATATAATTAAATTGAATCTTAGCATTATCTATATATATAAAAGAAGAAACTGACTGACTGACTGACTGACTGACATATCAACGCACAGCCCAAACCACTGGGCCTAGAGATTCCAAATTTGGCATGTAGGTTCCTTATAAGGTCTAGGGGTGCACTAAGAAAGTATTTTTCAAAATTCACTCCCTAAGGGGGTGAAACGGGGGTCCAAAGTTTGTATGGGGAAACAAGATTAGTTCGACTATTTTATTCGAAACTTCACAGAAGTACTCCGAATAATAAATGAGTAAACACGTGTTTCAGGTTTTTTGAGAATTCAACCCCTAAAAGGGGGGAAAGGGGTAACAAAGTCTGAAAATCAACATGGGTGTTGTTTCTATGGTTTATCGGGTCGCTGGTTATGAAAACAACAACGGTTTTAAAATCCGACGTGGCAGACGTAAAATACCATCTCCCTGGATGGGGTGCGATGGGGTTGAAATATCTAAATAAACTAAATGACTGTTGATATATCAACGCACAGTCCAAACCACTGGACCTAGAGACTTGAAATTTTGCACATAGGTACCTTATACAATGTAGGCATCCACTAAGGAAGGATTTTTGGGAATTTCCACGGGAAATTTTGTATATAAGTGGAAACTGCGTTGGCTTATGTATATGTTAATGTGTCTTTATATTCAACTGTGTTATATTTGCTGTTTGTTTCCCAAATAAATAAAAATAAAATAAAATAAAATAAAAATAAGAAAGGGAAAAAACGGGATTTATATATTCGATTCCGAGTGACCCTATCTCAGTAACTATAATAACTAGACTCTTCAAATTTGATACACATGTAGGTATTACATTATTTAAAACATTAATTTCAGGATTTATTAAAATTCCCACGGGATAAGGAAAAAACGGGATTTATATATTCAGTTCAACGGGATCCTATGAACTATAATTACTAGACTGTTCAAATTTTGCATAGAAGTAGGTTATTATAATAGTAAAAACAGGTTTAAGGATTTTCGGAAATTCCCATGGGATAAGGAAAAAACGGGATTTTTCGTTTTACTGGTCGTAGAAAGCCGAAATTCGGCATGTAGGTCGTTTGGGGAGTGTAGAGGAGCATTGAGAGAGGACTTTCCAAAATTCCCACGGGAACGGGAAAAACGGGATTTTTCGTTTTACTGGTCATAGAAAGCTGAAATTTGGCAAGTGGGTTTCTTGGGGAGTGTAGAGCTGGATTGAGAGAGGACTTTCCAAAATTCCCACGGGAACGGGAAAAAACAGGATTTTTCGTTTTACTGGTCGTAGAAAGCTGAAATTCGGCATGTAGGTTGTTTGGGGAGTGCAGAGGAGCATTGAGAGGGGACTTTCCAAAATTCCCACGGGAACGGGAAAAACGGGATTTTTCGTTTTACTGGTCATAGAAAGCTGAAATTTGGCAAGTGGGTTCCTTGGGGAGTGTAGGGGAGCATTAAGAAAAAATTTCCCGAAATTCTTACGGGAACGGGAAAAAACGGGATTTTGCGTTTTACTGGTTGTAGAAAGTTAAAATTTCAAAATTCATAAGTTTATACTGTAAGGCTGCGGCTCCACTGAGGCGGAGACGAGCGGAGCTGAGAGGAGACGTGTGGGGATCGACCAATCATATAACATGAAATCCACATCTCGTCTCCGTTCATGTAATATGATTGGTCGATCCCCACACGTCTCCTCTCAGCTCCGCTCGTCTCCGCCTCAGTGGAGCCGCAGCCTAAGTAGGCCGCAAAGGGCACTTTAACCGACATTTAAAAAAGGAGGAGGTTATGCATTCCACTTTATGTATTTTTTTATGTAGGTATGTTCACCGATTTCTCGGTCAATTGTGGACCTGCTTGCTTCCTTGCCTGTATGCTTGCTTGCTTGATATCTTGGTTCTTTGGAATACTCATAGTACACGCGAGCGAAGCCGCGGGCAAAAGCTAGTCTTTAATAATGTTCAATGTCTAGTTTAATTATTGTTTACTAAGTATAAATAAAATTATGTAATCATTCAACTATGTCTAATATATTATCTTAAAATTATTACATTTATGAATAATATTTTATTATATTTAGGACTATGTATACGTGTGTGTGTGTTCTCCTGCCATTTTTGGCATTGATCGGATGTTTAAAGTTTAATAGGTCCTAATACAAAGCAGTTTTACGACTACAGCCGCCTCTAGTTTATCTCTGCTCTGTATTTTTCGTAGGAGTTGGCGTAGAGTAATCCAAACTTGACATATTTGTCAAAATTTGTTATACTAATAAAACGAACTCGATATCGTCCATACTCTGTCGACCCGAGTCTCCGTCGCGCGTGCGCTACAGGCCGCCCGCGGCGCCGCCTGCGCTCGCGCACGCTAATACGCGCTAAATGCCCAATTTGCTCCATCCTTGCTACCGAATCAGAAACATGACTGACCGTTACTTCATTCTCTGTTATAAATAACCAGCTGTTGCCCGCGACGCCGTCTGCGAAGAATTTGTTTGCGTCTATTCCGAAGTATGCAATTTTCCTATACCCTACTTAAGGTCTCCTCCTCCATATCAAATTTCATCTAAATTGGTTCATTGGTTTCAGAGTGAAGAGGTAACAGATAGACAGAGGCACTTTCGCATTTATAATACTACTAGCTGTTTCCCGCGACTCTGTCTACGAATAATTCGTTCAACGGCATCCCGGAGGAACTATGCAGTTTCCCTTCCAAGGGTCTCAAATATCTCCATAAATCCATCTGGAAATAAGTAGGTTCGAATGATTAGTTTCTGGTGTGCATAAGTAAATGTTGTGTACAATTGTAATTGTTTTGTAGACAAACCCATGTTATTCTTGTAAGGTTTAAATTGTGCTATTGTTTACAATATGTAATTGTACCTAACTGATAAATAAATAAATTTTTTTTTTTTTTTTTTATGTGCGTAATTACTTTTGAAATTTATCATGAGCTTTACGGTGAGGGAAAACATCGTGAGGAAACCTGTATACTTACACCTGCGAAGAAATTCAATGGTGTGTGTAAAGTTCCCAATCCGCACTGGACCCGCGTGGGAACTACAGCCCAACCCCTCTCATTCTGAGAGGAGGCCTGTGCCCTGCAGTGGGACGTATATAGGCTGGGATGATGATGATGATAGCATATTTTATGTAATTATGGCAAAGATAGGCCCCAGGTCGTCGCTCCATCTTGTTGTTTCGTTTCTTACTTAATTGTGATCTAATTATTGCGGTGAACTAATACTTAGGCTGGCTGCAGTAAAGATCGCGTGCGCAGATTACGGATGCAGTAAAGTGAGGTGGTTATTGTTCGGTGAACTTCTTTGAGCTGACGTGGTCCTTTCAAAATTTTTTTAGGCTAACCTGAGCTCTATTGTTATTCGAGTGATGTGTGTTATTTAAGTTTTGACTGAACAATACCAATTGAAACATACAACTTGAAACGTAATTTAATTTCAAAGTTCGGGTTCACAAATTTTTTCTGGTCAATAACTTGAAGATGCCATATTACGGCCATAATATTACGCAATGGGGCTGATGATTGAACTGATGTACTTTTTATGAGCTGTCAAAATACTATTCCCCCATATTGATTTTGTATGCCAATTGCTAATGATATTTATTTAGTTTTATATAATTCATTTTAGCCGAAAGACGTCCACTGGTAAACATAGGGAGGTTTATGTTCAGCCAAGGCTTGCCAAACAGATCGGTCCCATGTCATCCGCACCCAACGCGATCCCGCAACCTTAACCAGGTCGTCGCTCCATTTTACATTACATCTTAGATTTATATTACTGATAAACCTAAAACTAAAAACCTCAAGATATGTAATAATAAGAATAACTAAAATATATTATGAAAAGGAGTCCCTTTAGGTAAGGTTCCGAAGAAACTGGCAGCGTTCCCCCTTTGAATAGCTAAACTAATTCTTTGTCCGAGGTAGCTGCAAGCTTTTCGGTCTCCGTAACGTCGACTAACCTTGTAGCTATTTCTTCAAACAGCCTCATAGCGCTAGGACCCCACGGACCAAGGGTCTGGACACCGAATGGGACAAAGTCATATAGCATAGCCTAGACCCCTGTATTTGTATGCTTTAGCTTTTCAGCTGCTTCACAAGCTGCACCAGATCTGTTATTAGTTCCATGCAGATGGGAAGGGGCCAACATGTCTGAACAGGTTGCATCCCATACCAGCACCCGTCCCATCTTCCATGGAATCAAACTCATAATTTCTGGTATAATTGCTAATAATGACGTCGCTTTGCGTATACACCATGTTTTTGATTCACACGTAAATGAGCCTAAAGACCGTTAGACAAGTAGATAAATTATAGAACCTAAACCTATAAGTGCAGAATAGCCATAGTGCTTTAGCACTCTTCTACCAAAGGCAAGGGAGCGACGCGCGACGCTGTCCGCCGCAGCCTGCCACTTTGAGTAGAGATCTCGACAACTCTCGTTCGCCCGTCCTTTCCAGGAAAGACCATTGAAATTTCACCTCGTTGCCAGACGTTGCGTTGGGATTCGGGGTCCAGAACCAACACAAGATCGCCAAGACAGAGAGACCTATGCTCCTGCCGCCACATATTTCTGGGTAACAGTTGTGACAGAAACTCCTTCAGCCATCTCCTCCAGTACAACTCATCTTTTAGCTGATCACCATCATCCCAGCCTGTGTATAGTCAACCAATAGACGACCAGATGGCCTAGTGGTTAGAGAACCTGACTATGAAGCTTGAGGTCCCGGGTTCGATTCCCGTGTCGGGGCAGATATTTGTATGAAAAATACGAATGTTTGTTCTCGGGTCTTGGGTGTTTAATATGTATTTAAGTATGTATCTATCTATATAAGTATGTTAGTACCCATTACATTATGGGTAGTACCCATAACACAAGCTTTCCTAGCTTACTTTGGGACTGGGTCAATTGGTGTGAATTGTCCCGTGATATTTATTTATTTTTTAATATGATTCCTAGGCCACTATAGAACCTTATCGCTTTAACTACTAGATAATTACGTCAGTGCGGGCAAAAGGATCATCAACTTTCCTATCACAACATGCAACAAACGTAAAGAGTTTATAAACGTTTTCGCTCCATGACATGAGAAGAAAAAGAAGTTTTGACAGACGGACAGTGACAATCCAGGTTTTAATACACAAGCAAACTCCTTTCCTATTAATTTTCGGTGACACATTTTCGCAAAGATCGAAATATCATCATGACATACTCGTAGATCACGCAATAATCACTGTCTTAATAACCAAATTCATTCATTATGACATGGTTGTATGGTGGCTTAGGAATCAAATTGGTTGACTGTACGTCACACTGCAAGGCACAAACCTCCTCTTAGCTCAGCATTTAGCTTTGAGCTGATATGATGAAATAATTAAGGATATGATGAAATAATTAAGGTAGATGAATGAAAATTGTGATGGTGAAAAAATGTCGATACCATGTTCTTGATTCATATTAAATGAGACCATAGGCCGTTGACGAGTCTAGACTCCCGATTAGTACAAATCCTATCTGAGGATCTATCCAGGTGCGGATCGGCGATAAGCAACGACGCAGAGCGGAACCGGCACCTGCGCGTACGCCGCTAGGGATGCGCTCGCGGTTATCGACACATTAACGTTTTGTCGATATCGATAATACCATTCTGCTTTTCCTATATCAGTTACCTTGATTAGTTTTTCGTTGATTCTTGTATTGTGTCAATCGGTTTCTTTTACTTTAATTAAGTCGTAATGGATTTTTGTGTGTTGAAGCCGTGGGTGGCCTAGTGGTTTGACCTATGGTCTCTCAAGGTCAAGGGTTCGAGCTCGGGCTCTGAGTTTTTCGAAATTTATGTGCGAAATTATATTTGAAATTGACCACAAGCTTTACGGTGAAGTCTCTCTCTCTCACACACCTGAGAAGAAATTCAATGGTGTCTGTGAAGTTCCCAATCCGCACTGGGCCCGCGTGGGAACTGTGGCCCGAGCCCTCTCATTCTGAGAGGAGGCTTGTGCCTTGCAGAGGGACGTATATTGCCTGGGATGATGATGATGATGGATTTTTGTGATGCATCGTCCACGCGTCCTCGTCTCGTTATTTGAAGCAGGTTATACTGTTTGTTTAATATTCATTGCAAAAGTGTTTTAATACCTAACTCAGTGGTTTTCGAAATTCATAGGGTCAATGAGTCATTTGTACATTGTACTTAATTTGGACGTGACCACTTAAACTGTTATATTTCAATAGCAAAACAAAAAACTATAAGTACGAATAACATTGTTCTCAACTTTCGGAGATTTCCACTCATATTTATGTTGTGCGGTCGCTGATTGATATTTTGAGATAATTTAAGAAATTAATTGTCGTTTTTAATAATTCTTGGTTTAGACATTAGATACATTTGATACGATATTACATAGCCAACTTCAACACAAAATTATTAAGTTAATATTCCCGTGTTTCTTTTTCTTCGTTTGTAATGGTGGCAAATAAACTTGAAAATATTTTTACTTAGTACTTTCAATAACATCAATCAACTAATTGAATTATAAACCAGCCTCGCCACTGAGTTTTCTACAGGATGTAGAGTATAATGAAATTAGAAGAAATGTTTAAATATCAAGTTCAATAATGAATGAGGAAACTCGTGACAAATATGTATGTCAAAATCAAAATCAAAAATTAGTTTCTATTATTAGTCCCTTGAAGGGTCTGTCGCATGTCTTTTCTTTATTAAATCTACCAGCGCTTTCGGAAGACCATGATTGCTAAGAAAAATGTGCCGCAAGAAACTAGCATAAATATTTTTTTTCTAAAAAACAGATTATAATTTTATTACTTCTACAATATTGTAAAAAAAGTAAAGAAAGTAACTAAATAGCTAAAAGACAGCATTTTACGTACAAGTGTAAATAGCACAGCAAAACCTGAACACTACTGCACTGGCACGACTTTATGACCGAGAAATTTGCAGTGTCTTTGATCAAGATGTGAAACTATCGATACTTATACCAATAACCACATCACTTTCTAGATCATCGATGGTTAGGGAAGATACCTCGCATCGCGTACGACAGGGCGCGTGCCACCTTTTTACTTCAAATGTACCATCACAATTTCAAAACGAAGTAACCACCACCAATGCCCATACGAAATTCAACCAAAGGTGCTCAAGTTTAGGGTGGATTTTAGGGATGGAAAGTGGTGGTGGTTATAGATGTTGGTTTACATGAGGGATGGAATAATTGTTTCGGAATACACAGTAATGCTTTGTTAATTTGAATATGGGGTTGTTTTTTTAGGGGTGAGGGCGCGCGTGCGCCGGTAAGAGGTTAATTATTTAGAACTAATTCACTGTTGAATTCCGTTACTTGAATTAACATTGAATAGCATTTGCGATATTTTAATAGTGTGTCTATTTGAGCGTAATTTGGTGCGTATCTAATTTGCTTGTTATTTAAACATATTTCTTGTCTACATCATAAACAGAATATCTATGCAAAATTCATCTTTTTGGGTCAAATACAGCGTGAGAATCAAAACTTGTCTCTTCTGTGGACATAACATTAGCGACTTCGAGTCAGCAAATAAGTATAAGATCTATTTATACGGGTCGAAAATTGGCCAGGCGTCTCACACGCTGGTCTATTGACTAGAAAATATTGGCTCTTCCCACGTTAACTTTTCCCACGTCCACAGGAGAGACACAATCAAAACAATGTGTTATGACCCTTTTAAGTCTAAAGATTTGGGCTCAGCGTTAATGAGCCAGTCATTCAGAACTTTGGTTTATTGCAGTCTTTATGAGAATATGATGTAACATGGTTATTCATATTACTATGGTTTCAGAATGTAATTAATAAGGTAATTAATTATTAAGGAGCGTTTTTCAATAAAACAGCCTTCAGTTTTTCAGCCGTAAAACGTCTACTCCTGGATATAGGCCTCCCTCACTGATACCCAATCATTGCGGTTGTAAGCGGCTTGCATCCACCTTGAACCTGCGGCATTTACCAAATCATCCCTCCATCTCGTTGGTGGACGTCCCAAGCTGTGCTTGCCAGACCATGGTCTCCATTCGAGAACTTTTTGGACATCTATTCTATGTGTTATATGATATTGATATGGCTTGCCCATTGCTATTTCAACGAGCTAATCCGTTTAACTATGCCGGTGACCCTTTTCTTCTACGAATCTCCTCATTCCTGAGAGAGAAAATCCGAGCATAGCCCTCTCCGTAGCTCATTGAGAGAATCTGTGCCTGCCTAGAACTATTCTTCAACTAAACTTTGACTTTGCCAGTGATAACTTATGGCACTGAGACATGGCCGCTAATGATGGGCCTCATAAGAAAGCTCAATGTCACTCACGGGGCGATGGAGAGGGCTATGCTTGGAGTTTCTCTGCGGGATCGCATTAGAAATGATGAAATCCGCACAAGAATTAAAGTCACGGACATAGCTCGAAGAATCGCCAGAGTTAAGTGGCAGCGGGCAGGGCACATCGCTCGTAGAATTGACGGCCGATTGGGCTGAAAGGTTCTGGAGTGGCGTCCGCGGATCGGAAGACGCAGTGTAAATAGGCCTAAAACAAGATAGAGCGACGACCTGGTTAAGGTTGCTGGAACGCGGTCTATTTGGTGAGCCTTGGGGGTGGCCTATGTTCAGCAGTGGACGTCTTTCCGATGAAATGATGATCCACGAAAAAAAAAGTATAGCTTTTCTCAATCACTAATGAAATGTAAGTCCGTAACCATTTTATTGGCATACCTCTATGCTCACCCCAAATAGTAGGTACATATATCAACATCAACATAATCAATGTGTCATCATGGATATTAACCGATAGGGCGTGCCACATCAGTGCCGGCTCATTGAGCGCATTGTGCACATAGCCTTATGGGGTGCGATGTTGTACGAATCGGTAAAGGTGCATTATCTGTTACCGGTTTTTGGAAATGGTAATTAATAGGGTAAGTAAAGGGTTCCGTGCTGTAGGGATTCTTTACAATAAAAGAAAAAGAATGAAATAGGTGTAATGTAAGTAGGGTAAATCGATATCTATACTAAGATTATGAATACGAAAGTGTGTCTGTCTGTATTCCTCTTCACGCTTAAACCACTGAATCGATTGAAATAAAATTTGGTACGGAGATAGTTTGAGTCTGAATCCCCATACAAACTTTTGGCTGCGTTTCCACCAGAGATGTGCGAGGATGCGTTGCGAGGGATGTGTGTGTCATGAACCAATAGAAACACTTCATTCACTTAGGACCTTTTAAATTAAGTGTTTCTATTGGTTCATGACAAACGCATCCCTCGCAACGCATCCTAACACAGCTCCGGTGGAAACGCAGCCAAAAGTTTGTATGGGGATTCAGATTCTATCGAAATGAAGCTTACTCTTTTCGATAGAATCTGACAATCTCGTAAAATTTGTAGCCAACTGAGATGGACACCAAATTGTCCAGGCCCCTAGTGATATATGATTAAAATCTTACTATTTTTCCGATTATGGGCCCATTGGGAACCCGGTCATTTGAAAGGAATTCATGGGGCCGAAGCCAACATAAATGAGATGGGCGCAACTATGGAGGTGTATCCCCTTATACACCATGAGGATGTATGCTAGCGGACAGTCCCCCACAGTTGACTAGTCAGTCGCACTGGTGACACGACAACACCAGCGGGTGATGAGGTCGTCACATCCTTACGCCTTATTATTAAAATCTTATTGTTATTATTAGTTTTCAATTTTAGGAACTTAAACAATCAGGTGTCCATCAGTCGGTTTTAGGTATGTATCTATAATAATAATATAAGATATTGTCAGATTCCATTGAAATCACCTTTACGCACGTACTCACAAGCATTTTTAATTTTGGTAGGATATCTTAACTAGCTTGTCATCATTCAATTCTCTCCCCAATAATTAGATTCACCCTAATGCGCTGACCTATTTTCTAATTTATAATACACTAGCTGTTGCCCGCGACTCGATCTGCGAAGAACTCGTTTTTTGCTGTCTCGCGGAAACAATGCAATTTTCCAGGATAAAAGTTTTCTATATTTTAATCCAGGTTATAAACTATTTGTGTGCCAAATTACATCAGAATCCTTTTAACCGTTTTAGCGTTAAAGAGTAACAAACATCCATCCATCCGTACAAACTTTCGCATTTACAATTTCAGTAAGATGCAGGATGCTGATAGCAGTTGAAACTGTACTAAAACCTATTTCGAGCAAAATGCACAAAACGGAAAATGTACAGCTACACCCAATAGGTAACCATGGCATTATGGAAAATGTACACAAACGCATAATGTAAAACACACAGATCGCACAAAAAGCAAAAAGTACATTCGTAAAATGAATAAAGAAATAATTTTTCCGATTGGTACCTACATTGTACTTTGCGAATGTACAAACTTTCGCTTTTTTGTACGTTCCGCGTGTTTCATAATTTAAAATAAATAAATAAATAAATATTAGGGGACAATCTTACACAAATCGACCTAGTCCCAAACTAAGCAAAGCTTGTACTATGGGTACTAGACGACGATAAACATACTTATATAGATAAATAAATACTTAAATACATAGAAAACATCCATGACTCAGGAACAAAATATCCGTGCTCATCACACAAATAAATGCCCTTACCGGGATTTGAACCCAGGACCTCTTGCTTCGTAGGCAGGGTCACTACCAACTAGGCTAAAGCGGTCGTTAAATATGCGATGTATATTATGTTATAGATTTTGCCATTGGTTATATTTTTCTTCTTGTACATTTTGCTCCGAATTGACTAAAACTACCCATAATGATCCCCGATGATTGGCCCGCTTTAATGACAGCTGATAGAAGTTGATTAGCAACAAGTCCTCCGGTCGCGTGACGCGAACGATCGGCGTCTGCGCAAACGCAGGGGAGTAGGTCAATTACTGAGTTATAATTATTAGTATAGTAAACTAGATTGTAACTTTAAATGAAGGTCTTTTTATGGACCCACGGATAGCTGATATAAAAATGATTCATGTACCCAACTGAACATTATCATAGAAAATGTTACAGTCAAAGGACAATTAATTACCCCGGCGCCACACATATTACAAATGTTTCAACACATATTTGAACACATATTTGATCTATGGTTGATTGTATGGATGTTCTATTGAACAAATAAGCA
The DNA here is from genome assembly GCA_947859365.1 of Archips crataeganus. Taxonomy (NCBI): domain Eukaryota; kingdom Metazoa; phylum Arthropoda; class Insecta; order Lepidoptera; family Tortricidae; genus Archips; species Archips crataeganus. The sequence goes on along the minus strand of OX402054.1, from coordinate 2,161,158 downwards.
AATACCAGTGCTACACATGTGATCAAATAACTGTGTTCAAACATTTGTAATATGTGTGGCGCCGGGGTAAGATCCTTAACACGTTCACGGACACAAGACCTCATCCAATAATTTGTGCTGTGGCACAGATTTTTTCCATACAAATTGATATTACGTCTGGGGACGGATTGTCACATTGTTCAGTTTTGGAAGTATATGTTGCGGCAGTAACGGCCACAGACGATGACCTTGTATGGACATTGTCCGCCTACAGACGTAGTGCCACAACGCGAGGTCTTTTTTTGCATGTGTGACGGAGACAAACTTGTGTGCACCACCATTATGAGTGCTTGCTGTGGCACTGGCGAGTTTGTGTTACAATCAAAAAACGGCACAGAGTCATAAACTCCCCAGAGTCAACAGAACAGAGTCATAGACCCCATAGTGTTGTTATTAATGAACAGGTAAATTTAGTATCTTCTCCTTTACTGCGGCTTGGGTCGAATTTGAACAGTTAGTATTAATTAAATATGCCTTATAAATAAATAAACAAAAAATTCAAGGTAGTTTTATAATATGTCAATAAAAGTTAATTTTTGTGGGGTAGTTTGAGAATAAGAAAAATAAAGTGGGTACTTGAGAAGTTACAGTGACAAGTTAAAACATTTGTTTTGGTTTGTTAGTTTAACATTTGGTAGCATAGCATACGGTTGTGGTAACTCTGAAGATGAGCTCTGGTTGAGTTCGAAACGCGTCAGTGTAGCTTGGTGGTGGTGATGGTTGGGTTTATGTGATTTGTGTGTGTTCGTACAGTGTGGAGGTGGAGGAACTGCATGAACGCACATTTCTTGCATAAACGTAACTATTGTAAGCTTAACGTAAGCTAAGCGTAACTATTATAAGCTTTAGGGTGAAGGAAAACATCGCGAGGAAACCCTCACACACCTGCGAAGAAATTCAACGGTGTGTGTGAAGTTCCCAATCCACATTGGGCCCACGTGGGAACTACGGCCCATTTCATTCTGAAAGGACACATGTTTTTTAGTGGGACGGTACGTATCTAATGCCGTGATGATGATGATGACGATGGTATTTAGCAAAGCACCCTAGCTGCCCTATCTACGATTTAACTCTGTTGTTTGTGGCAACATGGAGTCAAACAGAACATCAACATCCATCCAATTACGTGCGCAATATGGGAGAAAATGATTCGACAGTGCGGGGATCGACAACATTTGGCGCAGAAGTATAAATTTGATACGTCGGTATTTTAAGTTACTACACTATCAAATTACTTTTAGGGTTCCGCACCTCGAAAGGAAAAAGCGGAACCCTTAAAGGATCACTTTATTGTCCGTCCGTCGGTCCGTCCGTCTGTCAAAACCCTTTTTATTAGGAACGCGTGGGGAGGTATCAAGCTGAAATTTATACTAAATAATTTAAGGTCGCGGGTGAGCAAAGTAATTGTTTTAGTTCATTTATACTAAATACTCAAGTCAAAGCATAATTTTTTTTGTCTGTCTGTCTATATCAGTAACCAATCTACAATTATCCCACACTGCGCACATTTTGCTTAGGAGCAGGGGTCTGCTAAGACTGGATGATCATAGATACATATAAATTTGTACGGAACCCTCGGTGCGCGAGTCCAACTCGCACTTGGCCGGTTTTTTTTAATCATTCGGATTCACAGTATTAAACTTACCTAAGTCTAGTTTCGATCTGCAAGAAAAATTGTAAGTATATGTTAGATTGCGACGCCGTAAAGAAAACGAGTTTCAAATGATCATTCGAGCACCGCAATGTAATGTAACTTGCACGATTTTACTTACAGGTTTGAACTGGGCCTAACAGCTGGAGAAAGTAATTAAAGTCTCCGAGATAGTCAGTGTTTAATTGCAAAATTACAAGTCGCTTTAAACTAAACGACTAAGTACGCTATGTTCTCCATTTATAGGTGCAAGGCTAAATAAAGCATACTCGTATCAAAATAAAATTAACAGTACCACGAGCATGAGCACGATTATTTGTTCCTGAGTTATGGATGTTTTCTATGTATTTAAGTATTTATTTATCTATATAAGTATGTTTATCGTCGTCTAGTATCCATAGTACAAGCTTTGCTTAGTTTGGGACTAGGTTGATTTGTGTAAGATTGTCCCCTAATATTTATTTATTTATTTATTTTAAAGTATGTACAAAGATAAGAAACATGCACATTGGTTAACGTTGAGATAATAATATAAGTTCAATCAAAAGTGTCGATCAAAGGATAAAAAGTAAAACAAATTAAGCTTTGTCGTAATCTCAATGTAGGTACTAGAAATGCAACGACCTCTGTGTTCGTTGGATGGATATCGCACAGTCCGTATTATATTTTTTTATATATCACCTAATAACACAAATATAAATAAATATTATTACAAAAAAAAAATCGTTTAGACTCACTGGCTCATTGATTGACTGACTCGTCAACAGCCAGCCCAAACTCTTAGAGCTAGAAAGCTTAAAATTTGCAAAAGGATTCGTTTTACCATGTAATCAAGAAATCAGGACGGATAAACAAATGCCCTTCATTTAACTTTCAGAATCAATAAAACAATGGGTATGTATTACAATACCGAAGTACGAAAGACCGAATGTATTAAAACAACGAATGGGTCAAAAGACCGACACGATTTTTTTCTGAAACCGTAAACTTCTCAGAATTTATTAAAACGGCATCATACAGAACCCATTAGGTTAGGTGAGCTTAGTTTTATAACAATTTTAAAAAGTTAACGGTTTCAGAAAAACATCGTGTCGGTCTTTTGACCCATTCGATGTTTTAATACATTCGGTCTTTCGTAGGTACTGCAGTATTGTAATACATAACCAAATCAATAGAGTTGTAAAATTTAAAAGTTTATTAATAACGCCAATTGTTTTCGTTCTCTATCGCGGGTCGCGGTGCATGGCCGCCGCGGCGCTCTTCAAATAGTCCCAGCGCCCGCTGAAAATATAAACAGGTCGTTAAGGCGAATCATACTTAAAGTACTAGCTTATTTTTTTTATCCAATTTGCTTTTTCATCAATTATGGCTCTCCTTAGTTCCTCGATATAAAAAAATTACCCCCCCCCCTGCACTCCCCTCCCAACCCCACCCCCCCCCCCCCCCCCCACCGAACACCTCGCACACCCGCGTTCACATTCACCACAAGTCAAGCGTGCCTATAGATGTTTTACTTCAAAAACCCTCGATTTTGAAACATTCTTCCGCTCCGTTCCGCTCCTATTGGTGTTAGCGTGATGATTATATAGCCTATAGCCTTCCTCGATAAATGTGCTATCTAACACTGAAAGATTTTTTCGTATCGGAGCAGTAGTTCCTGAGATTAGCGCATTCAAACAAAAAAACCTGTTCGATAAATTCTTAAAATAGACGTATCTTTCTTATTTGTGAACCGATTCAAATGAAACAAACACTAAATGTTAATCCAAGAAAATACCAACATATCAGTGAAAACCGCATCCTTCTAGGTTAAGCCGTTTCTGAGATTAGCGCGCACAAATGCACAGACAAACAGACAAACAGACAATAATTCTAAAAACCATTGTTTTGGGTTCTATTGCGCTAATAAATAGCCCTAGTGTCAGTTTTTCTCAAATATCTTCAATGTACAGACACCGACTTGTTACAGATTTATTATATGTATAGATGTATAAGACTAAATATTTAAGTAGATGGCTATTATTTATCCCTTTCCATTTATGTTTGTGTACTCGTATGTATGTTTTGTGAACGCGAAAACGACTCTACCGATATAAATTAAATTTATCATAGTTTTTAAAAGACAATAAGTGTTTTGTTTTTCGATTTCGAAAATGACAACATTGAATAACCTACAAAGCTGTCCAGTTAAAGTAGTAAATAAATTAAAAAATAAATCGTGGGACGATTGACACCAATTGGCCTAGTCCCAAAGTCCCAAACTAAGCAAAGCTTGTACTATGAGAGAGGATATATATACTTAATTTAAAATTATAGTAAACATCCAAGACTCGAGCGCAAAAATTACTGTGACTGACTGACTGTGAATTGAATGTGCCGTCGGAACCCCCCCCCCCAATGTTTGGGCGTTACAACTCCCTTTTTATCCAAGGCGTAGGATTCATTTAGTGTGGCCGGGTATAGCCCGGGCCTGGTGCACCCTGGGCAACAAACGCTGAATAATTCATTTATAAATTAGTATGTATTTATGTATGTAAACTCTTTATTGCACATAAAAATAAAAATACAAGTACACAGAGAAGAGAACAAAGGCGAACTTATCTCTAAAAAGGGATCTCTTCCAGCTAACCTAGTTAAGAGAAGAAAATTTATTATATAGTGGATAAGCAGACAGTTAAAATTACGTGCGGTAAAGAAAAAAAAAACAGAAATACTCAAAAGAGAAAGAAAATAAATAGGTACTTACAAAATAAAATAAATACAAAATTTTACATTAAATGCAACATAAAACAGTTATTATAAAAGCGAACACAGTCTCACCTCAGATGTCAGTGTCAAGCCATAATTTCTTTAACCTCTCCCTGAACGAGGCCACAGACGGAGATTCCCTTAGAGACAAGGGTAAATCGTTCCACAGTTTGACAGAATGGATAGTGAAAGATTTAGCATATTAGTTAGTCGATGGCTGATATCCGACTGAGGGCTGCTTCGGTAACCACGAAGTGTAAACCCCTATAAGTAATCCGTCACTCCACTCACTCACTCCAGCAGTTGATGGCGTCTCGAGTCTGTATTTCACGGTGTCGACTAGGAGGAGCCTCATCCTGGGGCGGCCAGTGAGCGTCGTGGTAGTCACACTCACTGATAACTAGGGTACTCGTTGGTTTTTGGTGGTATGCTCCTTGTAGGAGAGCCCCACATACCCGCTGTTTCCCCGCACTAAGGTGCAATTTCTATACCATAAAAATCTGCATAACGGCGTTAACATTTGGCAGCATCAAGACATCTGACTCCCATAAAATCTACAAGAGAACAGGCCAAAGTATGATGTCTTCTGAGCGCAGTTTGACTCTGTAGACAAGATTGACTTTAACCACACTCGAACCGAAATCTATTTCGATGACAAGATGGAAAACTGATAATTAATAGTTTCACGATCGCGACGAATGAGGGCAGCACTGGTACTTGGCACCCAGATTGTAGCTTGCCCTTAAAGGTCCTCGCGGACGTTTGGGCAAACAGACGAATGGGAGTGTTGTAGCGGCAGCTTCGTTTTGTGACGTCACTCATCAGCTGAGCCAACACGCCTTTGTTCCGCTATGAATGCCCGCAGAATTTATATGTGTTTATCTGTAACTTTTTACTGTACCAAAAAACACAGGAAATTAATAGATAACAAGAGAAACAGAATGTATAGTCAAGTATACATGTATGAATGTATGGGTTCATACAACTTGCTTATAAATATGTCCCATAGCTATTATTTTGTCGAATTAAGGTATCGGTTCGGACAAGTCTAAAAATATATAACATCATCATCACTGCTGAACATAAACCTCCCCCAAGGCTCGCCAGACAGATCGGTCCCGTGCCATCCGCATCTAACGCGATCCTGCAACCTTAACCGGGTCGTCGCTCCATCTTGTTGGAGACCTACCTACACTGCGTCTTCCGGTCCGTAGACGCCACTCGTGAACCTTTTTGCCCCATCGGCCATCAGTACCTCTACCATGAGTTTACACTAGTTTGCAGTGATCGTACTCGCTAGCGACGGCGTAAATGATTTGTATGGAGAATTGTACTTCCGTAAGTGACCGCTAGAGGCGCTGTACAATTCTCCATACAAATAATTTACGCCGTCGCTAGCGAGTACGGTCACGTAAACTAGTGTAAACTCATGATAGAGGTACAGTTCTACGAGCGATGTGTCCTGCCCACTGCCACTTGAGTCTGGCGATTCTTCGAGCTATGTGATTAGTTTTTGCGCGGATTTCATCATTTCTAATGCGATCCCGCAGCGAAACTCCAAGCATAGCCCTCTCCATCGCCCTCTGAGTGATTTTGAGCTTTCTTATGAGGCCAGAACGCTGCCCAGCTGAGTCTAATTCGTCGATTGACCTCTTTTTCGAAGTTGAACCTACCCAATCGGATTGTATATCCCAGGTAGATATTTAAAATAAAATAAAAAAATAAAAAACCCATTGCCCATAAAAAAGAAAAAGAAAAAATACACAAAATTATGTGGTAAAAGGCTCAGGCTCAGCATCTGCGGTGAGGATTACTCATCACCGCGCTGGTTTTCAGCCTGCGCCCTTATATAGCGTGCTGACATTGTAAAACAGGCGGGTAGGACGATAAAAAAAAAACGTATAGCGGTATAGTCAACCAAGAAATCCCTTCACCATCCAAGGTTCAATGACAGTTGCATGGCTCAAAACATCAAAAGCTATTTTCACTCACAAGTCAACCGAGTACCGAAAATCTATATATCTACGACAATAATATAGTCGTCAACAACTACGAGCGGGTCTCCAATCAAAATGGGAGATGGTGCAACATGGGCGTCCGACATGACCGTGACCTTGAAATATATATGTATCGCTTGGGAACCTATCGATGTTTAGAAAATTTTATTTCCGAAGGTTTAGAATCCCGAAAACTTCATTTGTCCGAAAGCATTTTTTTCTGAAACTGTAAATATTTCAGGATTTATTTCAGGACCATCGTGTAGAACCCTTTAGGTTAGGTTAGGGTTGTTTTATAAAAATCCTGAAATATTTACAGTTTCAGAAAAAAATGCATTCGGATAAATGAAGCATTCGGGATTTTAAATATTCGGAAATAAATATTTCTAAATTTTGATAGGTAACCGTATCGCTTTAATGCTCTCGTAATAAGTACCGATACCTTAATTCGACGACACAGAGCTACGAGACATGTTTATAATTAAGTTCTATGCGACTATATTTTTACACTTGACTGTACATAATAATGCAAAAGACAACCCTCAAACAGTTCCGCACCAATCAGTTTTTTTTTTTTATTTTTTATTTAATCAAACGGTACATGCTCTGCGCATGGTTCATGGTTCATGGTTCATGGTTCATGGTTCTGCGCTGCCCACATCCAAATGGTCCTTGCGACCGTTACCAGATCGTTGGTCCACCTTGTTGGGCCTTCCCACGCCACGTCTTCCGATTCGCGGTCGCTTACATCTATATCCAGCTTAAAAGCACTTTATGAGCGCGAGAGGTGAAAAAACATACACTTGCGCAATATTACATATGTATTATTTATTTTATTAGCAGTACGGCTGCTCACCCACTGTTGCCACACTGTTGCACTGTTGCCACTGTTGGCGTATGTAAGCGATTAAGAATTTCGGGGGAGTCGGTTGGATGCGACGTGGTTCAATTGGTAGAACACCCGTTGGGGCGCATACCCAGGAGACACAGATACAAGTTAATTTTTAATTTTGTTTTCCGGGAACTTCATAAATCGCGGTACTGTCATATTTTTAGGGTTTCGTACTTGAAAAGGAAATGAAGTCAGTTGAAAACGAGACCATTTTTTGGATTTATTTACATTTATTGACAAGTGATTTAAAAAAATGCCAGTATTGTTTTAAGGAATTTGGCACAGGTAATGTAAATTGGTTACACAAATACAGACGTGTAATGCAAAGGAATGAATGAACAACTAGGCGAGGGGAGCGTCTTCGTCCATATTATGTGGTTAGTATTCCATTGGACCGCACGAAGCGGTTCGCTTCATCTTTCCTCGTACGGACTGCTAAGGAATGGAATTTGCTTCCATATCTGTATTTCCAGAAAGATACATACATCCTAGGGCTCTTCAAGACTAGAGTAGGTAGGCAGTGATAGGTAGGTGAGAAACACATTTGGCCTCATATGCACTTTTCATCAGGTTAGGTAAGGGTCGTCACGGTTACCTATCAAAATTTATAAATATTTATTTCCGAATATTTAAAATCCCGAATGCTTCATTTATCCGAATGCATTTTTTTCTGAAACTGTAAATATTTCAGGATTTTTATAAAACAACCCTAACCTAACCTAAAGGGTTCTACACGATGGTCCTGAAATAAATCCTGAAATATTTACAGTTTCAGAAAAAAATGCTTTCGGACAAATGAAGTTTTCGGGACTCTAAACCTTCGGAAATAAAATGTTCTAAACATCGATAGGATCCCGGTCGTCACGGGTCAATATCATGTATTGGATTGTATTGTATTGTATTGTATTGTTTATTAAATGCAATTCACATGTAAATAAGTACAACTCCATCATATGAAACCTTGAAGGTCGCAGCATTTTTGAGTGAGAGAGATTGATACAATAAATAGATATTCTAGAATGAAATGAAGATTCAACAATAAAAGAGAATCAAAACATAAAATTACAGAATAATTAATAATAATTTACAATAAAAAATAACAATTATTAACTACAGAATAATAATCATGCAATTAAAATAGTAATATAATGTCAGAATATTAGAATTGTAAAAAAGATTATAAACATAGGAGTATGTATTACAATACCGAAGTACGAAAGACCGAATGTATTAAAACATCGAATGGGTCAAAAGACCGACACGATTTTTTCTGAAACCGTTAACTTTTTAAGATTGTTATAAAACAAACCTAACCTAACCTAATGGGTTCTGTATGATGCCGTTTTAATAAATTCTGAGAAGTTTACGGTTTTAGAAAAAAATCGTGTCGGTCTTTTGGCCCATTCGATGTTTTATTACATTCGGTCTTTCGTACTTCGGTATTGTAATACATACCCAAACATAGCGACCACGTTTAGATGGAAAATAAAAATTTAAACCATTGTGTGTCATGAAAGGGCTTGTTGTGAACATCTCAAATATATATTATTTTTATAATTTTAACATAAATACTAAATATTGAAGTTAGGCGCAATTCCCCATCATGCCCATTATACCTGAAAGAACTGGGTGTAAAATTAAAAAAAAAATACAAAAATAGTCTATCAAATGGATTACAGAAAAATTGTAAGAATTATTTGGCTTAAATATAGGAGCGCACAATTAAAATCAAAATGTGCGAAATTACATTTGAAATTTACCATGAGCTTTACGCTCAAAGAAGACATAGTGAGGAAACCTGCACATGCACAAACTTGAGAAGAAATTCAATGGTGTGTCTGAAGTTCCCAATTAACACTGGGCCCGCATGGGAACTCCTCTGTGACATAACTGACATATATATAGCCTGAGATGATGATTGTGATGATGATAAATTAATAAAAAAAACATTATTATTTAAATATTTCATCGACCGAATCCGCGCAAGTTCGACTCGCACTTTTCCAGTTTTTATACTTCTCGTTTAGTTGCCAAAAGTTTAACGCTCCCTACAATAAACACGGGTGGTAATATAATAACACAGGCATGCGTTACTTTTCAACTGGTGCGAAAAATTAATCATTTCTGAAGTTAATGCTGCACGAAAATATTTTTGGGAACTACACAATTAATATAAACACAAGGCGGTCGCGGTGTCAATCTGACTCGGGGTAGTTTAGGATCCCGCTGTGCTTCGTCTTACCTCACGCTTGGAGTACACCATTGTTGGAGACACATTGGATTGTTGGATTTCGGGGGCTTCAAAGGGGGGATGAAAATTTCATTGATTTTGCCGTAGGATGCACCGTTTTCAAGATATTTGATAAAACACCGGTTCTCTTCCGATCGCCGAGGTTAAGCAACGTCGGGCGCGGTCAGTACTTGAATGGGTGACCGCCTGGTTTCATTTTTGTTTTTTGAATGTTTTGATATGACGTTGTCACGTTAAACTATCGTCCGTAAACCGACTTTACAGACAACCAGTTTTTTTTCAATGCGTCTGATCAATGATCTTATGAAGTAAGATTTCTGAACGGCCAGATCTCGGCCTAGAATTTAGCCTGGCGCACTTAACCGGCACGCGACTTTGACAACTCGACGACACGACTCCATGACAGTTATCGCGCCTGTAAAGTGAAAAAATAATAATAAGCAGAATTAAGTGTTGCTGTTTATGTTGTCGGCGTTTCATGTCGTGGTCTTCTTAAAGTTTGACTTAGGGGGTGTTTCACCACCTTATTGTCAAACTGCTGGTTACGTAACCAATGAATAAATTAAGCACTGGACAAATCTGTCAGCTAGTGTTTTTTCAGTGTCACCACTCCGGTCCTGTGCAAACTAAGTACCACTTAACTAATCGTGGGTTTAACAAAAAGTCGGAATGGCAACGTCGCATTTCACGACCACGCGTTCCTGTTCGCACACTTTCGTTCAAAGAGTCACTCATTATTAAAGCAAAAGAAATGGTTAACTATATAATTTTTGAATACATCTATTTTTTTTTGCATAAACAAATATGTAACATTACATTGATCCAAAAACGGTATTTATCTACGATACTTTGTTAACAATAACAAAGAAAAATAAAATCACGTAAAACGAATCGAAAAGTGGCGCCAAACCATTTGACAGATAAACTTTTTTTAATGGCGACATACAAGTTCAGGTAGAACAAACGATTAAACCACTGAAAAAAAGTTTGTTATTAAAAAATATTACGAAATTTTTGGATTCATTTTTACATACTAAGAGTGTACCTACATTTTTTTATTCAAATCTTGATATTTAAATTATTTTATGCAATATAGCATGACCTCTTTCTTTAAAAAATAAAAAATACTTTGATTTATTTTTCTGAAACCGGCTGAAGGGCTCTCCAACCATGGCCACAAAAAAATAAACTAATTTTATGTGACGGATAAAAATGCTAAATGCCTCCTGATCTGATGGTCAAATTAAGAAACAGTTTGTCCGTCACTTAGCGCTAATCGAGACTGGTGAAACAGCCCCTTAGTCAGGTAATTGATATCGGATCCTGTGCTATTTTCCTTCTACTATTCATTTATACTTCAAACAGTTGTTTTGTTAATATTTTTCAGTACTTTTGGCTTTGTTTCACCATCATAATCATCGTGCCAGCCTATATACGTTCTACTGCAGGGCACAACCCTCCTCTAAGAATGAGAGGGCTTGGCCCGTAGTTCCCGCGCGGGCCCAGTGCGGATTGGGAACTTCACACGCACCATTGAATTTCTTCTTGTGTGTTCTTGTTTCTTCACGATGTTTTCCTTCAACGTAAAGCTCATAGTAAATTTCAAATATATTTTCGCACACAAATTCCAAAAAAAACTTTCATCTGCTTGAGAGGCCATAGGTCAAACCACTAGGCCACCACAGCTTTTTAGCATAGGGTCGTGGGTTCGAATCCAGGCTCGCACCTCTGAGTTTTTCGGAATTTAGGTGCGAAATCATATTTGAAATGTATCATGAGCTTTACGGTGAACGAAAACATCGTGACGAGACCTGAGAAAAAATTGCAATTCAGTGTGTGAAGTTTCCAATCCGCACTGGACCCGCGTGGGAACTACGGTCCAAGCCCTTTCATTTTGAAAGGAGGCCAGTGCCCTGCAGCGGAACTAGTGATGAGCAACTCGAGTTAACTCGAGTTACTAACTCGAGTTAACTCGAGTTGGGCTTAACTCGAATCAACTCGAGTTGAATTCTCTCCAACTCAAGTTTGATAGCAATGTAAAATGATTCGATCTCAAACAATAATTTCCTTTTTTACTTTAGTTAGTATAACTCTCCCAATACATTATAAATAAATAATATAAAAAATTAAAGAATTGAAACATAAAAATATCATTTGTTTGCCTGCTCCATTTTTTTAAAACTATTAGTGCGAATGTGACGGAATAAATTGGTAAAAACTTTGAAAAATCTCTCTGTTTAATCCAGTTAATTCAAGTTACGTAACTCGAGTTCAACCCGAGTTACGTGAATTTTAACTCGAGTTAAATCGAGTTCTTTTTTGGGATGATGATGAACAAGAAGTATGATGACACCTTGGGGGCCTTTTTGACGTCACTTAGGCTATAAGTGAGTAATTAACCCCCAAAAATCACTCTCAAGCTCAGTTTGGACCTGCATGAAAAATTGCGTAAGTTCCATTTACATTGCGGCGTTCGATTGAGCACTTCAAACTCAGTCGCTTTACAGTGTCGTAATGTAATGAAACTTGCACAATTTCCTTCCAGGGTTCGTTTAGCCTTCAGCGAGTTATTAATAAAATTGAGAGTTGGCTTCATCGACTTCAGACAAGGAATGGGCGTCAATTGTCACTCACGCATGCCTCGAGTTACGATATAATTGTCATTGTTAAATTTAAAAAATGTGATGACTGAAAAGTACCCAAAACAGTACTTAACTAAATTCTGATATCTCAAATGTTGCAGTTTAAAATACCTGCAAATGGGTTTCGGGAATCTGTTGATTGTTTTTAAATTTACGCGACGCATTTTCGATGCTCGCGTGTTTTTTAATGACACCTCCGCTTTTGCCACGTGTCAGTTTCAACGCATTCCTTATTTTTTTTTGTAATACTGCCTGTGAAATTGTGGTACAGGAACAATTATTAAATTGTTCCTATATTTTTTAGTATTAACTTAAAAATTTAATATTTAATACTCGAAATAATTTAAGGTTTTTGTAGGGTTAACCAGTAAATGGTCTCTTTTTGGCCAATTTCTGACAAATGTTTGAAAGATAGCCATGATCATCATCATCACGAACAATTACTATGATTAAAAGTAAAAAAAAAATTCAGATATCCATATTTAATCCAATGGTACTTCTTCACCTCTTTAATAAATAATAAACAGATAAGTACCCATATTTAATCCAATGGTAAGTCACCTTTACATCTTGAGACACACATAATTTTGAGATTAAAATCTCATTTTTTCAAATAGACTGCTAAAATCATTACACTTACTTTTGGCATTGCCGTAGTCGTGTAAAAAAAGGTGACTAGAAATATTCTTTCCATGTGACCTTCAGTTTGAAGTAAAGCGCTTACATATCGATGGCCCAAACGAATAAACGTGCAAAGGCCCTTACACAAAAAACAATTTTTTGCTTCTTATGCTTTTATATACCCTTAGGCACGTTGTAATTTTTTTTAAGCCAATCCGATTTACCGTTTATGAATAATATGTGTTTAATTTTTATTCGTTGGTAATTTTCCATATAAATTAACACGAATAAGATTCCAAAAGAGTGTTGCCGTTTTAACAATTTTGTTACTATACACGAATAAACGTGCAATGGTTTTCTACATTGGCTTTTTTTTATTCCAATTTTAGTAATATGACTTTGCACGTTTATTCGTATTAAACTTTGTTAGCAAGATTCGTGTAAACTAGCATTACACCTTTGATCGCCTTCAATCTTGTCAGCCAAATTTTAGTTATACTAGCTTTCACATACTATACTCATTAACGTTTGAGTCATAGAATAAAAATCATTTTAATAAATTAACACGAACAAAATTGCAAACACCGAATGCGAAATCAAATAAAATACAAAATAGATGTTAATGTACATTGCGCTAAAAGCTATTACACTTTTTAACACGGATAACGGTGCAATGAGCCATAACACAAAATGACCTGAAGATTTAATTCGAATGAAAAAATAAATATAAATATATTCCTGATTCGAATAAAAAAATAAAGAGGTTTTTCACTATTTACGGGAAAATGGTTAAAAATAAGGGTCAAATATTTACACAGTTTTGTAGGTAATTTTTATATCTATCTAATGATATATTATAAGCACATATAATATTATAAAGGCTGCCAGAACTGTCTTTGTTAAAGTTGATTTTATTTTTCCTGTAAAGTTGTCGTTGTGTGTAATCGTAACACGTTTATTCGTCTGGGCCATCGATATATATTTTTGACATTTGGTTATTATTTATATTATTTATCTAAGTTTCAACTGTTTGATACGGCGTTAAAATGACAGTTTCTCACTCCAAAGCAAAAGGAATAAACTGCAAAATTAGACGTTCCGTCAAGTAGCAACTAACGAGAGCCTCCAAGCCATTTGCGCACACGTGCTACAACATGTGGCCATCTTGAAAAAACCCCATATGGCGGGAAAAAACACCTCCAGAACACAACATTACCAGTACAGGTGAAAAATACAAAAACTACCGCGCTGTCATACGAATTTTACGAATGAACGTTGCAGTAGCGAGATCAGCGACTGTAAAATTAACTTTGTCAAGTCAAGGAAGTGATTTTACGGACACAATACTATATAAAGAGGATGTATTAATTTATGTAATTGTAAGAAACATAACCCTTTGGTTTTTCTAAACATATGTTTAGGCGGGGGTTTGATTAACTTCTTTTGTCGGTTTAAATTCGAATTTGTTTTGATTGGTCGGTCGTTATTTATAAAGAGTATCCGGTGTGACTTCCGCTTTAGATCTTGAGGTATTTAGATATTGCTTTTAACCAATGGCGATAAAATTCAGAGGACCTATCAATGTCTATACCGTTGTTTCTATAATAATAAACCTGCTCAGCTGTAGGTAGTTTTACTGTAAAGATGTCACTGTAGTACCACTCATTTTATACGGCATTTTGATCTTTGCTTAACACAATAGAGTCGACTAGCACTTTCGGGAAGACCATGATTGCCAAGAAAAAGACACCGCAAGAAACTTGGCACTACTTAAGTCGTTTTTAGGGTTCCGTAAATAAATAAATAAATAAATAAATCTTTATTCAAAAATACTTTTACAATATAACATCTTTAGTCTAAACATACAAAAGGTAAGAAACACTTATGCCAACTAGGAACCCTTATAGTTTCGCCATGTCTGTCCGTCTGTCTGTCTGTCTGTCTGTCTGTCCGCGGCTAAGCTCAGAGACTGTTAGTACTAGAAAGCTGTCAGTCACGCCGACAAAGTGATTGAATAAAAAAAAAGTAAAAAAAATTTTTTTAGGGTACCTCCCATAGACGTAAAGTGGCGGTGATTTTTTTTTCTCAGCTAACCCTATGATGTGGGGTATCGTTGGATAGGTCTTTTAAAACCATTGTGGGGTTTCTAACATGATTTTTCTATTCAGTGATCTGTTTGCGAAATATTCAACTTTAAAGTGAAAATTTTCATTAAAATCGGCCGTCCCCCCCCTCCAAAATCTAAACTGTTGGGTGGAAAAATTTGAAAAAATTCAGAATGGTAGTAAATATATCAAATTTACTAGGAAAATTATAGTGGCTAAGATTGCTTGGAAATTATTTGTAGTTTAAGAGTAAATAGTAGCCTAAGGTATAAAACATACCTAAACTTGGATGATTCCGTACACATACGAAATCCTTAGAAAAATATTACTTGATTTTTTCGTAATGGCTACGGAACCCTACCTTGGGCGTGTCCGACACGCTCTTGGCCGGTTTTTTTTTTCTAAAACAATATTACAATTTCATCATTAGGTAGGTATTTATTACAGAAAAGTCACTAAACAATAATTATAAGACAGCATTTTACTTGACAAGTGTAAAATAGCATATCAAAACCAAAACTACTCCACTGGCACAATTTCGTTGACCGAGAGTTTTATTTATTTACTTTGAAAAAAGGTTGTATTAAAAATTTTAATTTAAAAAAAAAACTTATTTTTCTAAGAGTAAACAGAACTGGCATAGAACCATGCTTTTTTCCAATTTTTAATAATTTCTATTCACAGTCATAAATCCCTTTGTTTTCAATCACCATTAAGTTTTATAGCTTCATCAAAGACCTCACAGATAGTTTCCCATGGCTTTATTAATTTGCCATAGAATTTATGCAAACTGCTCTATAACGGGTCAAATCGGTGCCGTTTCGGTGTTAAGAATATCAAAGTGGTTCCGTAACAATGAAATGGGCACAGCGGGGTGCCCAGAGAACCCTTGCCCCGCATTTTTAACTTGAAATAGATAGGTTATTAGTTTCAGCGTTTGATGTAATTTGAACTTAATCGGCAATTGGTAAGATTGGTTTCTTAATGTTACGTTTATGTTAGATACAAGCTTGCAAAATCGGTTTTAAAAGTTGCTTAGAAGCCATACATGGAACATCATTTTATGGAGTCAGTTAAATAGTCCAATTTGGTACTTTTGAAGCCATAACTTAAAAGAAACGATATCTAAAAACGAGAGGGAAAAAGAGTAAAATTTACTCACAAAATTCGGCACAAAATAAACAAACAGTAAAAAAATAAAACACAAAATGTGCTGAAAACTTGGTGAAAAGCATGAACAAGAGCCACACTCAGCATGATGCTGGTTTTCAGTTTGAGCCTTTTATTTATAAAACCTAGACCTAACACTGAATTCTAATACATTAGAAATTATTTAAATTGTACTGCTTATATGTCTGGGGCTTTTACATTGAAACATCCTGTATACCCATTACGGTAAACAATAAACAAACTCATTTTTAATATCTACCACACAGTTTTATTTAAGAAATCCAATTCAAATTAATCTTTTTGGATCCGAAAAAAAATCACGCAACAGCAAATTCCCTAATCCTTGTAAAAAAACCTCTTTCACGCTTTACATCTGATTTGATCACAATGAACATAATTCGCCATCGGACAACAGTTATAAAACTAAATGGCACTATTAGGGATACAAAAGAACAACAATTGTCATATTCATAATGGGTACAAAAGAGTTCAAAAGACTGTGAAAAAAGGAATAAATTAGATTAATCTTATTAAGTCAAGAGTCAATGGATATAATTGTATCATTTTCACGACCCTGCTGCGTCGTTTGAATAGCTGGCATATTGCTTTCTGTTATTCGTTGATAGGCGGTCTTTTATATTGTTTACTATTGATTTATTAGGTCATGGGATTGTTTGAAAAATTGGTCGATCCTTCCGGTGTCAGAATTGCAGTTTTTTTGTCTTACGGTGTTTTGGATTCAAGGTATGTTTTTTATTAGTATTATTAAATTAAAAGGAACATAGGTCTTTGTCATGATATCATCTCACCTGTTCTCGGTCTCAGAATAAGAGGGTTTGGGCCGTGGTTCTCATCCGGGCCCTGTGCGTTTTGGAAACTTGACACACAAAGTGTGTGAAGGTTTTCTAATGATGTTATACCTTCAGGTCCACATCGGGTTGCATTATTGTTGAAAGTCATAATGTAATGTCTGTTATCTGATAAGAAAATCTCGTGTCACGGTGTTTGTTATCAAACTCCACCGAAACGGCTTGACCGATTTTTATTAAACTATTTTCTCCATACTCGGTAGGTCTGAGAATAGGTCGTAGGCTATTTTTTATACCTACACCTATTCTTCGCGGACAGAGTCGCGGGCAACAGCTAGTAATATATATTTTTATTCATAACTCTTTATACTTTGAATCCATTAATTTGTACAAAAACGTTATAAAACAAACCTAACCTATAGAGTTCTATAATTTCTGATCAATTGACGATTTCGATGGGGAAAAAATTACTAACAAAGATTATGACAAACATTACATTATAACAAAAAATATATATCACCAGATATGCACTAAGTTCCCAATCCGCACTGGGCCCCCGTGGGAACTACCGCCCAAGCCCTCTCATTCTGAGAGGAGGCCCGTGCCCTGCAGTGGGACCTATATAGGCTGGGGTGATGACACGCTCCCGTTTTCCTTCATCGTAAACTTATACCCTAGTTCCTTTTGCTTGAACTTGGCTTGACACGCTGCCGCGTCTAGATTATCCTACTAATATTATAAACGCGAAAGTTTGTAAGAATGTATGTATGTATGGATGGATGTTTGTTACTCTTTCACGCTAAAACGGTTAGACGGATTCTGATAAAATTTGTCACACATATTGTTTATAATCCGGATTAACATATAGGATACTTTTATCCCGGAAAATTGCATAGTTCCCGCGGGATAGCGATAGACGAATTCTTCGCAGGAATGCCAAAACCGCTAGAGTTACACATATGTAATGTATGATGGAAATGTTTATCTTAAGTAGTCCTATAAAAAAAACCGCCACAGTATATATCTTTCGAAATTCCCACGGGATAGGGAAATATCTAAACTTTCTTTGTTTTTTTTTTGTTTATAGCAGAATGTCTGAAACTATTGAGCCAATTTTAAAATTTCTTTTACCATTAGAAAGCTACACTATTCTTGATTGACATAAGTTACTTTTTATCCGGGAAAATTAAAAATTCCCACGGGATAGAAATAAATTAATTCAATTTCGTACCTGATTTTAATAATTCTTACATATTATGTGATATCACTATCCCCGATTAACAAAAGCTATTTTTTCTTCGGGAAAATACAAAATTCCCACGGGATAGTAAAAACTGAATTCAACTTCGGGGCTGATTTTGAAAATTCTTTCACCAATAAAAAGCTACAACTATTCCTGATTGGTATAGACTACTCTTCTTCGGGAAAATGAAAATTCCCGCGGGATAGAAATAAGTGAATTCAACTTCAGGGCTGATTTCAAAAATTCTTTTTCCAATAGTAAGCTACAGTATCCCTTATTTACATAGGGTACTTTTTCCGGGATAATAAAAAATTCCCGCGGGATATAAATAAGTAAATATTCAACATCGGCGCTGATTTTAAAAATTCTTTCATATGATATGATATGACTATCCCCAATTGACATAGGCTACTTTTTCTTCAGGAAAATGCAAAATTCCCACGGGATAGAATAAACTGAATTCAACTTCGGGGCTGATTTTGAAAATTATTTCACCAATAGAAAGCTACACTATTATTGATTGATATAGACTACTCTTCTTCGGGAAAATGCAAAATTCCCGCAGGATAGAAGTAAGTCAATCCAAATTTGTGGCTGATTTCAAAAATTCTTTCACTAATAGTATGCTACAGTATTCCTGATTGACACAGGTTACTTTTCTACGGGAAAATACGAAATTCCCACGGGAAAGAAATAAGTGAATTGAATATAGGGGCTGATTGTTAAAATGATTTCACTAATAATAAAAAGCTACGATGTCTCTGATTTTCAAAAAAGGTCAAAAAAGGAATTTCTATCCCGCGGAAACTTTATTTTGCACTTTCCGGGATAAAAAAGCCTGTTTCAATCAGGCACAGGCCTCCTCCCAGAACGAGAGGACTTGGACACTAGATTTGGGAACTTCACACCCACCATTTTTTATTTTTATTTATTTAAATAACAATTACACAGCGTATACATTAAAACATTTTTCGCCAAACTGCATGACAGTTTGTTGGCGAAATGAAATACTCAAAACACTTCCATATAATACTGTGCAAAAACTATATAACTAACTACATAACCTAGAAAAGAATCTTAGCTTACATTTGCATGCATAATTGGAGTTATGTAAAAAAAGCAGGTGGGTACTTATTGAATTTCTTCTCAGGTGTGTGTAGCTTTCCTCGCGATGTTTTCCTTCACTATAAAGCTCATGGTAAACTTCAAACGTAATTTACCACATGAATTCGGAAAAACTCAGAGGTGCAAGCCTGGGCTCAAACTTACGACCCTCAGCTTAAGAGTCCATAGGTCTGACCACTAGGGCACCACGGCTTAGCGGCTATAGAATTCACTTATTCCTATTCCACGAGAACTTTTCATTTTCCTGGCATTATCCTATGTGTTAATTCATGTAATAAACTACCTGTGTGCCAAATTTCATCCAAACAACTAACGTTATTGTCTTCGCGAACGAAGTCGCGCGGGCAAAAGCTAGTACGATATATTTTATTTGTATCATCTTCTTCAGGTTCAAACATGTTTAGTTTTAGTTTTTTATGTCTAAATGATAAGTTTATTATAATAATTATATAATTTGTGTCTGTTTTGTGTGGCCTTCCGCGAGTTTACTGCTGTGTGGCCCGGCGGAAGACCAGTGCTGGTTTTAACTAGCGACATGCTGAGTCGGGACCCTTTTGTGACAGCATTAATATGTACATAACTATCTTTGTCTATGTCTATGTTTGTTCTCTTATTTTTGCCTGTGTACGTGTTATTGTTGTCTATACATATAATAAATCTGTAACAAGTCGGTGTCTGTACATTGAAGATATTTGAGAAAAACTGTCACTAGGGCTTTTTATTAGCGCAATAGAACCCAAAACAATGATTTTTAGAATTATTGTCTGTTTGTCTGTTTGTCTGTTTGTCTGTGCGTTTGTGCGCGCTAATCTCAGAAACGGCTTAACCTAGAAGGATGCGGTTTTCACTGATATGTTGGTATTTTCTTGGAGTAACATTTAGTGTTTGTTTCATTTGAATCGGTTCACAAATAAGAAAAATACGTCTATTTTAAGAATTTATTGAACATGGACCGTACATAGAAAAAAATCCAACATAAAATGAGCTGACAACATTATAGTAAACTATACTAAATAGGGCTCATCTTAAGTTGGACATGCACACAGGTTTGTTTGTTTGAACGCGCTAATCTTAGGAACTACTGCTCCGATTTGAAAAATTCTTACAGTGTTAGATAGCCCATTTATCGAGGAAGGCTATAGGTTATATATCATCACGCTAACCCCAATAGGAGCGGAGCGGAAGAATGTTTCAAAATCGGGGGTTTTTGAAGTAAAACTTCTATAGGCACGCCTGACTTGGAAGTACGGTGGTGAATGTGAACGCGGGTGTGCGGGGGTGGGGGTTGGGAGGGGAAGGGTGCGCGGGGGTGGGGGTTGGTTGCGGGGGGTATTTTTTTATATATCGGGGAACAAAGGACAGCCCTAATTGATGAAAAAGCAAATTGGATAAAAAAATAAGCTGCCCAAATTACTAATTCTACGCGGACGGAGTCGCGGGCAAAAGCTAGTTATAAATAAATGTTTTTATTTCTTTCCTTCTTTCTTTCTTTCTTCCAAATGTATTTTTTTGTAAGTGTATCGATCGAATATACTCAAATTAAAAACCATTATTTTTTGCTTCGCAGTACTCATAGGTATGTTTAGCTTAATACGATGGTTAAATATTTGATGTTTTGTTGAGCAAACACTCGAGTTAGCCAAGAGGGTGCGTCGAGGGTAGGTCGAGGGTGTTGCGTCGAGGGTGTTTGTTCGTCTGTTTGTGCTACCGAACTAGTTTTCATCACCCCTTAACACTTTAGGGTGTTTTTTGTCACTTCAGGCGTAACCGAATTAATTCGTCAGCCGTCAAAATTTAAATTACCATCGTGTAGCTTTATTACAATACAACACAATACAAGAATTCTTTATTGAACAGCAAAAAGTACACAAAAATTAATCATCATCATCATCATCGCCATCCCAGCCTATATTTATGTCCCACTGCAGGGTACAGGCCTCCTCTCAGGATGAGAGGGCTTGGGCCGTAGTTCCCACGCGGGCACAGTGCGGATTGGGAACTTCACACAAAAATTAATAAAAATAAAAATTCAGGCAGACATGAGGCGGTCTTATCGCTCAAGAGCGTTCTCTTCCGGACAAGCAATCTTGGAAACATGTAGAAATATGAAGAGGTTTATAATAATTAATTTGAAAAAATTATTAATCTTCTCTTACTAAACGCGATATTTTTTTAATATTGTTAATGTTTGTTACTCTTTCACGCTAAAACGGTTTGACAGATTCTAATGAAATTTGGCACACAGATATTTTATAATCTGGATTAACAAAGACACTTTAACGACCGCTTTAGCCTAGTTGGTAGTGACCCTGCCTACGAAGCAAGAGGTCCTGGGTTCGAATACCGGTCAGGGCATTTATTTGTGTGGTGAGCACGAATATTTGTTCCTGAGTTATGGATGTTTTCTATGTATTTAAGTATTTATTTATCTATATAAGTATTTATTGAATCAGGCGTTACTTTGCGGAGGTCCATATTAATGAACTAAAACAAGTTTTAGTTCACTATATAAGTATGTTTATCGTCGTCTAGTACCCATAGTACAAGCTTTGCTTAGTTTGGGACTAGGTCGATTTGTGTAAGATTGTCCCCTAATATTTATTTATTTACTTTTTATGGAAAATTGCATAGTTCAGATAGTGATAAACGAATTATTTGCAGACGGAATCCTGGGCAACAGATAGTACCTCTGTACGCGAAATGCAATACTTGTAAAAATATACCTGTCAGTTAAGAATTAATCTGTCGGTTAGGCTCGTTACTGCACCCGCTTCGAGCAAGCGTCGTCATCGTTACTTGCTATATTGCGTTTTTTCCCAGCGACATATCGAGGGGTTTTATTAGGGTTCTTTGTATCAAAATCCTACCAATACTATAATGCGGAATTTTGTGAATATATTCGCGTTTATGTGTGTGTTTGTTACCGTTTTTATGATGGAGTTCTGAAGCAGAAATGATGAAAAAATACAACAGAATTGTGAACCCCCTCCTCTTTTTGATGTTGGTTAAATATAATATTTTTGTTCAACGCATAGGAACTAACGGAGGTACTCTTGTACTCGTAAATTATCATCATCATCTCAGTCAATGTAACACCTGCAGTACAGCACACAGCCTCCTTCACCCCATCTCTATCTCCACCACCCCCTCACTTTCTCTCTCTCTTTTTCTCTCCATCTTTGTCTCTCTCTCTGAATAAGAAATTGAGAGGACTTGTTCATAGTCTACTCGTCTTAAGAACTATTATGGAAAATAGTAGAATCGATAAGTCTACATTACATTGTACCTAATTCTATTGGTGCTCAGGCTGGGTTCCATAGAGATATCTGCCCATTATTCTTTCAAATGTAATTTCACATACCTATAACAATAATTACAAACAAAGTAAAACAAAAAACACATCCCATCACCATAACTTAAAATAGACTTACCCCCTGTTTCACCGCCCATTGATCAAATTTATTTGACGAATAAATGTGATGCTTTCTCTGTTTGTTTTGTTCGAATAGACGGAGACGGCATCACATTTATCCGTCAGTTAAAATTAATCAATGGGTGGTAAAACAGCCCCTAAAACTACCCGCTACAAGGCAAACAAAGCAGTCACTGGCATCGACCCCAAAACGCTGGCCGCATTACCTCTCTGACCACTATCCCCAAACTTTGAGCGAGATAAGCACCAGCCCTAGGGTCAACCGAAGCTAGAACCATCCTTTGGCTCTTTGACTTTGGCTTTTTGAAGTGTGTAAATTATGTAATGTTTAAAATATTTCAATGTTACGGAACCTCTACAACTCAAAAAAATGTTCCCAGCTTTATTGCATACTAGATACTGCTAAGTCATTGTCGGCACCAAAAAGCCAGCTTCCTTCCTACGGGCCCCGTTTTTTAGCTTTTTTCCAATTTTGGGTGGCCAGTAACTTTTTACACGCTATCGAATTAAGACTGCGAATATTGACAGACTCTTTCTCTCTTGCCTGTTAAGAAAAGGAAGGATATACTAGAAGTGTTTTCTAGTCCATAAACTTTTGACGTCGTAAGTCGTAACTTAATTTTCGGTAATATTTTTTACGGCTGATTTTTAAATTCGGAATGGCCATAGCGAAAGGGTGGGCATTTTGGCGCCTTAAATTGGACACTTTTAAGTTTTTAGACGCCATTTTGGCAGCCCATAACCTTTTATTTTGATTTAGGTTAATAAAATGGGACCTTTATTGTCAAAGTTAGTGGTGCTCAGGCGTTAAGCAATTAAGTTTTTAGGAGGATTTTTTTTAAATATAGCACGTAACGGTGAGTTTCATTAGTAATTTGTTAGTATTATTAAATTAATTATTAATTTTGTACCTATTAGATTATTTAACGGATAGTTTAAGTAGTTACTACATAGGTTAAGGTAGGTACAATATCTAGTTGTCCTTGCGCAAATAGTATTAATAGCAAAAAAGTGCTTTTGCTGTTATTATTTATTGGCATGTATCTGAATATCGAATGGTTACAACACCGATTTTTCTTTCTGAAATAGCAAACTTTTTAAAATTATTACAAAATTAATCTAACCTAACCTTATAGAAACTCAAACAACCCGCGACCTTATGATAGTTGTTACGTTTATGTAAGAAATGCGTGTTCATGTGTGTAGTTTGGTGGTGGTGATAGTTGGGTTTGTGTGATTTGTGTGTGTGCGTACAGTGTGGAGGAGGAAATTTTTAATCGATCTTGTAATTCACTGCTGAGTCTGTTGAACTTGCTATCGGTACGAATAAATGTCAAAATCCCGCTGTCATTACATGACGTGTTGTTGTGTGCGTGACCTCAACTCTCGTGGCATTACCTATACCAAATGTTAGACTCAACGTTCATAAAAACACCAGCTATTAATGTTACAGGAAGAGAGTAAATTTCTCCTATTTCTTAGAAATGTTCTTGGCATTACGGACGTACAGTCACGGTCGATAAGTCACGAATAAACCGAGTGGCTACAGGACGGTACAGGCAGGTAGGATGCTGGGGCACACTTCGCACTTGCTATACAATTAAAAGGTGAAATTTTTGTAACAGTAATCATTGGATACAAATTTATCCAATGATTTGGAATTCTTACTATTCTCCTATTCTTATTCGCCAACAAGATAAAATTAAAGCAGAGCACTTTAAAACTGCCTTACTTCGGAAAAGTGTTTATGGAATGATACCTAGAGCCTAGAGTGTAAAATCATTTGCTTAAAATAATAAGACAGTCTGATCAACTTAAATTTCAAGAAACTGTAATAACTGTCGCTGAGCTTTGCTTAATTTGAGACGAGTTCAATTGGTGTGAAACCCATGATTTATTAAAAAAAAATATTACCATTAAAACACTTGTCTTGTTATAAATACGTGCGGTACATCTATCAGTACCTCTACCATGAGTTTACACTAGTTTACGTGACGTTACTCGCTAGCGACGGCGTAAATTATTTGTATGGAGAATTGTACAGCGCCTCTAGCGGTCACTTACGGCAGTACCATTCTCCATACAAATCATTTACGCCGTCGCTAGCGAGTACGGTCACTGTAAACTAGTGTAAATTCATGGTAGTGGTACAGACTCCAAACTAGGCTGAGCCGTATCTTGGTATCCTGCGAGTGCGATTTACTGGATTAACTAAAGTGTCACAGAAGTTGATTTATATTTAACTATAATAATAATAATAATAATAATAATATCCTTAGCCGTTCACACCAATGTTGCCGCCTCGTTGCCCCGAGTGGGCAATAGTTTGAGGGGCCCATTTAGTGAATGGCGAGTCACCGCCTACCAAAAGTTCAGTTTATGAGATATTGAAATGGTAGGTGTCCGTTATCTCACTCCATAGCCCGGTAATCCTGTCCACAACATCCCAACCCCATAGCCAATTCCATGTCGCTTCCTACCTGGCAATAGTTTGGCAACTGTGGGGGACTGTCCGCTAGCACATCCTCATGGTGTATTAGGGGATAGACCCCCATAGTTGCGCCCATCTCATTTATATTATATGGTACCAAAGGCCTCTTCATGTTGGCTTCGGCCCCATGTATGCCTTTCAAATGACCGGGTCCCCATGGGCCCGTGATCGGAAATCCGTACCAACATAATAATAATAATCTTTATTCAAACTAAATACAAACTGAAATATAGATGCACAGAAAAAACCCCAGAAAAAAGACCAATGCTGGGAATCGAACCCAGGTCCTCAGCGTTCCGTGCTGCGTGCTTACCCCTACACCACCACTGGTCTAGAAGTTAGCGACGAATTTTTCCCATACATCGTACACTTCAGTCTGTTATAATCACATTAGGCAGCGATAAAGATGTAAAAGTTGGCCTAGTAGCGCCATCTCTTGGTCCAGGTGAGCGGGTAGCTCCGAAGGAGTGTTGAAGTCTCTCGGTAGAGGGCATAACATAGATGCGCGCTTTATCACTGCCTAATGTGATTATAACAGACTGAAGTGTACGATGTATGGGAAAAATTCGTCGCTAACTTCTAGACCAGTGGTGGTGTAGGGGTAAGCACGCAGCACGGAACGCTGAGGACCTGGGTTCGATTCCCAGCATTGGTCTTTTTTCTGGGGTTTTTTCTGTGCATCTATATTTCAGTTTGTATTTAGTTTGAAATATATGGTTTCACGGGATGACCGTAAAAGTAATAAAAAAATGAAGTTGAAAAAATAAAAAATAAATAGAAAAAGATACTTCATACTTAACTTGTAATCTTTATTCATTTAAAGTAAACATTTAACAATAATGTGGAGAACTCCTAGTAGGTGTATGCACCTGTGTCAGGAGAACTCGCTCTTCCCAAAAAGTTACATTTTAGTTTACTTAATCTACATACTAAAACAAAAAGAAACTATACTATACTCGTAACTATATTCGTATTATATTACAATTACAATGCAGACCGCATAGTAATAGCCACAATTTAAACAAACACAGTTTTCTAGCCAACTGTATCTCTGGCCTAACAGACCGGATGCTGCGGAACTCTTCCTCTCCATTGTGTATGGTAATGATCGGGGAAAAAAGTGAAAAAAAAAAACATGTTCCCACACCCTGTGGGAGTCGGCTAAGCTATGTTATACGTAGATTAAGGAACCATTATTATCTTTATCTTAGACAGCTAACGTAATTTTAATTTTGTAGATGGCCGATTAACAATTTTTTTTTCACATAAAACTACCGTGAGACTCGCTCATAGTGAAAAAATACGGATAACTCTCGTCTATGACCGAGTTAGGCTAATCCGTAGCCTTTTATCACGGAGCACACGCCACGGCGGCTTAGTGCTGCCAAACGCGCACTGCGCGCCAACGCTCTGCTCGCGAACGAAACTAACAGCGACACACAACTACATACCTCCGTTTTTTTTCGTAATTTTTATTGTCATTGTCCAATGTAGGGTAGCATACAAAATCAACAACATGACTTTGCAAACATGTCGATCATAGACGTGAGTTATCCGTATTTTTTCACTACTTAATTTATTTTTGGTCGAAAAAGTTGCACTTTAAATTAATTATTGTTTATTTAAGTTGTACCTTTTTTTTAAATTAGATTAAAGTAAAGAGATTAAAATATATTTGAAAAACCTCACAAAATGCGAATGATTACGACATGTAGAGATAAAATTCACTTTTTAAGAAATATTTCAATCTAAATGCTATAATTTGCACTGATTAGTATAATTTTTACAATACGATATTTTCATAAACTGACGACATTGTCTACCTGTTTCATCACATCCTGATTAATCCTTGATAGTCTATGTAATAGATAAATGCAACGCCATTTGTCACAAATAAAGCAAATCTTATAATAGACGGCATTTCACATAAAAAAAACTACAAAATTCAGAAAATGATGAAACAGCCTTAAAATACATTTAGAAATCTAAACTACATTACATAAGACTCTTTCTAAAAAAACCTAATATTTGAAACTTCAGCTTGACAGCTGTCAAAACATGAGAACATGAGAATTACAAAAAAGGTAAAGCTGTTTACACAGCGCAGTAGGCCACTGTAAGGCTTCGGCCACACGAGCGGTGATTACGCGGCTCATTAGACCCAATCACTTCTGCGTGTTTTGTCCCGCGCCTGCGTCGAGTAGATGGTTTGATTTATATTACAAACCACCAACACATTGAGACTTTAGACCAACCACAACATTTAGACCTTCGGCTCGTTTCATAAAACCACACTCGTGTATTATTTCGTGTGTTTTCTTCAGCACTTCCTGCCACGTATGGTGAAACTGTGGAACCAGCTTCCGGCAGCAGTGTTTCCAGACAACTATGACATCGGGGGCTTTCATGGCCGGCAGCAGATTAGAGACTCTTTGAGTTGTTGATATTTATGGGCGGCGGTGATAATTTTCCATCAGATGACCGGCTTGCTCGTTTGCATCCCTCTCATAATA
Organism: Archips crataeganus; assembly: GCA_947859365.1. Taxonomy (NCBI): domain Eukaryota; kingdom Metazoa; phylum Arthropoda; class Insecta; order Lepidoptera; family Tortricidae; genus Archips; species Archips crataeganus. The sequence continues at coordinate 2,133,428 of OX402054.1, read as the reverse complement.
AAAAAAATCCTCTCACATAAATAACTATCAACCCTTGCAGTGTTTTTACAACAAACGCATAACTCTATTGACCTAGATTTTGTATAGATTATTTTAATTCGCGTCTCTCCCTTGGATCAGTACTTACCTATGTCAAAAATTAAGAATCTAGAGCCAATATCGCCATAGCAACAGATTGTAATTCGCAACAGGCTTCGTCAGCTGAACAATAATACAAAAACCGCTACAAGTTTCGTCATATAACTTAATATTATTTAGGTAAGTCTACATCAGTGTGTGGGACGCCTGGCCAACTTTAGGTCCATTTAAATAAATCTTAAGTTTCGCTAATATTATTTATTTTATGTCGACAGTATAATAAATCACGACGACGACGCGCGTGCTGTGGGCGACGGTAATCGTTTACCATCAGGCGATTCGTCTGCTCGTTAGCCCCCTATACCACAAAAAAAAAAATATATCACGGGACAATTCACACCAATTGACCTAGTCCCAAACTAAGCAAAGCTTGTACTAGGGGTACTAGACAACGGATAAACATACTTATACATATAGATAAATACATACTTAAATACATATTAAACACCCAAGACTCGAGAACAAACATTCGTATTTTTCACACAAATATTTGCCCCGACCGGGAATCGAACCCGGGACCTCAAGCTTCGTAGTCAGGCTAACAACTAGGCTATCCGATCGTCCAAATAATAATGTTTCTTATGTTGTGTATTTATGATCCATAAGATACAAGAGGAAATCGCTGGCCTGTTTTAAATAAAAAATAGTAGATTGTACACCAAGGGGATAAAGCACTGCATTATGTCACGGGCGCGATATTGAATCCTGAGCGTATTGAGGGACACCAGATTTAACTCCCGAGCGTAGCGAGGGGGTTTTTAGTTGATTCCCGAGTGAAGCGAGGGAATTAAGATGGAGTCCTGAGAGCAGTGAAAGATTTAAGCGCGCCCAAGGCAAAATCAGTTTTATCCCCGAGGAGTATACTCTACTTTTCTCACCTTTTGCGAGACAATAAAAACCAAGGCTACTAGAAAAATACTCGAAATAGACCCAGAAGCACTGATTCTGACACTGACTTTGCGCCTTTCGCCTTTCCATTTGTCGAAATCTTTGTAAGCTTTTAAGTATTTTTCCTTCGACTTCTCTGGGAGTACATTATTAACAATTTCTAAGGCCGGCTTGCGCAGACCTGGGTTAGCTACTTAACTCCGAGCGAGTTAACTGCTAACCCAAGGTTAACAAGTGTCAAAATGTATGGAACTGTCATTCTTATCCCAGGGTTACAGATTTAATTTTTTTACCCTGAACTGTGCAAGTGGTCCTAAGGCAATCAGGAGTCAAATCACTTTCGTCACTCGATATTTTCTTAATGTTTTATCTTCTTTTGCAGTTTTGATACTTAAAATGCACGCCGGGCGATTTTGAAATTAGACTTTAAGTGCATACCAATAAGAACTACTAGAAGTGAGAATCACATTACTGCCGCGCGGGTTATAATGAAATGCAGTACAACATTACGCCCCGGCGAAAGCCAAGGGCTATAATGATTTACTTTGGAGAGAGGTTTGCATAATATATAATAAGGCATTGTCGAGCAGGTGGTGTGAAAAAGTAATTTTTGCTTTTTTAACCTCCTTCCTGACTCTTCTGCCCGAAGTCTCTACTTTTTATAACCGTTGTCGTGCTTAAGACCTAGATGAGAATGATAAGGGCCTCCATTGACTGACTGACTACTGCAGTCGAGACCAACCCGAATGCTCTGAATTTTGTATTGAAACTGCAGATCACTCAACAGCTCTGCTTCATGCGGCTCTAAACAGTCTACCTATGGACAGGCTAAGGATTGTAATTTTGGAAATTGTTTAAGCACATTTAAAGTTCTATAATCCTTCAATAATTTGTAAGTTTACACATAATATACATACGACAGTTATTCTTACAGTTGATTTGTTCACGAGGTCTGAGCAAGCAGGCGCTGGCTGGTATTACTTATACAGAATGTGAGGAGTTGAGGACCGAATTCCACCAATGTAAAAATAAAAAATAAAATAAATAAATAAATATTAGGGGACAATCTTACACAAATCGACCTAGTCCTAAACTAAGCAAAGCTTGTACTATGGGTACTAGACGACGATAAACATACTTATATAGATAAATAAATACTTAAATACATAGAAAACGTCCATAACTCAGGAACAAATATTCGTGCTCATCACACAAATAAATGCCCTTACCGGGATATGAACCCAGGACCTCTTGCTCCGTAGGCAGGGTCACTACCAACTAGGCTAGAGCGGTCGTTAATGTATTTGAATTAAAAATGAATCAAAGATTTCGTCGGGTGACAAGCAAAAGTCACTAAGTACCAAATACCTAAGTACTTAAAATAAAGCTCGTATCTCAGTATGAAATTACTAACTAGACTAGATACAACTTTTTGAAGAGCAGTGACAGAAATTTTAGTGAGTTTTGCTTGTCATCTGGCGATTTATTATTTGTCAATTCAATTTTGGCGGTTGATATTTGGTTCATATTATAAAAGCTTGGAAAATCTCGGCATGTTACAAAATATTCTACGCATATTTTCACGCGAACCTGACCTACATCTGTCATAATTCACACGAAAATACCTCAGACTCCTCATTACACCAATTACCCATCCAATTACCTATCCACTGAACCAAATTAGCCCACAAACTGAGATTTTAGCAAAAAATCTAGGACATCTGCCCCAAATGTTACTATCGCAATACCAACTTAACTTATCCACTACTTGCAGCGCTGTGATCGCACAAAAGACACAATTTTAGTACTTAATCGCGTTAGTTCTAAATTTGGGCACCGCTGCAGCTAACTTTGCTATGCCGTCTTGGAAATAAGAAAAAGGCGCGAAAAGTGACAGTTGGGACGATTCGACCGCAATGGCGCGGCGGTCGCGGGGCTTCCACGCATCGCGCATGCGTCGACAGATGCGCACAATTGGTCCGAATTGTACATATTACGTTTATCTACTTCACCGCATTAATGCCTACGCAAAGAAGGTGGGGCTCAAGAAGTTTATTGATATGCGCTTTTTGTAATGCCTACTTGGATTGGATCGGATAAGGAGTGCATCTTGGGGGTGGTAATAGTACATTACTGCAGCGGCCGCGAAGTAGGGGATTGCCGGCCGAGTAGTTATAGATGGCCGAGTGTTAACGAGGCCATCTAGAGATACGAGGCCGGCAATCCCTGTTCGTGGCCAAGGCTTGTATAGAGTTTTTCTCAAACATGCATCATCATCATCATCATCATCGTCATCGTCGTCGTCGTCGTCACCATCATCATCACCATCACCATCACCACCATCATCATCTTATCATCACCATCATCATCACCATCATCATCATCACCATCATCATCACTATCATCATCATCATCACCATCACCCATCAACATCATCATCTCATCATCACCATCATCATCATCTCGTTATCACCATCATCATCACCATCATCACCCATCATCACCATCATCACCACCATCACCATCATCATCACCGCCATCATCGACACCATCAACATCACCATCATCATCACCAACATCATCATCATCTTACCTTACCTTAAATAAACGTAGTGGCAGAATGTCTTAATGAACCAAAACGCAAAATATTGCTTATAGTTTTTTTTTAATGGCTAAATGCTATGATGCCATAGACCTATAAACGTCATAGTATGAAACAATAGACGATCACTTTGCTGGCCTTGGCCAGCAATGTTGTATGAAATTCCATTATTGACCTCTCGTCTAGCCCGCACCTTCAACGTGACACTTCGTGGCGTATTATAAGAAACATAACGTCAATATTTCATAGCATGTTTGAGAAAAATAATAAAAGTGCTAATAAAATATGACCCTTCAAACGAGATTCCTAACGCATTCCACCGACAAAATTAAATGTCGGGCATCAGATCTTCTGCCGTACCGTACCGTACCGTATAGTCCACAATTTAGTTACAAAAAAAATGTAAAATTGTATACCTACATAAAACTGTACAAATATGGCAGGTATGTAAAATTTAAATATGACTCAAATAGGTAAGTAGTATGAAAAATCGGTGATTTGGGATTTTTGTGCCAACTATTTCAAAATAATCTATGTTCTTTTCAATTGGATGCAATGGCATGTCAACCCAAAAAACTCGATAATTGAGATTCGACTTCCTTCGTCGTCTCCTCATTTTTTGTATAAAAACGAATTATGCAACTTAACACTTTCACAACATCAAAAAACGACAAAAATAGTAGAAATAAATGCGTTATTTCATCCCTAATAAAAATCTTCAGCGGTCACTTTCTCAGCATCCAATTATTTTCATATTTAAGCAAAACCATCATGAATTTCATGCGTCACATTCTCTTGCCTCAAAAAAAATGTTCGTATTATATCCGTGGCGTCAAAATTGGGACTTCCTATGATACTGCATCGTCGCAGGGTTTCACCGGAAGTCGCAGAATTTGTAAGATATCGCACTTCCGCAATAGGCAATAGCCGATATTGTTATGATATAGTTGGGATAACACGCTTTGGTACTTGTGGAGAAAAATAAGAAAAAATATCCATAATTTGTCAAAAAACTTCACGAACCAGGAAAATTGCCAATGTAAACGTATACGTACGTAAAGGTAGGTATGCGTGATTTTTGATGTTATTGCAAATAGCAAATATTATGTGTAAATAAGACTCTCTCTCGCTCTTTCTCTCAAATCATTCTATCAATTCCTTTAATCTTCCTTAAAATTCTACATATTGCGGACTATGTAAAACAGTAAGGGACCGTTATTATGAATATTTCTTAAAAATGATGCTAATCTACTGTTTCACAGAAGAACGCATAGAAATTTAGGCATCATAGTACTTTTATACAAGAAATTATTATATTACAATTGCCACTTGGCGACTTCTAGCGACCGCACTAATTTAGATGACAAAGTAAATACAGTGAGCAAAAACACAGTAGTCAGTAAAAACCATTATGTTCAGAATGTAATTTTTAACAATTCCTTATTTTCATCCGTTCTCTACAGTAAGATTATTTCCACTTTGACACTCGGGACGTCTCAGTTTTAATCGTAAAGGTTCATATTTTCTCATACAGTACTTATATAAAATCCTAGAATTTAATCACGTAAAATATCCAAACCTATAATAAAAAAAACTCAGCCTAAGTATTGCACTTTCGATCTCTTTCGCTGTATGTCGAGAATTGCCGAGTGTCAAAGAAGAAATAATCTTACTGTACAGGTCGATTCACATGAGTTGGTACGAATGGATCGAATGAGTGAATGAAAGTATCTATGTCATGCATCAGTCATTTTCCTGTAAAAATGTCAAAGTGATATAGCTTTTGTTCATTACATTCGTGCCAACTCTTGTGAATCGACCTGTACCTATCGTTTATTTTTGGACATCAACTACAAAGTACCAAAACCGTGCGACTTGGTGAAGCAATTTCACGTCGCGTTGATGCTGCCGGACATGCTACGTTTTGCACGCGCCGGCGCACTGCGTTCCCGGAACTAATGGGCAAAAAATGTAGTGGGCAATTTGAAGTAGAACTACGCTAAATAAAAGAGGGGGCGCTGTGACGACACGTGTCAGTGTCACTCCTTTTAGGTCCTTCGTATAGAAGGCATTGTAAATTCTCGTTACCCGAAGCTTTTCGTCGCTAAGCAACTACCGCAATAGTTACAAGTAAACAGAGGTTTGTAGAGATTAACATCGATGCATATCGTAAAGCGTGGCCTTGCGTAGGAAGACAGATAAGGTTGCTAAGATTAAACCACAAAGTGAAAGTCAGAAATCTTTATTTAATTTAGACTATAACAAGGACTTATGAAAGTCGAAAAAGCTACACCGGTTCGGAAAAACCTTACTGAGAAGAATCTCGGAAAAAACACAACAAAGTATTTATTTTTCAAACAGATCTACAAAGCGTGCTTGTTTAATTATTATTAATCGCAGTATTTGATTCTACCGTATTTATGTACATATTTAAGGAGAACTAACAGCTTATAATGTAATATAGGTAAGGAAAATATTTAAAACTAAATACAAACTGAAATATAGATGCACAGAAAAAACCCCAGAAAAAAGACCAATGCTGGGAATCGAACCCAGGTCCTCAGCGTTCCGTGCTGCGTGCTTACCCCTACACCATCACTGGTCTAGAAGTTAGCGACGAATCTTTCCCATACATCGTACACTTCAGTCTGTTATAATCACATTTAGGCAGTGATAAAGCGCATCTATGTTATGCCCTCTACCGAGAGACTTCAACACTCCTTCGGAGCTACCCGCTCACCTGGACCAAGAGATGGCGCTACTAGGCCAACTTTTACAAGTTAAGTATGAAGTATCTTTTTCTATTTTTTTTTTTTTTTTTTTTTTTCTATATTTCAGTTTGTATTTAGTTTGAAATATATGGTTTCACGGGATGACCGTAAAAGTAATAAAAAAATGAAGTTGAAGTCTATATTTCAGTTTGTATTTAGTTTGAAATATATGGTTTCACGGGATGACCGTAAAAGTAATAAAAAAATGAAGTTGAAGAAAATAAAAAAATAAATAGAAAAAGATACTTCATACTTAACTTAGGAAAAGTATTCTTTGAGATCCTGATGGTCCTTCCAACAGGTTCTAATGAGGAGACGTTTTTGTTAGTAGTTCAAGTGAGATGTTCACACTTCGCCCCGCGCCCAGTAGCAATGTTATTAAATTACATACATGTAACATATTTAACATAACATTTTTTTATGTGCGAAATTATATTTGAATGTTACCATAAACTTTACGGCGAAGGAAAACATCATGAGGAAGCCTACTCATACCTGAGAAGAAATTCAATGGTGTGTGTGAAATTCCCCATCCGCACTGGGCCCGCGTGGGAACTACGGCCCAAGTCCTTTTATTCTGAGCGGAAGCCTTGTGCCCGCTTACGCTTATACTATTTAACACGTGAGCGAGATTTCGATTTTCGAATTTTGGAGTGTAGCCCCCTGAGGTCCTGAGGCCCTACCACGAAGTGCATAATTCGAACTTCGTTTCGTGCCGTCTCGCTCACGCTAATATGATTTGACACGAGAGTGAGAGGGATAATACGATACGAACTTCGATTTTCGAATTTCGTAGTAGCGCCTCTGGGGCCGTATTGTTTAACCCGCGGGCGGCCATCTCTTTCTGTCGCCATCTTATACCGTTTGAGAGAAAGGAATAGTGAATGCGACAGCAAGCGTCCGCGTGGTAGACAATACGGCTTCAGTGTACTAGCGTTTCAACCGCTATTAGTTTCCTAATTATCAATTAATTCGTGTCTGTGGTCGAAAGTCCACGTTTTTTTATACGAAAGCCGACAAACGGGCATGAGATTCACCTAATGTTAAACGATCACCGCTGCCTATGGACACCTCATAATTATCATCCCAGCCTATATACGTCCCACTGCCGGGCACAGGCCTCCTCTCAGAATGAAAGGGCTTGGGCCGTAGTTCCCACGCCGGCCCAATACGTATCGGGAACTTCCTTCACCGTAAAGCTCATGGTAAATTTCAAATATAATTTCGCACATGAATTCTGAAAAACTCAGAGGTGCAAGCCCGGATTTGAACCCACGACCCTCTGCTTGAGAGGCCATAGGTCAAACCACTAGGCCACCACGGCTTCCATGTGGAATATATGGACACCTACAGTGGCATAAAAAAGTAAGTTTTAGCCAAGTAAAAACTCTGAAACAGGAAGTTCTAATGAACAAAGTGAGTCCTAAAATTGTATATAATTTTTTCGCCAACGTAGAATTATAGCGAATCAAATTCTATTAGTGAAATTGGGACCTTGGGTTAGGAGTTGTCATCAGAGGGTAGTTATCCCTAAGGAGGTGCCCGGGTAGCCCATTATCGACGACGTTGTCGAAATGGCTTGTCGAAAATGGAGAAATTTATACAAGTATGTACCTATTATACATATGAAAATTATTCCTATTTTAGCAAAGTTTGAAACACAAAATATTTTTTATAATAAAAAAAATAATATTAAATCCTCACTACAGTGAATTTGAAGTAAAAACCAAAGACTGAGTACAAACAAAAGCAATTCGCCTGAATACAGGGTTATTTGTAATTCACTGACATCCTCTTAACCCTGCATTCCTATCACTCAAACAAATGTTTTATGTTTTACGACTTTTTAAAATAAAACACTTTTTTTCCCATACAAATACACAGAGTATCGTAAAAATAAGAGGTAATCTCAAATTTTCAAAACGTTATTACACCAAAAATATTAAGTTATGACAAAAGCCGTAAAACAAAAAACATTTGTTTAAGTGGTAGGAGTTTAGGGTTAAAAGGATGCTAGTGAATTACAAATAACCCTGTATAAAAAATGCATTTGCCTCTATGATTTTTTTTTTCATACATAAAACTACCATTATTCTTTGGATGTCATGTAATTTCAATTTTGTAAGCCGACCCTGCTTAGCAAATCGAATTTACCTATCGAAATTTTCGACAGTCGATATGTAATCACCTCCGGTTAAGCCCAGCGTCTAATTCAATTAGGGATTCGCAATATCCGACCGCAAACTCGAAAATTACACCTCGTTATGGGAACCCGCAACTAGACGCTAATGTGGCAAAAAGTGCCAAAAATGGCCGCGTCTTATGTCAGTAAAAAAACTATAGTGATATTGTTATAAAATCAAGCCCGCGAAGATTATTATAAGCTTTTTATTTTACAACAATTGAAGTACTAGCGACTGGACTGACCCCTAGTTTCCCTGTTGGTAAGTGTGTACTCTATGTACGGTCAATTGCAAAAATATCTATTGATTTAACCCTTTATTTGGCAAAATTTCAAAAAGTTGGTAATTCAAACCTCGTCTTAAATTAGGTCTCCTGAAAATTCTATATTCAAAAAAAAATACAAAAAGATGGTATTAGGTAATGTGTATTGAGGTATACATTTCCAAATAAAGGGTCCTCTCATTTTTACGAACGAATGAGCAAGTCGTATGAACTAATATTTTTACACCTCACTGTTATTGCCTAGGCCTGGAAGTGAGCAATTGCTGACTGGGTATTGGTTGAAACGAATGAGCTTGTACTAGCTTAACGTGTCTAAAGTTTACTAGTCTAGTGGTTACTAGTAAACGGTTTACTAGTGTACAGTATAGTTCAGTATAGTATAATACAATGTATTGTACCAGTAAAAAATTGCTAATGAACGTGTAGGTATTGCTATTTGCTAATGAAGTGTTAACTGTGTAAGTGAAATACGTACTAGAGTACAGTGTCAGTAGGTATACATAGATACTAGAGAAAAGTGTACTACTGAAAAGGGTACTAGTGAATAGTGTACTAGTGAACATTACACTAATGTAAAATGCTACTGAATAGTGTACACTAGTGCTTGCTAGTGAAAATTTTATCAGAGTACCTATAGTGTAGCTTGAGGAACCCCACCTCGTCCTATCCAGTCCATTCACTCAATAAAGGTCGGCTTAAAAATTGAAACCATAACGTTTTTTGTGGCATCATTACGTGCCAATAACGCTTCCTTGCCCGAAGCGGTAAATAAATCGTTGACACCTATCCTATATCACATTAAGTTCGTAGATCGCACATTAAAAGTAAATTAGTTTCAGCAGATTCCACGCTATAGTAATTTACAACTCTATTGGCCCGCGGACAAACCCTGGTTTTCACAGTTACTTTAAAAGGGTATTTTGGATTCTTTGATGAGTTTTCTGGATTAGTGGACCTTGTGGAAGGTCTAACGTAACATAACTTAAGTAACTACAATAAAGGGTATACGAATGTGAGGTAAGTTAAAAGCACGAGGCGTTTATCTGGTTAAAAAGCCAGAGTGATTTTCAAGGCCTTGATAGTATCACGATACTATCGATAGACTATCGCTGTCGCAACAACAGTATTGTCTAGCACTGGACTTCTTTTGGCAGATATGATGATGGCCCGCCCACGATAGCAATACCAGGGGGGTTTCACTCCGCAGTTTAGGTATGTTCGGCCGGCGCGCCTCCCGGGCAGGCGTATGGCGGTAGGTTGTCGCTCGGCATTCGGTTCGCACGCTAGCCGCGTCGCGTCTAATCATTTTTCTGTGATTTTTGCAACAAACAATGACTCCTGAACGATCTTATAATCCGTATAAAAGATACTGTTGCGTTTAAAGGTAGTTTACTGAATTAATACACACTGTTATCTTTCTTGATTTATATACCTACCTAACTAAATTTCGGTTTCGGTTCAGCGGTGCCCAGCGGAATATGAACACTCTTACACACGATAAGTTTCAATTTCGCGTGCAAGCAGTAAACGGTCGTAAGAGTAGGCAAATTTTTATACCTAAAGTTGACTTTTGTTTCAGAGTGATCCTTCTGTACAGTTAGTACTATTAGTTATTCTGTGGCAATACCAGCAAAACCAAATTACATCGTCAAAACATCTACCACATAATCCCAATACTACGCTCTCTTCAAACCGTGACATTGTAGGACCGTGACCAAAAAAGCCAAAAGCACAATGCGATTTAGTCATAAATCCTTTGGCCAGTAGTTTTTGTGTGCGACGGTCAAATTTATGATTCTATTTGGAGTGGGCGCGCGTGGCAAAAAATTAATCGGTCGGGTCAAGTTTCAGATGACGGCGCTTGACGGGTTGAAAGTGTGATTCTAAGATTTACATTTAACGGTAGGTATGAAGAACTGCACAAATGTTTTAATTATATACAAGAAAAAAATGCCTGTATCCCCAAAGAACACGAAATGCTAAATTTACTTTAATGGGCTAGTTTTAAGTAGCAATTTTAGATATTTTTTATTGGTACAAATAATATGCAGTTTGAAATTATTTTCGAGCATCGAAGACTTTGATTCGCCGTCAAATAATTACGCAAAATTCCACGGCATATCAAAAATTCATCTACTACTTAATCACTTACTTTAATTATACCAAAACTCAACCCACTGCTTTTAATATAAATCCATAGCTCAGGGTGGGTCTAGGAACGCCTTTACCTAAAATGATGATAGAAAAACACGCGTATTTTGATATTTTGCAACCACTTAATAGGGGGTTGCTACTAGATCTATAATTAAAAGCATATTTAGGAGTAAAGCTCGATAGAGCGATAAATCGATTCTATTGTGTTTCACCGCTTTTATGAGACCGTCTTTAAAACCTTTACCTCCTTAGAATTAAGGTAATTTTTTGCGGATTCCTTATGTATTTGTTTGGGGGGTGCTTCAACCATTATGAATAAGTATCATTGTGGTATTCCGCCACCAACGATTTCGATAATCGATGTCGAAACTATTTTGAGTAATAAAAAATGGAATGTAAAGAAATGTCGTGAGAATTTATGCTTAAATTCGATATTTTGACAGGTTGATAGGAACGAAATTGTTACTTGAACACGGTTTTTATTTGCAAATAAATATCAAACTCGTATCACAGACAGAACACATTAATATTTTAATTCTATCGAGGTTAGTGAATAGAGTGCTAACATCTCGTTAGATATTTGTGATGAACTTCACTTTTCGCTCGCGTTCGTGTTGTGGCAGTGTCTATTATTTGTTTGGTTTTTTTAAATAGCTTCCCACTGGAAAAAAACAGCGTTGCTGAGTGAGGCCTAATTTATATTTTATCTCAAAATACAGGTCTACCTATTTAGGAAACAGAGTATCTAATTGCTGAGGCAATATAAGGGACTATGAGCACTATGGGCCACTATCATACACAGCGTAAGAAACAAAAGTTGTCTCTCCTGTGGACATAAAATTAGCGACTCCGAGTCAGCAAACTTAAGATTTATTAAAATAGCCTGAAAGTTGGCCAGGCGCCTCACACTTCAATGTAGACTTTACTAAAAAATATATACACGAACAATAAATGTGTATGGCCAATAAAGATACGGGCTTACGAAACTACGTATGCGGAATTTCAACTCAATCTGATACCAGGATGTGGTCAAAAAATGGTTTGCAAATTTAGAAACAAAAACATATAAACGAACGTTATTAGTAAAATAAAAAACCGGCCAAGAGCGTGTCGGACACGCCCAAGGTAGGGTTCCGTAGCCATTACGAAAAAATCAAGTAATATTTTTCTAAGGATTTCGTATGTGTACGGAATCATCCAAGTTTAGGTATGTTTTATACCTTAGGCTACTATTTACTCTTAAACTACAAATAATTTCCAAGCAATCTTAGCCGCTATAATTTTCCAAGTAAATTTGATATATTTACTACCCTTCTGAATTTTTTCAAATTTTTCCACCCAACAATTTAGATTTTAGAGGGGGGGGGGGACGGCCGATATTAATGAAAATTTTCACTTTAAAGTTGAATATTTCGCAAACAGATCACTGAATAGAAAAATCATGTTAGCAACCCCGCAATGATTTTAAAAGACCTATCCAACGATACCCCACACTATAGGGTTAGCCGAGAAAAAAAAATCACCCCCACTTTACGTCTATGGGAGGTACCCTAAAAAATTTTTTTTTACTTTTTTTTATTCAATTACTTTGTCGGCGTGACTGATATATATATTGATGCCAAATTACAGCTTTCTAGTACTAACAGTCTCTGAGCTTAACCGCGGACAGACAGACAGACAGACAGACAGACGGACAGACATGGCGAAACTATAAGGGTTCCTAGTTGACTACGGAACCCTAAAAAGCTAGCGAAAATCGATTCCCACAGCCTAGAGATGCATATTAATCGACCAAATTATGCTGAATCAAAATCCTCGTCTGGGCCTCGGACCTCATTCCCTCTTAGGCGCAAGCCGCATAGAAGAAACATGCGACGGGGGCCCCTCGCAGTCTGCGTCGTTTGTTCGCAGGCCGCGTCTCCGCCCCGTCTTTTCTGTCTGCTTTGGATTGCGATGCATTTACATTTAGTATGAAAACTGATTCAAGGGTGCCCCTGTCTCACGTCCTCTCCTTTGTGGCTTGTGCCTTACACTCATATTTTATGTAGAGTTTTCATTTTGTGCTACTAACGTTTTGGTAAATTCAAATGATCTTTAAATTGCTACTGAAGTTGAAAACACCAAAAAAACTAAACTTAAAATCGCTGAATGAGTTAAAATGCCATAAAATAAAACTCAGTAAAATGAACCGGAAATTGAAATAAAGTATGAGAAATGACGAATTTTTGTTTCACACAAACCTAAGAATGAAACCTTATCTCGTTTCGTTTAGTCTAGACAAAGTAAATTAAACTGACAACAACCTCAATGGTCAAAACTATCACTGACAATTGACTTTTTGTCATTCAAGTAGCAGGCGACCATAAAATTGAATTTATTGCGTCCACGCGACAAAATGGTTCGACCATTTGTGTTACTATTATCGGAAATGTCCCATCCCTATAGCATTCTCGAGTTGAACAGTTTTCAACCTTCTTCTGTGGAGCTAAAGGTAGTAAATCAATTGAATATTTGTCCGTGGAATTGAAGATATCGTTAGGGTTGCATTCTGTCAGTTTTAAAGGCAATATAAACTCTAAGATAAAGAGCAAAGGTTTCTTTATCACGTGTGAAGGATATGGTGCTTGTTGTATATTGGGGATAAGTACTGTGGTATCTTAGAGGAATTAACACCCAAAGTGTTAAATTATTGTTAACCTAAAGACGTAACTTTGTCAATGTCTTTGTTGATGCCGATTGTTTTCCGAAAAGCGTGAGATTGACATTTTAATTGACTTTTTTAAAGATCAAGTTTTTTAAAGTTTAAAAAAGACCACTTTGCGCTTTGGCGTCAAAAAAACTCGTAATTACTTTAAAGAGAAAACTTAAGAATTATTAAAGTTGGATTTGTTCCTGATTCGTCATATTCCTAACTCTTTATATGTATTCCTGATTTGTCATCCGCTCCGCCGTAAGTAAGTTATTGTCTATGTCTAATAACCGTAGTACAAAGTATAACTACTGTCCTAATAGGTACTTATTAATCCTGTAAGCACGTTTTCACGATTTCATTTTACTGTACAATGATGAGTTTGGATTTGGAATATGACGAATCAGGAATATGACGAGTTAGAAATATGACCAATAGGGAATATGACGAATCAGGAACAAATCAGTTTTTGTTTTAGTATAAAAAAACATTTAACGCTGAATAGGTTACTTTTTTAAATAATTTGAAAACATCAAACCAATACGATATAACATTCAAACTACTAAAATATATTTACTTAACCAACACTTAGGTACCTACCAATTCGACAGCTTAACTATTTTTTCATCATCATCATCATATCAGCTAAAAGACGTCCACTGCTGGACAAAAGCCTTCCTCAAAGATTTTCACAGAGCAGAGATCGGTCTTGCGCTGCCTTCATCCAATTGTTTCCTGTTACCTGTACTATAAAACACACACGACTTTTTTATTAAAAAAATTCAAAATTCAAAGTTCTGTAGCGACTACTGGCACCAACGAGTCATCACATAAGAAACTAATAAAACACAACAAAGTGCTTCGGGTGCTCTTGACATCAATGCTTTAAATAAGCATTTCAGTTCTACTCCGGTTACATTGGATCCTTCTGTTAAGCACCATACGTTATCTCTCCTTGCCACTATACCTCCCCCTGACTGCCCTGTTTTTGAACTTGGTAATATTTCTCCTCATGAAATTCTAGCTTTTCTCAAAGTCATTAAGACGAAGGCTGTTGGTGAGGATTGCCTTGGCTTGGACATGCTTATGCTGGCGGCAGATCACATTGCTCCCATTCTCTCTCACATTATAAACTTCTCCTTTTCCTCGGGCACTTTTCCTTCACTGTGGAAGCTTGCTCATGTTATTCCTCTCCCAAAAACCTCAAATCCAACTTCCTTTACTGAGTACCGTCCAATTTCTATACTCCCGGTCCTTTCAAAGGTTATTGAACATTTTGTAAATCGTCGTCTGTCATCTCATCTCAACAGAAATAACCTGCTTAATCCTTTACAATCCGGTTTCCGCCCCGGGCATAGCACAGTCACAGCTTTGGTGAAGGTCACTGATGACATTCGCCATAATATTCAGCGTAAAATGCTTACCATCCTAGTTCTTTTGGATTTTAGTAGTGCCTTCAATACCGTGGATTTTGATATCCTAATCGAAATCCTACAGAATCTTAACTTGTCTCCTGCAGCCATTTCTTGGTTTCGTGCATATCTCTTTGGAAGACGCCAGAAAGTTAGGATTAATGATCACTCCTCTGAGTGGCATGATCTTGTTGCTGGTGTTCCTCAGGGTGGCGTGTTATCTCCTCTTCTTTTCTCAATTTTTATTAATGGTATTACCAAGTCCCTTTATTCATCATATCATTTATATGCTGATGACCTGCAAATCTATGCAGCGGCTGGCTTTGACGATTTGCCTTCTCTTATTGATCAAATTAACACTGATCTGTACACCATCAATGGCTGGGCCACACAGTTTGGCCTGAAGGTTAATGCTGCAAAGACGCAGGCTATAATTATTGGCAGTTCGTACTTTATCGATAGACTGTCGGAAGTGGTAATACCTAAACTCTTATTTGGAGGGACTACGATCCCGTTGTCAAGTACGGTTAAGAATTTAGGTATTATCATGGACCAAACTCTTTCTTGGACTGCTCATATAAATGAGGTTAGTCGTAAGCTCTTTGCATCATTTCACTCCCTGAGACGTCTGCAGAACTTTTTTCCGTTTCAAACGAAACTTGCTCTCGCTCGTTCTCTACTCTTGCCTCTCCTTGATTATGGTGATGTTGCTTTTATTGATATAAGAGAAGAGCTGCTTGACAGGTTGGAACGTCTGCAGAATGTGTGTATCAGGTACATTTATGGTCTACGTAAGTATGATCATGTCTCCCACTTCCGCGAACAGCTTCATTGGCTACCTATTCGTCGTCGCAGAGACATTCATACCCTTTGCCTTCTTTATAATGTCCTGTTTAACCCTGCTTCTCCTTCTTACTTATCTGAAAGATTTAGCTACATGGCCACTGGAAGCGGACACCGTTTGCGGTCGAGTTCCAATCTTACACTTGCCTTCCCGCCTAACAACGCGCGCTCTTATGCTAAATCTTTCACTTTCCATTCTGTCAAACTGTGGAACGATTTACCCTTGTCTCTAAGGGAATCTCCGTCTGTGGCCTCGTTCAGGGAGAGGTTAAAGAAATTATGGCTTGATACTGACATCTGAGGTGAGACTGTGTTCGGTTGTGTAATAACTGTTTTATGTTGCATTTAATGTAAAATTTTGTATTTATTTTATTTTGTAAGTACCTATTTATTTTCTTTCTCTTTTGAGTATTTCTGTTTTTTTTTTCTTTACCGCACGTAATTGTTACTGTCTGCTTTTCCACTATATAATAAATTTATTTCTCTTAACTAGGTTAGCTGGAAGAGATCCCTTTTTAGGGATAAGTTCGCCTTTGTTCTCCTCTCTGTGTATTTGTATTTTTTATTTTTATGTGCAATAAAGAGTTTACATACATACATACATACATACATACTAATTACTGTCATCCTGCATCGCACTATCGAAGTTTCTCAACTCGGCTGCATAAATACAACTTCCAACTTTCATCCAATGGTCTTCAGTCCCCAGGCATAATATCAGCCTGGAGATCTCTCTATTGCAGCATACCCCAAAGTTCTAATTATCATAATCATAAAGTTTTTAATATTAGCAATCACAATTCAAATTTTGGAAACGTTACGAAAATTACAAATTTCTACTAATAGCCAAAAACATTATCAAAACAGCTACCGCCCGAAGCCAAAGCCACCTAAAACCTTTTTAGCGACATTTTAACAGGCGGAACTAGGAGCATTTTTTTGGCAAACTTTATGGGTTATTAAAGCAAATTAGAGTTCATAAAAAAGCGGTGGAATTTATTAGTTTCCTAAACAATAAAATTAGAAGCTATCGCTGTATCTAAACGACTTCTGTGAGTTACCGACACTATTGGGTGATGAGTCGTTAAGATATATTAGTAGGGGCTTGCAAATGCGTGCAGAAAGTTCGTTTTTAACGACCGAGGTTGTTTTCGTAATTGTTCATATTTAAACAAGCGTTTATTAAGATTGTAATATTCGTATTATGCTCAGGTTGTGTTGTAGTTTTAAATTTTGCGTTCAATTTTTTTTTCGGAATTGTTATAAAACAAATCTAACCTAACCTACAGCATTCTATAAAATGGCATTAAAAAATCCTAAAAAAATACTGTTGCACAAATCTCTCCTTGAGTTGTTGACATTTATTTTTATTTGTTGGCGGAATGGAAGAGGGTGTTAGAGGTGAGTGTATGAGTCAATCGGCAATATTGTAATTTTGTAATGTAATAACTGTACTAGCTATAACGTCTTGGCTTTTGCTGTAAAGTTATATGTTAAGTTGTGATAAATAAATAACTAAATAAATTTATGGGCGGTGGTGGTCATTTTACATCAGATGACCCGTTTGCTCGCTTGCCTCCCTCTCATATAAAAAATAAATAAATAACTTTATGACTCACGTTGATTATGAATGAATATTATGACTTTATAAATTATTTAAAACCAAGGTGCGCTCTATTCAAGATCGTCTCCGCAGGACGGGTAGAACTCTTCAACGGTTAATGGTATCTACTTGAACTTGGTATGGATAATTACGTGGTGTTGTACTGTACCTAGATGACATGAAACAAGAAGTCCAGTCAGAAAAAAAGCTTGGATTTAAAATGATACTTCAACAAAAACTTTGTATAACTATTCGTATATTTCAAACTAAATACAAACTGAAATATAGATGCACAGAAAAAACCCCAGAAAAAAGACCAATGCTGGGAATCGAACCCAGGTCCTCAGCGTTCCGTGCTGCGTGCTTACCCCTATACCATCACTGGTCTAGAAGTTAGCGACGAATCTTTCCCATACATCGTACACTTCAGTCTGTTATAATCACATTTAGGCAGTGATAAAGCGCATCTATGTTATGCCCTCTACCGCTATTATGTCGCTAACTTCTAGACCAGTGATGGTATAGGGGTAAGCACGCAGCACGGAACGCTGAGGACCTGGGTTCGATTCCCAGCATTGGTCTTTTTTCTGGGGTTTTTTCTGTGCATCTATATTTCAGTTTGTATTTAGTTTGAAATATATGGTTTCACGGGATGACCGTAAAAGTAATAAAAAAAATGAAGTTGAAGAAAATAAAAAATAAATAGAAAAAGATACTTCATACTTAACTTGTATAACTATTCGTGTCTGTGAAAAAATAAAGAAAAGTTTGGTTCCCCTTAGAAATTTCTAAAAATCCCTTCTTAGTGCACTTCTACATAATACCTATAATGATACTCAAGGTATATGTAATGAATGTCTGACAAATTACAAATTTTTATCTCTATGGTGTGAACTGAAACAATTACCTTGCTCACCCGCGACCTTATTATAGCTACGTTTATGCAAGAAATGTGTGTTCATGCAATTCCTCCACCTCCACACTGTACGAACACAAACCCAACTATCACCACCACCACACTTATTGGCGCGTTTCAAACTCAACCAGAGCTAATCTTCAGAGCAACACAACCGTTCACCATGCTACCAGTACCTCTACCATGAGTTTACACTAGTTTACGTGACCGTAGTCGCTAGCGACGGCGTAAATTATTTGTATGGAGAATTGTACAGCGCCTCTAGCGGTCACTTACGGGAGTACAATTCTCCATACAAATCATTTACGCCGTCGCTAGCGAGTACGGTCACTGTAAACTAGTGTAAACTCATGGTAGAGGTACAGGTGTTAGACAATTACGACCTCTGTACTTCGTCATTCCTATTGCATTTTCTACGCAAAGACAAAACTTATTTCTTCTAACAGGTCTGTATTTTTTACAAACAAGGGGGTGAGCAGATAAATCATTTCCAGATATAATTCACTTTCCGATTTCATTGTAAAGGCCACACAAGTGAAGTTATAAAACATTCGAGACGGGGGCGGAGCCCTAGGATCAGCCCCGTGAGGCGTCGTTTAAAATGATATACTGGTTTGCAACACTGCGAAATACTTTTTCATGCAACATAAGGTGTTTTTGAAGCTATCGATAAATATTTCATTCCTGGTATGAAATCATCATCATTATTATTAATTGAAAGACGTCCACTTTTGAACATAGGCCTCCCCCAAGGCTCGCCAAACAGAATAGATGTCCTACGCCATCCTCATCCTACGCTTTCCTGCTTAACCATTATAAATAAAATAAATAAATAAATAAATATCACGGGACAATTCACACCAATTGACCTAGTCCCAAAGTAAGCTAAGTAAAGCTTGTGTTATGGGTACTAGGCAACGGATAAACATACTAATATAGATAGATACATACTTAAATACATATTAAACACCCAAGACCCGAGAACAAACATTCGTATTTTTCATACAAATATCTGCCCCGACACGGGAATCGAACCCCGGACCTCAAACTTCGTAGTCAGGTTCTCTAACCACTAGGCCATCTGGTCGTCTAAAAATATAAAATATAAATATGAAATATAAAATGTATGGCATTGAAACTGTCCATTATTATTTAACTCGTGACCACGGCTGCTGCAATGTGGCGTAAATGTCGAGGTAAATAAATATTTATTGCGTGATAAGTCCCTTTTAGTGTATAGTAATTAGGACAGACGGACAGACGGACGGAGCGGACCCTCAGTAATAGGATCCCGCTTTTACCCTTTAGGTAAGGAACCCTAAAAATGACCTTAGCTCCATATCAATTTTGTAAGTGCCTACTACATAAAACAGGCATTTATGTAGTTAAGTTTTTCACCTATACCACCAAATACGAAAACAATAAACAAAAATGATCTCTAAAATGTTCACGGAAATTACCAAGTAGTTACTACAACAGTCGGTAAACAGAAACAAACGAAAGGCATCATATCAGGTGCGCGTGCGCAGAGCACGCGTCACCCACATGGCGCCCCCTGCAAGGGGAAAAGTGAAAGTATCATCGTGCTCACGAAGGATAACTTTCTTAAGGGTAGTTAGTGGGAACAAGTAAGTTCTTTGACATTTTTATGATATGTCCTACATTAGAATCCCACCAGTGTCATTGTCATCATCGTCAGCTCTCCTCTCAGAATGAGAGGACTTGGCCCGTAGTTTCTTCGCGAGCCCAATGCGGATTGGGAGCTTCACACACACGATTTAATTTCTTTTCAACTGTATGCAGCTTAGTAAAGCTCATGGTGAATTTAGAATGTAATTTAACACAATACCTAATCCCGAAAACTTCAGGGGCGCGAGCCCGGGTTCGAACCCATGACTCTCTGATTGAGAGGCCATACGCCAAAACACCACGGCCACCTAGGCCACCACGTCTACTTATATTAACGACCGCTTTAGCCTAGTTGGTAGTGACCCTGCCTACGAAGCAAGAGGTCCTGGGTTCGAATCCTGGTAAGGGCATTTTTTGTGTGATGAGCACGAATATTTGTTCCTGAGTTATGGATGTTTTCTATGTATTTAAGTATTTATTTATCTATATAAGTATGTTTATCGTCGTCTAGTACCCATAAAACAAGCTTTGCTTAGTTTGGGACTAGGTCGATTTGTGTAAGATTGTCCCCTAATATATATATATATATTTTTATTATAAACGTAAAAATTTGTATGAATATAATGGATGTGTGGTGTTTGTTACTCATTTATGCAAAAATGGTTTGACGGATTCTGATGACTTTGGCATACAGATAGTTTATAACCTAGATTAACATATACGATGCTTTCTATCCCGGAAAATAGCATGGTTGCCGCGGAATAGCGATAAACGAATTTTTCGCGGACGGAAACTCGGGCAACAAATTGTTAGATTTAGCTTAGCTTCAATGTATGATATCCGTGCAAAAGAAGGATCAAGTACGAGCGAGCACTTTCCTCCCTATATCCCAAACTGTCATATCCATTAATAACCATTGTGTCAGTAATGAATAGATGAAACAGTCAAACGTAAAATGGCCATTTTGTAGCGGGAGGGTAATTTCCAAAACCTCAAACGGCATATGGCGGCGGCAGACGCTACGCCAACTGTCACACGCACCATCCCTCTCTGACTTATCAAAAAAATTGGGTAATGGACAAGGATAGAGATATGATTCATTAGTCGGTAGTCGTATGTGTAGTCGCAAAAAATGTATTGTTTGTTGCGTATGCGCACGTGCGTAGGCTTTGGCGCGAATTTCGATTGGAAATTTGAATTTCGAACAGGATATTGGGACGATAATCGCTGGTGTTCCGGGAAACGACAGATGTAGGGTTAGTTATGGTATAGACGTAGCAATAGCTATTGGAATCAATGGAGAAATAAAGAAGGATTGCTTGATAATTTGTAGAGATAGGTATGGTTCAGGGTGAAATGTCGGTTTTTCTAAAACGTCTGTCTCCCATATCCTTATTTTTTAATACAATATAGGCTTTCGTTTGATCACAATCACGCCTGATGGTAAGCGAGGATGAGGTCTACGATGGAGCACGCTTGCCTAGTAAATGCTCATTCGCCCTAAGCTTGAAAACAGCCAGATTGGAGTGTCCAGGGAACACAGACGCGGGGTGTCCACGTCAACTTCTTCGAATATTTCTCTCCTAGAACGTTAGTTTTCGTAGAAGTACCTTGTTTCTAATCTATCTTGTACCTATATTTATTTCAGGGATATCGGAAAAGGCTTCAATATAATTAGCTATTGGGGTGTGAGGGGCGAACAATCAATCTAGCTTGGTCTTATCTCTCAGATATTTTCGCAAATTACGGCACTCACAAATGAAATAATAATATACAAAAACTAATTTTCTACCATATCAGTTTTACTTCTACACTCTTCTTTATATTATTCTCCTCTAGAGGTCATATATCTCAACCAATTCTCTTGAAATTTTGAGAGCCGGTCTGATGATTATTATGCTGCCCCCCGCTGAAGTAGATTAAAACGTGTTTTCCCGTAAGAATAAGATATTTTCCCGTGGTAAAAAGCAGCTTATGTCACTCTCCAGCTCTTCAACTATGTCCGTACATAAAATCACGGCAATCCGTCGCTCGGTTTCGACGTGAAAAAAGGATAAACAAACAAACACACTTTCACATTTACAACATTAAGTATTAGTAGGTATGTATTTTTTGGCTATTCAGTTTTTTAAGATGAAAATGTAAAAAAATATTTCAGCCATTTTGAAAATCTCATGAGGTCAAAAACTTGCATAGGTAATCTATACATATAAAATCCTTTGTCCTGACTGACGGATCAACGCACAGCCTAAACCGCTGATCGTAGAGACCTGAAACTTGGAGGGTGTGTTCTTTGTATGACGTAGGCATCCGATAAGAAAGGATTTTTCGTAGTTCTACTCCTAAGGGGGTAAAAAAGGGGGGCAAAGTTTGTATGGGACAACGTGATTCCTTGGTCCAATCTACTTCAAATTTTGCATAAACATTCTATAACAGAATTGATGGAAGACGTGTTTCATATTTTATTGAAATTCATTCCTTGACGGGGTTAAAAAGGAGTAGAAAGTTATTTTGGGGGTGATTTGCTTCGAAGTTGATATCAATACTCCTTAGTGCTTTTGATTTAAATTACTTTTTATTTTGACACAATGTAAACGAAACGAAACTTCAAATTTTGCAAACCATTTGTCTACGTTTGTCAACCACTTCCTGATCTGATCTCTGATAATAACTAATTATAATAAGTATTTGCATTTCACCAAGCTTTTGCTTTTACAAGCGCAGCGTGGGACGTCCACCAACGAGATGGACGGACGTTTTGGTGAAGGCCGCAGGTTCAGGGTGGATGCAAATCGCTTCCAACCGTAATGATTGGGCGTCAATGAGGGAGGCCTATGTCCAGCAGCAGACGTCCTACGGCTGAAATGATGATGATGAAGCTTTTATGGAGTTCAACCTTTTTCGAAAAAAAATCAAATTGAGTATTCAAACATCATTGTTGAACTCGCATAAAAGCTTGGTGCAATGCAAATACATATAAAATGCTTTGTCCTGAAGTCCTAAATGACTGACTGGCGGATTAACGCACAGGCCTAAACCGCTGTATGTAGAAACTTGGAGGATGTGTTCTTTGTATGACGTAGGCATCCGATAAGAAAGAATTTTCCGGAATTCCCACGGGATAAGGAATATACGGGATGTATATATTTCATCAATCAAGAGTGACCCTATCCCCATAACGAAGATAAACTGTTCAAATTGGGCATGCAAGTAGACTATTAGAATAGGTACCTATAAAGCTAATTTCAATAATTTTGAAAATTCCCACGGGATAAGGATAAATCAGGATTTATATACTCAAATCAACTGGATCCTATCTCCATAACTACAATTACTAAACTCTTCAAATGCAGTATAAACGTAAATGGTCATACATGTATGTATAACCGCAAAAAAACTTATTGCAGGATTTTTGGAAATTCCTGTGGGATAGATATAATCTCTGAAACTTCCGAGCTGATTAAATAAAATCTTTTACCAGTAAAAAGTTACACTATCCTTTATTGACATAGGTTACTTTTTTCCGGGAAAATGCAAAATTCCCAAGGGATAGAAAAAAAAATCAACTTCGGAGCTCATTTAAAAATGTCTTTCACCAATAGAAAAGATACACTGTCCTTTATTAACATAGGATGCTATTTTCCAGATAAATGCAAAATTCCCGCGGTATAGAAAATAGTAAATTTAACTTCGGGGCTGAGTTTAAAAAAAATGACCAATAGAAAGCTACACTATCCTTTGTTGGTATAGGCTAGGCTACCTACTATTTATTCGGTAAAATGCAAAATTCCCGTGGGATAGAAGGAAGTGAATATCACTTGAGGGCTGATTTGAAAATTTCTTTCACCAATAGGAAGCTATACCAACCATTATTTACATAGACTACTTTTCTCCGTGAAAAAGCAAAATTCCCACGGGAAAAAAATAAGTGAATTCAACTACGGGGCTGATTTTATAACTTCTTTTACCGGTAGAAAGCTACACCTTTAAGGACATAGGCTACTTTTTCTCGGGGAAAATGCAAAATTTCAGCGGGATAAAAATAAGCGAAAATTGGCATAGAATAAGGACAAATTTGTTGAAATTCCCACGGGATAGAGAATAAACGAGATTTATTATATTCACTAACTGGTACTGATGATGATGAAATGATGAAATGATAATAATGAATGATGGACGTTGCCGTTGTCGGATTTTTGTTTTAGACAATGAAAGAGATGAAAAAGCTTTACCACAAATTGGAATTCTACGCGGACGAAGTCGCGGGCAAAAGCTAGTAAATAATATAGTTAAGTAGCAGATACTAAAAGTACGAATACTTATAGATAATTAATTTAAATTACCCGTTGATTTAACATAAGTATTTTCATTTTTATTGATTTTATCGCTATCTTTCATCAAACAATCAAATAAACGTCACTGATCAGTGATCATCATTGAGACAATCGATTTTTTGATTCTTGAACGAATATTACAGACATCTAACTTCGCTCGTGTCTAAAAAACGGTTTGGAAACAAATTACTGTAATTATTGATGATTTCTGTTTGTTTCTATACCTTTAATAACAGGCTACTGAAGTTGGTTCGTTGTTTTCAATTTAACGGTTACGCTAGTTTGCCGCGCGGGATAACAATAATTTTATTTTAAAATAAATAACGTAACCAAAAATTAAAATTTAAAAACTCCCAACGCAATTAGGTCTCTTACACAGGTCTCACGTTATGATTGAAAATAAAACTAAGTAATGCCCATTATGCATCCAAAATCTCTTCCACAGCTAACAAAAGAACTGAATAACTTTGAAACGGCTGAACCAATTTTGACAAAACATAGCTAAGAACATTTACGGCTGATTCACCTTTCAAACAAAAAAAAATCAAAATCGGTTCATCCGTTCGGGAGCTACAATGCCACAGACAGGCACGCACGCACGCACGCACGCATGCATGCACGCACACACACACACACACACACACACAGACAGACATGTCAACCTTTGGTCAAGAAGAAGGAAGGCCGCAGGTTCAAAGTGGATGCAAGTCGCTTGCAACATAATGATTTAAATTACTGGGTATCAATGACGGAGGTCTATGTCCAGCAGTGGACGTCCTTCGGCTGAAATGATGATGATGATGAATATTGGTTTTGAACGCGAAGATCTCACTAATGCGTTCTGAGAATACGCTTACAGCTATTATTTTTATTCAAAATAACTCATTGTCAATCATCATCATCGGTCACGTCTGGCTGGACGTCTAGAATAACACATAATGGCTACTTATTATCCAGATAATATCTACGGCATCCATGTAAAATACCAAAAATATTAACCGCTAAGCAGCCGCTAAGTCTATATATATGAAAACCTGCACGAGAGTTCATCAATAACGTGAAAAATGAAGAAAACAATGTATTATTTGTAAATTTAATGAAATCCTAGAATTTCAATTCGTCTACCGAGTTTAATGGCCGCCTATTTATACAAGCAAAGCCACGGGTAAACGCTAGTAAAGAAATAAAATCATACTGAGACGAGGTTCAATGGCGGCCATAGATTGGTTGATTGGACCTAATGAAAGAGTATTCAAATTTTAATATTCCTAAAACTATCAGCAAAAAAGGCTATACCAAAAAAAGGTGATCTGATCATGGTCATACTTAATGAGACGGGATCAAAGTCCCCGCTGACCCAGATCCACGAATTATCGTAGATCAAGCGTGAAGTAAACTATAGAACACTAAACGGACATTTAACGTTTTTGTGACCGATAAAGATAAAGGGTTTTGCGTTTGCATTTACATTAGTGTCATCATCGTCGTCATTTCAGCTGAAAGCCGAAAACTGCTGAACATAACTACGCATAAGTTTGTTGAAGGCCTTGTTTTGGGGAGCCCCTTTTCTCCCATAATCTTTTTTATCCGAATTTTGAAAGTCAGAAATCGATGTCCATAATATTCTTGCTCATAAATATCGATGGACATAATTTTTTTAAAGCATATCGCTTAATAGTTCTAACTGCAATGATCCATAATCCTATTGATCATAACTTTAAAAAGTCATAATATTGATATCAACAACATTTAACGGAATATCGTTGATTATTCAGAAACATTGTAAGGCATATATATCTTAAGGTAATAATTGTTTTCAGTCATAATTTTGCCTTACCTAAAATGCACTAAGCATATACATCGAAATCTATAACATCTAAAGGAATATCGATAATTATTCAGAAACATTGTAAGGCATATCGCTGGCAGCGAGCGAGCGAAGCGAGCGAGCAAGATCTTTCAGGGCAGAAGCGACTCGGACAGGTTAGGTTCAGAAGGCTAAGACGGGAGCGAAGCGTAGCGTAGCTTCGATGTTAGGTATTTTTTTATGACAGCACAGAAAAGGATTATTACCTTTAATATTATGAAATGCCATACAACCATGACACTGAATGTTATTACAAAGTAATATTATGCCTAAAAATAATAATGACCTGCGAAAAAAGACCATGGCAATAATTATTATGAGTGAATTTATTACCTTTAACATTATGAAGAGTGATGCATTCATGACACTGAATGATATGACTTTATTTATTGTTCCTTACAATAATTATGACATAAGAAAATCGTAACTCCAATTTATGTTGTTTAATATTATGACTTTCGATACTATGACGAAAAAAAATTATGACAGAAAACGTTATGGGCTTGAAAATTCGGAACAAAAATTTTATGGGAGTCATTATAGACCCCTTGTTTTGGTTTGTTGCTTCCGGTCCGTAGACGCCATTCGAGAATCTTTTGGCTCCATCGGCTATCAGTTCCACGAGCGATGTGCCCTGCCCCCTGGCACTTGAGTAAGGCGATTCTTCGAGCTATGTCGGTGACTTTAGTTCTTACGCGGACTTCAACATTTCTAATGTGATCCCGCAGAGAAACTCCGAGCACAGCCCTCTCTATCGCTCTCTGAGTGACCCTAACCTTTCTTTCGAGTAGCTGCCACTTGTCAGTCCCATAAGTTATCATTGGCAATAGAAAGAAAGAAAGAAAGAAAGAAAATACATTTATTTACAACATCACAAGACACAATATTATACAAAACAAAAAGGCAATACTAAAGCTAAAGATAGAATGTGTCATTGCGGTTGCAAATCGGACACTGGCTCAGCATAATGCTGAGGCGTTTAAAGTACCCCAGCGCTGATTTTCAGCCAGTACCGTTGGTGACACCCGGATCGCTGTTTAGATAGATAAATAAATAAATAAACTGCACACTAATAGCTACATACATAAGACTAGGTACATGCGTAAATAAATAATTTGTAAATTGTAAAAGCAAATAATAATAAGAAAATACACACTGATCAAAGACTTTTGACTTGAGACATTGCGGTATATTGAATGTCAAGATATTATGGAGCTTCCCAAATGCATTCATCAATTGAACTCTTCCTCAAAGATGGACTTATCTAAGCAATTGGACTGTATGTAAGACCCAAGTAGATATACTTAGTCGTCAACAACTTCAAGCGAAGAGTCTCCAATAACACACATTACATTAATGTGTGATTATAAACATTTTCAAGAGCGAAACGCAAACCCAAACCTAAAAATTCCTCGTCAACTCATCCTCGTGATTATAAAATCGTGAAATGGATGAAGTCATTTGGTCAAGTCCCTTGTTTGTGTAGCATTAAATATTATAATGGCCTAAAAGATTCTGTAAATAAAGGGTTGGCTCGATTTATTAAGCTAACATACGGTCGTTTTTTATTTGCCTAAATTTTAAATCGTTGTTGGTTTAGGTAAACGATGGGATGTGAAAAATTTAGTTTTTTGTTGATGATACGATTATAAATGAGAAAGTCGTTGATGATGTCGATGATAAAATGTATCATTAATTGCTAATATTGTATCTAAAGTGGGATTGTTTGCGTCTGGCTTAGGTTCTATTATTATATTTTTTATTAGCATATGTTAGTGTCCCACAGCTGGGGAAAGGCCTCTTTCTGGACTTCTAATTCGCCCTGTCCATCTGGTCATTAGTCGCTCGAGAACATGTCTAGTAGGTCATCCCGCCATCTCCGCCTTGGCCTACCGGGCGGCGATAACCATCCTGGGAATTGTCTGACAATTAGACACAACACTATTATTTTTTTCTTAGTTTTTTTTTGCTTAAAATTACGAGTACTGTTCTTTTTTATAAGCGAAAAAGTGACCTATTTTTACTAGAAGTTTTGTTACATGTCGCAAAATACCATATAAGAATTGTGTGGAAAAAAGGGACACTTTTGTATTCATCTAAATCAATGGAGCTTATGAATATGATTGAGAGTTAAAAAAATACTATATTGATTGACTGGAAGAGATTGCTTTTTGTATCTCTATTTGTATTGTATTGTACTAAATTAAAAAGTCTGTTTTTTAAAAGTTGAAAGCTTTTTATTAACTTGTAATGTTGTAAGTACGTATGTACGGGTCATATCTTGGAAGTTGAAATTGACCCACTTCCAGTGGTCGGATTTACTTGAAATTTGGTACACTTATGAAGGTTGGATGACAATGCAAATACAGTCAATAAAAAGTGCAGTCAGCGAAAAAGCTTGCATTGAAAATGAAATTTTTAACAATAACTTGTTTCATTTATCTACAATACATTTCTTGTATACTCGGCATGCTTTCACATCCCCATGTCTTCAATATATATGTCACTAACCTACATCAAGACAAAATCTGCCAAGTCTAAAATTCGCAAATTCCTCCGGTAGCGACGCCCCGCTGCCACCGCGGTTGTTGTCAGCGCAAAAAATTGATTGATTCCAATATACCGGCCAAGTACACGGCAGAGTCGTTCACCGTAGGTTCCGTACTTAGAAATAATAACACAATTTGGGTTGTCTATTTTTTACAATGTATAAATCGAAATTTTCGAAATAAATGATTTTAAATTATTTTCGGTAGTTATATAATTTTACTATAATCTAATAATCTAATGAATTTATTACGTACTCATCAATTTAGCATTGAACTTCATTGGACTTTGAAAACTCTGACGTAGAAGTCACAGTCATTTCAAGGTATTTTTTTTTGACAATCCTAATTCAGACTCATTAACTATCAATACTATCGTAGTTAGAAATATTGCTGAGTATTTGTTGGTTTTTAGTTAATCAGATTTTTTGTGTAATTTCACTTTCTTTGAATTAAACTAAATTAAATCATAAGTCAAATTCATCATCAACGTCATCCCAGCTTATGAAGTTACGCGGGCCCAGTACGGTTTGGGACTTCACATACACCATTTAATTTCTTCTCAGGTGTCTCAAGTTTCCTCACAATATATTCAGAACAACTCAGAGCGCGCGCAGACAGAGAGCGGTCTGGCGTTCCGCGTTCCGAGTTCCGAGTTCTGCGTTCTTTCGAATGTACTAGGTCCCTTACGATAACGCACACAGCAGGCGGTCGGAACTCTCGAGCGGTCAAAACACAGAACTCTGAACGCGGAACGCGGAACTCCAGACCGCTCTCTGTCTGCGCGCGCTCTCAGAGGTGCGAGCCTCTGTTTCAAAGGCCATAAGGTAAAACCACTAGGCCGCTACGATTGTAAATTAGGTAACAGTTTTCGTACTTTTGCCACATTTACACCCCTTGTCACCTCCGAAGATGGAGTCTTTGCACCACAAATGGCCACCTTTGTGAAACACCTCGGGAAGCACTTGCATCTCGCTGGGACCGCTCTTTGTCTTGCATCTTGGGCTGGCTAAGAGCTCGGATAATAACTTCTAGATATTTAGAGCGACTAGCATGTGCATTCAAGGCACCCGTCATAAATGGAAGCCAGCAGCGAAGCTGTTTGGCTTTGATGATGGTGCTGCCCAACCACACTCCGACTTAACAATTTAAACAGCTTTTCAACAAAGCTGCCAAGTCCTGTAAAAAGGTCATGCAGAAAGCGCGATTCCTCCATGTTGGTCGTATTGGTGCCAAACTTGCTTCCTACCCCTCTGGGAGTAAAGCGTTCTGGTCTTTGGCTAAATCGGTGGAGTCCAATTTCTGTCGCCCGTCACTGCCGCCGTTGCTGAGGTCGGATAAGTCGCTAGCTCACACTGCAGTGGAGAAGGCGAATCTGTTTGCCTCTTTATTTGCGGAAAATTCACGCCTAGATGCTGGAAATGCGGTGCCACCCTCCATTCCTCATTGTGGAACTTTTATGCAGGAGGTTAGAATACACTAGAAGGAGGTTTTAAGAGCACTGCGTTCTTTGGACGTGAATAAAGCTAGTGGCCCTGACGGTCTACCTGCGATTGTCTTGAGGACATGTGCTCCAGAACTGTCACCTGTTTTGACACGTCTGTTCAGGCTTTCTCTCAGGATGGGCCAAGTGCCGGTATCGTGGAAGATTGCCAATGTGCAGCCTGTACCTAAAAAGGGCAGGCGTGCCGACCCGTCAAATTATCGACCTATCGCTATCACCTCCATACTGTGTAAGGTTATGGAGCGTGTATTGAACGCCAAACTCCTGGTATACCTTGAAGGTAATGATCTCCTCAGTGACCGACAATACGGATTTCGTCGAAATCGATCTACTGGGGACCTCCTGGTATATGCCACTCACCTTTGGGGCGAGGCTGTTGAGAAACATGGTGAGGCTCTTGCTGTGTCTCTTGACATTTCCAAGGCGTTCGATAGGGTCTGGCACGAGGGCCTTCTTGGCAAACTCTCTGTGTATGGGATCCCTGCTGACCTTTGCTCTTGGATCTCTGATTTCCTGAGGCATCGATCTATACGAGTCGTCATTGACGGGTGCTCGTCGGATCTCATGACCATTAATGCTGGGGTGCCTCAGGGATCGGTTCTCTCTGCTACTCTTTTTCTGCTGCACATCAACGATTTGCTCATACCCGGTATCTATGGGTACGCGGATGACAGCACAGTCACAGAGAGGTACCTATCTATCAGCCGAGCCAGTGGTGACGAGATTGCATCACTCAGGGAGGCTATGGTACAACGGACGAATAAGACCTTGGAGGCCGTTTCCGACTGGGGATCGGCCAACTTGGTCCAGTTTAATGCTGCCAAGACACAGGCATGTCTGTTCACCGCAAAGCGGAGTCCATTCACCTTGGCTCCTACTTTCCAGAATTTATCCTTACCACCCAAGGACCACCTTGAGCTTCTTGGACTGAGCGTGCCATCTAATCTCAACTTCGGCGTGGCCATTGAGTCCAGGGCGAAAACTGCTGCTGAGAAACTTGGTATCTTATATAAGGTGGGACGGTATTTCACGCCGGAGCAACTTTTTACTTTATACAAAGCACAGGTTAGATCATGTATGGAATACTGCTGCCACCTTTGGGACGGTTCTGCCAAGTATCAGTTGGCGGCGTTGGATCCGGTGGAGCATCGAGCCCGAAGACTCATTGGTGATAGTTCGTCAATCGGTGGTAGGCTACAGAGCCTCGAGCACCGTCGTCGAGTTGCTTGTTTGTCTGTTTTTTATCGGATACATTTTGGAGAGTGTGCGCAGGAATTACATGATTTAATTCCTCCATCTCCATTTCACCAACGGACATCCAGGCGGGGGGAGCGTCTTCATCCTTATGTGGTTAGTGTTCCAGTGGCCCGTACGAAGCGCTTCGCGTCATCCTTCCTAATGCGAACTGCTAAAGAATGGAATTCGCTCCCGTCGTCTGTATTTCCTGATAAATACAACCTAGGTCTCTTCAAGGCTAGAGTGAATAGGCTGTAACTGAACCAGTGAGGTACACCCTTGGCCTCATCTACACTTTTCATCAGGTGAGATAGTGGTCAATCACGGGTCAGTTTCATGTAAAAAAAAAAAAAAAAGACAGAAGAGGCGGGGCGGAGACGCGGCCTGCAAACAAACGACGTGGACTGCGACGCGCCCCCGTCCCACGTCTCTTCTGTGTGGCTTGCACCTAAAGGTTTCGTTGTCCTTCAGGTAAGGAACCCTAAAAACTACGGGTTTTACTTTCTGACTTCGATTTCGCACGCCCACTCAGTGGTCAGGGTTGTTGAAAGACTATTGATACGCGTGACAGGTTAAAAAAATGTGCAAAATACTTTGAATTGTTGAAAATGTTGACTGTTCAGGTAGCTAAAGATCATTGGCTCTCTTTTTACTGTCATTGAGTGAAGCAGCAAGCTGTGGTAGCCTAGATGTTTGTCCTTTGGCCTCTCAAGCAGAAGGTAGTAAGTTCGAGCCCAGGCTCGGACCTCTGAGTTTTTTGGCATTCACGTGTGAAATTACATTCGAAATTGACCATGAGCTTTACGCTGAAGGCAAACATCGTGAAGAAACCTGTTCACATCTGCGTAGAAATTCAATGGTGTATGTGAAGTTCTCAATCCGCACAGGGCTTGCGTGGGAACTATGGTCAAGTCCACTCATTCTAGGAGAAGGTCCTAGGCCCTAGGCCCTATCTATAGTGGAATATAAAGGCTGGGATGATGATATAGAATGAAAATTCTTATGTGACTGTACCTAGATTGATGAAATTTTAGCATAATACATTCCCTTTACATAGATAAAGTTCATGAGTCATGAATCAAATAGTAGGTACCTGGAAAAAGATGCAACTAAATTACTGACTAAGACGCATATATACAGAAATACAAGAACAAGGACAAGAACCAATTACGGACATTTTTTCCGTAAACCTAAATTTTAAGAAACGATCACGTTACATTTTTAAACTATCAACACTATGCTGAGGTAACTGATGGTCATGACTGGTGGGCTATAAGGCATTGAATCTTTGCTGTCCATTACTGAGTAACTACTATGCTTAACATGCCCATGATTCCGTCACCCTAAACAGCAGTTGTAAAAAGTTACTGTTATGATTACTTAAGTTTACTTAAGTTAATAAAACCACATGAATGATTTCAACTTCAACACTAAGATAAACACATCCAGCTTAACGGCAGTTCTCATGGTAGGATGCTCTTGATTAAGTCATCTCCTTGATGCCTGACAATCGGCACTTGGCAAAATCGCACTGTCATTTGCAGTGATTCCGCGGCATGACTCGGCATTTCAAATGACATAATCATAATCAACGAGTGGTTTAACGGTATAATTTGTATTGCTCCTTTTTAAAATTTGGCTTTCACAACAATGGATATTCAAGAGTTTAATTTAACATAATAGCAAAATAAACGTTTTGCATGTTTTCATGATAATTTAAATTAACTTTCCCTAGTTAAATGAATTTCCTAAGCTAAATTTTAGAGAGAAATACTAATTGTAGGATTGGATTGGAGATTTGTTAAAATACTGTACGTTCTCGCTATAAAATTGATGATACCAAACAAAACATAAATACGATTTAATAAGTCAATCGTCAAAAAAGTCAGAATCGATTGTAAAAAAAACTTTTTCACACTGGCAACCGCGAATAATGTGACGACGGGACGCCGTGTTCAAAATTCAAATCGAATTCCAACAATGGCACCCAACCGTTCGCGCCTTTTCACGTCGCCGCGAATGACATCTAACGAATTAAGGAAATTGAGAAAAAAAACTTTTGTACTTACCCATGTTCTGCGTCCGGACACGGGCTACTGAATTAACAGGTTAATTATGATGGTGGTAGTTTTTTAATTAATTTTGAACAAGTGTGAAGAGAATTTGGGTCAGAGGATAAAATACCAGTAGAAGAAAATACGCTAGGCTGCTACGAAGTAAATCTTGAATTCCTGACATACCTATTCTACAAGTATGAAGTTTTCGTATAATTGATAATGTGACCCATAGGAATAAAATGCTATACTTACTATTCTGTCACACGCAACAACTATGTATACATGTACCTATTTAAAACTCGGATCTTTATTGTACACAAAAACATTTAACAAAATTTGTTAACAAGTTAGGTATGAAGTATGTTTTTGTATTTATTTTTTCAACTTAATTTTTTATTACTTTTACGGTCATCCCGTGAAACCATATCATCATCATCATCATCATCATGTTGGCCTCTTGTTGATCCAATCTTGGATGTAGGCCTCTTCCCTTTTCCTCCACTCTTGGCGATCCTGTGCCCGTCTCATCCAGTCCTGGCCTCCGTGTCGTCGAATGTCGTCCACCCAGCGCTGCGGTGGTCTGCCGCGCCCCCTAGTGTCCGCTCTGGGACTCCACTCAAGGACCCGCCTCGTCCAGCGACTCTCGTCCATCCTCGCAATGTGTCCTGCCCATGCCCACTTTTTCTTTGCTATGACATCCATGACGTCTTTCACTTTGGTCTTATTTCGGATCCATTCATTACGTGTGAAACCATATATTTCAAACTAAATACAAACAGAAATATAGATGCACAGAAAAAACCCCAGAAAAAAGACCAATGCTGGGAATCGAACCCAGGTCCTCAGCATTCCATGCTGCGTGCTTACCCCTACACCATCACTGGTCTAGAGGTTAGCGATGAATCTTTCCCCATACATCGTACATTTCAGTCTGTTATAATCCTCCTTCCTTATGCAGTGTTAAAATTTGTTAATTTAAACAGTTAACAAAATAAACAGATGTACAACGGCGAACTTACCCCTCAAGGGATCTCTTCCAGTTATGGTATATATTTATAGCATTTATTTTCCTGTGGTTAACATTATTGATATTCAAAAACTTCATAATTGAAATTGAAATGAAACTCGTAATACTCGGTTACTAATATAATCACCCCTCTATTTAATTTAGCTGACGACCTAACCTCTTTAACTTCAACATAAAGTAGAAATCCACAGATTAAAAACGAACGCATAGACTAGCCTTGGATTAACGGCTTATTTTACTCTATTGTCTATGACCTATTCTTTCTGTGACAGCTGACAACGTCGCAATACTTGTAAATGAAATGAAGACAAATTTCCGTTAATCTGTTAATTCCAGAAGTTATGAAACCGTTCCGATCATGGAATAAATTTTATCTCATCATGTTCGCTTAAACCAAACATGCTACTGAAATCCGACCTGAGTGACATGCCGCTGGAAATAAACGGCGTATCGATAAACAAGTCGAGACGCCGAAACGGTGAAAGGAACCCCTTAGAGGGGTTGGGGCGGTCCTTTGGGGGCCTGAATTTGAGCGAGGGCAACTCGTCTTTGATGTCTTTTACTGCCAACACGCCGCAAACATCGCAAGTAAGGATAGACCCACATTTATATCAGGTATCCTATTATCTCGCCTCATTCGTTTTTCGTTTAATTCTTATTTTGTCTCATTCTGTATTCGTCACTTCGTCTTGTTCGTTATCCGTCATTATCTTATTTGGTCAAATTCTGTAACTTGTCTCTCTCTTAATAAGTCTTATTCGTTTTTCGTCACGGTCTTCCTTGGACTCATTCGTCGTTCTACCCTTTCGTTTTTGTCTCATTTACTTACGAACATTCATTTACAGTAAAATTACATAAAGTTTACCACTGACATATGGTTTGCCTTCATTTCATATTCAACTTTAACGACCTACAAATAAAGTCAATTTTAGAATACTGTTACCTACGTTTGCAGATTTTGTAATACCTACTTTATTTGTACGGTGTTAAAGTTGGAAATGAAATGAAGGCAAGCCATCTGTCAGTGGTAAACTAAAAGTAAACTTATTGTACTCTCATCGAACGTATCGAAATAATTTTGGCAAATAAGTAAATGAGACATAAAACGAAAGGGAAGAACGACGAATAAGACCTATTAAGAGATAGACGAGTTGCTGAATTTGACCAAAAAGATAGTGACGGATAGCAAACAAGACGAAGGCGAATACAGAATGAGACGAAATAAGAATTGAACGAAAAACGAATGAGGCGAGATAATAGGTTAGGTACCTATATTGTCATTCTCAAGGACGATTATCTAAATCAAGAGGACTGTCAATCTCTGTACAGTTTCTTCGCAGGTGTATGCAGGTTTCCTCACGATGTTTTCCTTTTAAAATGTAATTTCGCACATAAATTCCGAAAAACTCAAAGGTGTGGGCCGGGATTTGAACCCACGACCCTTTGCTTGAGAGGCCATAGGTCAAACCGTTAGGCCACCACGGCTTCCGGATGTCTGTACGTCGCAAAGAAATGGTTGAAACAGAGATTTGAACAAGTCTCTAATTGATATGACCAAATCACGCACGATGTTAAAATAGGGAATCCATTTTACAATTTGCCTAGAAAAAATCAGGCACTTGATCAAATCTCTAAATCTGTAGTGAAATGACAAAATCAGCCAAAAAGGGCAGCTCGGTTTTCCATTTCACCAGATTTCTTTAGTGATTTTATAAAATCTCTGAAACACGTCAGTGAGTTTACGAAACTAACTCGCAAAGTCAACAAGTTCAGTGATTTCATAAAGTCTCCACTGGGTGATTTGATAGTCTAGTAAAATAATAACTATAAATTAAAAATTTAAAAAACCCCAAATGCAATTAAGTCTAAGATCCCTTCCGCAGCATGCAAAAGAACTTTGAAACGGCTGGACCAATTTTGATGAAACAAGTCTAAGAACTATCGCCAAGAAACCTGCTTTCAAATAAAAAAAACCGCATCCAGATCGGTTCACGCGTTAAGAGTTATGATGCCACAGACAGACAGACACACACACACACACACACATAGCGGTCAAACTTATAACACCCCTCTTTTTGTGTCGGGGGTTAATAAAACGAGTTGACGTTGCGAGTTAGTAATGATTATAAGCCGTCCAAAACTGCTATCCTCTTTCTGCAGGACCAACTTCAAGACGAGGATTCTTCTTACATCCTAGCAACTGACAGACACATGGCTGAGAACGTCGACCAATGGATGCTGGGTGCCACTTCCGCTGAGGCGGCTGTGCAGAGCAGCAGCAACGAACGAAGGTACGATGGGCTGCAAAAGTGCATGGACACCTCGGGGCGATAATCGCGTAAGCAGTGTTTGATCCTTTGTATTCATCAAACATCAAACGATCAAACACTGCTCACGCGATTATCACCCTGAGGTGTCCATGCACTTTTTCATACAGCCGAACAGCTTTCCAAACTATCTTCTTCTTCTTAAATTTAAGAGCTAGGTATGCTCTTGTCGGTGGAGTAACCGCCACTCCGCGTGGTCTTCGGCCAGCCGTTTGCCTTCCTGATACGACACGACACCCACTTTCTCCTTCCTCTTCTTCTTCTTCTTTTTCAGGCTTTTTCTATCCACTGCTGGATGTAACCCTCTCCTAATCTTCACCACTACGTCCTTTCTCCTTCACCTGGTTAAAATAACTAACTATAACTAAGGTAACTAAGTTAAGGTAAGTTAGGTAAGGTAAGGTAGGTAGGTAGGTAAGGTAAGGTAAGGTTTAACGACCGCTTTGGCCTAGTTGGTAGTGACCCTGCCTACGAAGCAAGAGGTCCTGGGTTCAAATCCCGGTATGGGCATTTATTTGTGTGATGAGCACGAATATTTGTTCCTGAGTTATGGATGTTTTCTATGTATTTAAGTATTTATTTATCTATATAAGTATGTTTGTCGTCGTATAGTACCCATAGTACAAGCTTTGCTTAGTTTGGGACTAGGTCGATTTGTGTAAGATTGTCCCCTAATATTTATTTATTTATTTATTTATTTATATTTGCGGTAGTTCCTTTGGATGTTCCTTCGAAGAAACTATTGCATGATCTTTTTTCGCACTAGTGCCTTCACAAGATATGAAGGAAGAACTGAGTTTATTTTTTCGCCTTTGTTCCTTTGCTTGAGGTAGAACTGAAGGTGCTTCTGCGGCAAGGAACAAAGGCGAAAAATAAACGCAGTTCGTCCTTCATCTCTTGTGAGGGAACTACCTAGTGCAAAAAAACACGGCATAGTTCCTTCTAAGGAACAGCCAAAGAACTACCGCAAATAATCCATACAACCAAAGGCTCCTCAAAGTTAAAAATAAATAAATATCACGGGTCAATTCACACCAATTGACCTAGTCCCAAAGTAAGCTAAGCATAGCTTGTGTTATGGGTACAAGGCAACGGATAAACATACTTATATAGATAGATACATACATAAATACATATTAAACACCCAAGACCCGAGAACAAATATTCGTATTATTCATACAAATATCTGCCCCGACGCGGGAATCGAACCCGGGACCTCAAGCTTCGTAGTCAGGTTCTCTACCTACTAGGCCAATGGTCGTCTAAAACACAGACACAGTGATAGTACACACACGTAGTGACAGTAGTTACAGTGATTAGGCTGTTTGTTACTGAACTAATGAGGATACCTACACCTTTGGCCTCATCAGCACTTTTCATCACATGAGAAAAGAGTCAATCACGGGCTAAATGGAAAATATTTTTTATTAAATTTTTTTCTACGTTTTTTCTTGCGGTGCCTATTTATTATTTGTACAGTGGATAAAGTAAACCGCGTATCAGGGTGGAATCTTTTCTCAATCAATTTCGCGATGATTCCTTTGGTAGATGAATGGAAGGCCAACACAACATTTGTAGCGAAAATGTTTTAACTCTGTACATTTGTGTGTAGTTTTTGTTATAATTATGTCCAATCTTCTATTTTAAGAGTGAACATGTCGCTTATTCTACGTTTTGTGTGCGTTACAAAGTGTGCCGTGTTACATTTTGACCAGTTCGTACAGTCGATATAATTGAATCGCGTAACCAAAGTGGAACTTTTGCGCTGCAATCGTCATATTACAACTCCACTCTCCACTACTACGCCAATACTATGCCAATGCTCTTCTTGCATCAGCTCCTGAGTGTGATGTGCTTGCTGGACGTTGGAAGAGTGTGTGTGTTGCATGTATTAGGTTCTGCGAGTCGATGGATTCACGTTTGTCTTCATGTACCTAATAGTTTATTTTAATTTATTTTATTTTTAATTTTATTATCTTTCTATTTCCATGTAATTCTTTATATTTTGTGTTTTTTTTTGTTTTATTTTTGTCCTACTCAGTGCCCTAGTATATTACTGTCATGCTGTGTAAGTTGTTATAAATAAATAAATAATAAATAAATATTGACATGCCACCGTCAAATTAATTATGAAAAAGTTTCATCCTGATATTTTTGTGTGACCGGTGAGCATTTTCGAAGGCTTTCGCTCAGTCTTTCAACGTGACCGTTTTCCTAGGATGCCGCTGGGGCAGCGTTCGGCGATGGTGGCCACGTCCTCATTCAACATGGCCCAGGTGTGGTGTCTGCTGGCGCTGCTGCTGCCACTCTTCAACGGCAATGCGAATAGAGCGTGGCGCTGTACTCCAAGGTTTGTCAACGTCTTTAGTAACATATTAGACGCTCATAATGCTATTAAGAAATCGTTGGTGAAACTGCCATAACGTGTACCAAACTAACTAGTTTTTTCTATAAGGCTCAATTTGAAATGAAATTGGAAAAAGCTAGTTACGCGGTATTGCAGTTTTTCCGACGAAACACTTCTATCAAGAACTCTTCTGAGCTCTGCAGCTGTTTTACTATTGAGTTACGGTTATACTATAAATATAATTAAGAATATTGTACATAAAACAGCTCCATTACGTATCTTTTTATTTCCAATTTATTTGCAATGATCCGAGCTTTTATTATTATACTGTCACATGGCAAACATTAATTCGTAAGTTGGGCTAAAATAAACCGCTGTTGCCATCTATCGCCAAATGGAACTAACAACAAGCAGACAATTGCGAGTTCTCAGCTAGCATGTATTCCATCGCGTCAGCTTTGCGCGTAGAAGCTTCTCATTAAAACGTCCAGATGGCGCTGTTCTACACTTTTACATTAATTTACTTTAATGACGATAGATGTCACTAGTTAACTTTTACACGGGAAAATAACACGCGTGGCAAAACCAAAGGGTGCTATTATAATTAGTTTAAGTTATTAATCCGTGTTTCTGTCTGTAACATCGCATGTAACATTTAAACTGCAGTGGAATTTAAGTGTATCGCATATAATATTTAAACTGGAGTGGAATTCCTGCGTTTGTGTTTTCTGAACGCTACAATTTGCCGTTTTCAAGTCTAGGGTGAAGGTCGGCGCAGACCATGCATACGAGCCACGAACCAGTTGTAATTAATGAAACTGTAAAAAAGATGGCACACTATGTGCGCGCATCTAGTGCGCCATCTTTCTTACAGTTTAATTTAATGCAACTGATGCGGTGTGCGTGTCTGAAGCTGACGCATCTGGTCTGCGCCGGTTTTGATGAGCATTTACTAGGCAACCTCATCTTCACTTTCCATCAGGCGTGATTATAGTCATCTAGTGTTGTTGTGAATCTGTAAACAGTGCGTCAAATTGTTTCCCAGCATGCTGTTCAACTCGGCGGAATACTTCCTATCGCAGTTCACGAACTTGGCAAGTCGTGGTCGCCTGTACTTCGCTAGGTTATCCCGCCAACAGGTATGTCATCCATCCCTCATCATCCCAGCCAAATCAAAGGCCTCCTCTAAGAATGAGAGGGCTTGGGCCGTAGTTCCCGCGCGGGGTTACTGGGATTGGGAAAAGTATGCACACAAGGTATTTCAAACTTAATCCGGAATTTTCCAGCATTGTTTATAGTGATTTTGTAAGTACAATACGACATTATGCTCATTAAAACTGTCAAAAAGCATGATCCAAATACAAAGACAAGTGAAATTAGTTAAATTATTCGCTTATAGTCATTTCTAAATATTTTAATTCTTACTTACTGCCAGGGCGCAGTGACCCAAAGTAGGTCTTGGCCTCCAACACCAGATTACGCCACGCTTTGCGATCATAAGCCAGCTCTTGCCAGTCTTCGACCCCGAGGTCCAAAAGGTCTAAATATTTTAGATTGGTGAAATTAAAACGGTTAATAAGTGGACACACATATGGACAATTTTGGGTTACCGTCATAAATGTAATTGAAAAATATAATAAAATATTGTTTTATAATACGACTCTATTTATTTTAATCTTGTTCCATTACCATGTTGCGATTGCTTTGCGATAAATTAACCAAGCAATGCTTATTACATAGTTTCATGAGCCCAATATAGTAATGTTACCTCTTCCCAGGTGGCTCGAGACTGCTTCGCCACGGCAATGGATATCATCCTCGTGGTCTACGCATTTGGTTTCCTGATCCTCTCCATGTACCAGGCTTCTATCATTGGCTGAATCAATGTTCAACCTATGACTACCGGCATAGTGCTGTATATTTACATTATAATCATGATAGTTCCTCTACATAATTAGTCCTAAATGCTCGTCTGAAGTAATTAACTGTTTAAAAGTGAAATGGTTCATAGTAAAATGCATTGTTTTTCTAAATTGTTTGAGATTCGTAATGAAATGGGAAAAGTAACAGTATTACATGATACATTATATTCAATCAGGTGTTACTTTTCGGAGGTCCATATCATATATATATTTATGAACTGAAACAATTACTTGGCTCACCCGCGACCTTATGATAACTAAGTTTATGTAAGAACAACCCACACCACCACATCACCACATTGCAGTTGCCGTGGTCACGAGTAGGCTACTCCACCGTTGTAGAATAATACTAATAATAACTATAATAATATTTCAAATATGTTCGAAATATTCCAAATTAATGACACATGAATACCACAGAGTAATTTAAAGCTATCATGAATTAATCACACTTCAGGCGATGAATAAAATCCCTAGAAAACTGACATCACTTCCTCGCTACGCGTAAATAATCGTTTATCTTGAAATGATAGCAATAAGTAAAGATTATTTGCAAGTGGATGTTTAATTGATATTACTCGTATTGTTCAAAACAGACTTGAGAGCGTGCTTGAGATAGTATCAAATTGAGTCCGAAGTGTACAGTTCTGCTGCGTGGTTTAGATGTTTGGTTAAATTTACATACAAAATAAAGTTTGTTTTTGAAAGGACAGTTGCTGTTAAAGGATTTTCCACACTGGATGCGTTCTGCGGTGCGGACCGCACGGTCAGATCGCATATCTATACAAAACATATTATTATAGAGACCGACAATGTCGTTCGTACATAATACGGGCTGCGTTCAATTTGATCTGACCGCGACCGCAGAACGCATCCAGTGTGGCAAATCCTTAAGAGTTCCAAGTTCTTAAGAGACCAATGCCGTTCAAAGTTCAATGCTATTTTTTAAATCAAATCAAATAATCAAATAATTTATTGTATGGTTATGAGTCAAACAGGTCTTATTAACAATAACAATGTCCTTCATATCCTAACTCAATGAGGTGTACAATGTCAACTTAATATTGTGTATGTATGTATGTATGTAAAACTCTTTATTGTACATAAAACATGAAAATAACTAGTTAACAAGAGATACAGATGTACAAAGGCGAACTTATCCCTTAAAGGGATCTCTTCCAGTTAACCTTAGAACGATTGACAGGACATTAGAGACAAGAGTAGGCAAACAATGCTGAGTAAAAAAAAAAAAAAAAAGAGCCGAAATCAAAAATAAACCCAAACTAACAAAACATAAACAATACCCATACTTACAAAGAATACACACAAGTACACAAATATATTATATAATGAATACAATAGACTAATACATATCATACCAACATAAATAGACATATTATATTAATATATTATTATATGATATTAATTGCAAATTATAATAAACTAATTACAAACCTCATATATAAAAATACAACCATGTCCTACTTTATATTAAAAGGATTATCTTGATTGTATTCCTTAATTTGTGTTTGCTTCCGAAACACGATTAAACAAATTTGGCTCGATAGATTTTAATACCTATCAAATTGAGCTCTTACTTTGAATTTGAATCCGAAAATGCTACGTTATTTATTATGGCACAATAATCAAATTACTAAGTCTGATTGATCACTGGTCTAGAGGTTAGCGATGAATCTTTCCCCATACATCGTACATTTCAGTCTGTTATAATCCTCCTTCCTTATGCAGTGTTAAAATTTGTTAATTTAAACAGTTAACAAAATAAACAGATGTACAACGGCGAACTTACCCCTCAAGGGATCTCTTCCAGTTATGGTATATATTTATAGCATTTATTTTCCTGTGGTTAACATTATTGATATTCAAAAACTTCATAATTGAAATTGAAATGAAACTCGTAATACTCGGTTACTAATATAATCACCCCTCTATTTAATTTAGCTGACGACCTAACCTCTTTAACTTCAACATAAAGTAGAAATCCACAGATTAAAAACGAACGCATAGACTAGCCTTGGATTAACGGCTTATTTTACTCTATTGTCTATGACCTATTCTTTCTGTGACAGCTGACAACGTCGCAATACTTGTAAATGAAATGAAGACAAATTTCCGTTAATCTGTTAATTCCAGAAGTTATGAAACCGTTCCGATCATGGAATAAATTTTATCTCATCATGTTCGCTTAAACCAAACATGCTACTGAAATCCGACCTGAGTGACATGCCGCTGGAAATAAACGGCGTATCGATAAACAAGTCGAGACGCCGAAACGGTGAAAGGAACCCCTTAGAGGGGTTGGGGCGGTCCTTTGGGGGCCTGAATTTGAGCGAGGGCAACTCGTCTTTGATGTCTTTTACTGCCAACATGCCGCAAACATCGCAAGTAAGGATAGACCCACATTTATATCAGGTATCCTATTATCTCGCCTCATTCGTTTTTCGTTTAATTCTTATTTTGTCTCATTCTGTATTCGTCACT
Source organism: Archips crataeganus (assembly GCA_947859365.1). NCBI lineage: Eukaryota > Metazoa > Arthropoda > Insecta > Lepidoptera > Tortricidae > Archips > Archips crataeganus. Next base: position 2,089,648 of record OX402054.1, on the reverse strand, counting down.
TCGTCTTGTTCGTTATCCGTCATTATCTTATTTGGTCAAATTCTGTAACTTGTCTCTCTCTTAATAAGTCTTATTCGTTTTTCGTCACGGTCTTCCTTGGACTCATTCGTCGTTCTACCCTTTCGTTTTTGTCTCATTTACTTACGAACATTCATTTACAGTAAAATTACATAAAGTTTACCACTGACATATGGTTTGCCTTCATTTCATATTCAACTTTAACGACCTACAAATAAAGTCAATTTTAGAATACTGTTACCTACGTTTGCAGATTTTGTAATACCTACTTTATTTGTACGGTGTTAAAGTTGGAAATGAAATGAAGGCAAGCCATCTGTCAGTGGTAAACTAAAAGTAAACTTATTGTACTCTCATCGAACGTATCGAAATAATTTTGGCAAATAAGTAAATGAGACATAAAACGAAAGGGAAGAACGACGAATAAGACCTATTAAGAGATAGACAAGTTGCTGAATTTGACCAAAAAGATAGTGACGGATAGCAAACAAGACGAAGGCGAATACAGAATGAGACGAAATAAGAATTGAACGAAAAACGAATGAGGCGAGATAATAGGTTAGGTACCTATATTGTCATTCTCAAGGACGATTATCTAAATCAAGAGGACTGTCAATCTCTGTACAGTTTCTTCGCAGGTGTATGCAGGTTTCCTCACGATGTTTTCCTTTTCAAATGTAATTTCGCACATAAATTCCGAAAAACTCAAAGGTGTGGGCACCCACGACCCTTTGCTTGAGAGGCCATAGGTCAAACCGTTAGGCCACCACGGCTTCCGGATGTCTGTACGTCGCAAAGAAATGGTTGAAACAGAGATTTGAACAAGTCTCTAATTGATATGACCAAATCACGCACGATGTTAAAATAGGGAATCCATTTTACAATTTGCCTAGAAAAAATCAGGCACTTGATCAAATCTCTAAATCTGTAGTGAAATGACAAAATCAGCCAAAAAGGGCAGCTCGGTTTTCCATTTCACCAGATTTCTTTAGTGATTTTATAAAATCTCTGAAACACGTCAGTGAGTTTACGAAACTAACTCGCAAAGTCAACAAGTTCAGTGATTTCATAAAGTCTCCACTGGGTGATTTGATAGTCTAGTAAAATAATAACTATAAATTAAAAATTTAAAAAACCCCAAATGCAATTAAGTCTAAGATCCCTTCCGCAGCATGCAAAAGAACTTTGAAACGGCTGGACCAATTTTGATGAAACAAGTCTAAGAACTATCGCCAAGAAACCTGCTTTCAAATAAAAAAAACCGCATCCAGATCGGTTCACGCGTTAAGAGTTATGATGCCACAGACAGACAGACACACACACACACACACACATAGCGGTCAAACTTATAACACCCCTCTTTTTGTGTCGGGGGTTAATAAAACGAGTTGACGTTGCGAGTTAGTAATGATTATAAGCCGTCCAAAACTGCTATCCTCTTTCTGCAGGACCAACTTCAAGACGAGGATTCTTCTTACATCCTAGCAACTGACAGACACATGGCTGAGAACGTCGACCAATGGATGCTGGGTGCCACTTCCGCTGAGGCGGCTGTGCAGAGCAGCAGCAACGAACGAAGGTACGATGGGCTGCAAAAGTGCATGGACACCTCGGGGCGATAATCGCGTAAGCAGTGTTTGATCCTTTGTATTCATCAAACATCAAACGATCAAACACTGCTCACGCGATTATCACCCTGAGGTGTCCATGCACTTTTTCATACAGCCGAACAGCTTTCCAAACTATCTTCTTCTTCTTAAATTTAAGAGCTAGGTATGCTCTTGTCGGTGGAGTAACCGCCACTCCGCGTGGTCTTCGGCCAGCCGTTTGCCTTCCTGATACGACACGACACCCACTTTCTCCTTCCTCTTCTTCTTCTTCTTTTTCAGGCTTTTTCTATCCACTGCTGGATGTAACCCTCTCCTAATCTTCACCACTACGTCCTTTCTCCTTCACCTGGTTAAAATAACTAACTATAACTAAGGTAACTAAGTTAAGGTAAGTTAGGTAAGGTAAGGTAGGTAGGTAGGTAAGGTAAGGTAAGGTTTAACGACCGCTTTGGCCTAGTTGGTAGTGACCCTGCCTACGAAGCAAGAGGTCCTGGGTTCAAATCCCGGTATGGGCATTTATTTGTGTGATGAGCACGAATATTTGTTCCTGAGTTATGGATGTTTTCTATGTATTTAAGTATTTATTTATCTATATAAGTATGTTTGTCGTCGTCTAGTACCCATAGTACAAGCTTTGCTTAGTTTGGGACCAGGTCGATTTGTGTAAGATTGTCCCCTAATATTTATTTATTTATTTATTTATTTATATTTGCGGTAGTTCCTTTGGATGTTCCTTCGAAGGAACTATTGCATGATCTTTTTTCGCACTAGTGCCTTCACAAGATATGAAGGAAGAACTGAGTTTATTTTTTCGCCTTTGTTCCTTTGCTTGAGGTAGAACTGAAGGTGCTTCTGCGGCAAGGAACAAAGGCGAAAAATAAACGCAGTTCGTCCTTCATCTCTTGTGAGGGAACTACCTAGTGCAAAAAAACACGGCATAGTTCCTTCTAAGGAACAGCCAAAGAACTACCGCAAATAATCCATACAACCAAAGGCTCCTCAAAGTTAAAAATAAATAAATATCACGGGTCAATTCACACCAATTGACCTAGTCCCAAAGTAAGCTAAGCATAGCTTGTGTTATGGGTACAAGGCAACGGATAAACATACTTATATAGATAGATACATACATAAATACATATTAAACACCCAAGACCCGAGAACAAATATTCGTATTATTCATACAAATATCTGCCCCGACGCGGGAATCGAACCCGGGACCTCAAGCTTCGTAGTCAGGTTCTCTACCTACTAGGCCAATGGTCGTCTAAAACACAGACACAGTGATAGTACACACACGTAGTGACAGTAGTTACAGTGATTAGGCTGTTTGTTACTGAACTAATGAGGATACCTACACCTTTGGCCTCATCAGCACTTTTCATCACATGAGAAAAGAGTCAATCACGGGCTAAATGGAAAATATTTTTTATTAAATTTTTTTCTACGTTTTTTCTTGCGGTGCCTATTTATTATTTGTACAGTGGATAAAGTAAACCGCGTATCAGGGTGGAATCTTTTCTCAATCAATTTCGCGATGATTCCTTTGGTAGATGAATGGAAGGCCAACACAACATTTGTAGCGAAAATGTTTTAACTCTGTACATTTGTGTGTAGTTTTTGTTATAATTATGTCCAATCTTCTATTTTAAGAGTGAACATGTCGCTTATTCTACGTTTTGTGTGCGTTACAAAGTGTTCGTGTTACATTTTGACCAGTTCGTACAGTCGATATAATTGAATCGCGTAACCAAAGTGGAACTTTTGCGCTGCAATCGTCATATTACAACTCCACTCTCCACTACTACGCCAATACTATGCCAATGCTCTTCTTGCATCAGCTCCTGAGTGTGATGTGCTTGCTGGACGTTGGAAGAGTGTGTGTGTTGCATGTATTAGGTTCTGCGAGTCGATGGATTCACGTTTGTCTTCATGTACCTAATAGTTTATTTTAATCTATTTTATTTTTAATTTTATTTAACTTTCTATTTCCATGTAATTCTTTATATTTTGTGTTTTTTTTTGTTTTATTTTTGTCCTACTCAGTGCCCTAGTATATTACTGTCATGCTGTGTAAGTTGTTATAAATAAATAAATAATAAATAAATATTGACATGCCACCGTCAAATTAATTATGAAAAAGTTTCATCCTGATATTTTTGTGTGACCGGTGAGCATTTTCGAAGGCTTTCGCTCAGTCTTTCAACGTGACCGTTTTCCTAGGATGCCGCTGGGGCAGCGTTCGGCGATGGTGGCCACGTCCTCATTCAACATGGCCCAGGTGTGGTGTCTGCTGGCGCTGCTGCTGCCACTCTTCAACGGCAATGCGAATAGAGCGTGGCGCTGTACTCCAAGGTTTGTCAACGTCTTTAGTAACATATTAGACGCTCATAATGCTATTAAGAAATCGTTGGTGAAACTGCCATAACGTGTACCTAACTAACTAGCTTTTTCTATAAGGCTCAATTTGAAATGAAATTGGAAAAAGCTAGTTACGCGGTATTGTAGTTTTTCCGACGAAACACTTCTATCAAGAACTCTTCTGAGCTCTGCAGCTGTTTTACTATTGAGTTACGGTTATACTATAAATATAATTAAGAATATTGTACATAAAACAGCTCCATTACGTATCTTTTTATTTCCAATTTATTTGCAATGATCCGAGCTTTTATTATTATACTGTCACATGGCAAACATTAATTCGTAAGTTGGGCTAAAATAAACCGCTGTTGCCATCTATCGCCAAATGGAACTAACAACAAGCAGACAGTTGCGAGTTCTCAGCTAGCATGTATTCCATCGCGTCAGCTTTGCGCGTAGAAGCTTCTCATTAAAACGTCCAGATGGCGCTGTTCTACACTTTTACATTAATTTACTTTAATGACGATAGATGTCACTAGTTAACTTTTACACGGGAAAATAACACGCGTGGCAAAACCAAAGGGTGCTATTATAATTTATTTAAGTTATTAATCCGTGTTTCTGTCTGTAACATCGCATGTAACATTTAAACTGCAGTGGAATTTAAGTGTATCGCATATAATATTTAAACTGGAGTGGAATTCCTGCGTTTGTGTTTTCTGAACGCTACAATTTGCCGTTTTCAAGTCTAGGGTGAAGGTCGGCGCAGACCATGCATACGAGCCACGAACCAGTTGTAATTAATGAAACTGTAAAAAAGATGGCACACTATGTGCGCGCATCTAGTGCGCCATCTTTCTTACAGTTTAATTTAATGCAACTGATGCGGTGTGCGTGTCTGAAGCTGACGCATCTGGTCTGCGCCGGTTTTGATGAGCATTTACTAGGCAACCTCATCTTCGCTTTCCATCAGGCGTGATTATAGTCATCTAGTGTTGTTGTGAATCTGTAAACAGTGCGTCAAATTGTTTCCCAGCATGCTGTTCAACTCGGCGGAATACTTCCTATCGCAGTTCACGAACTTGGCAAGTCGTGGTCGCCTGTACTTCGCTAGGTTATCCCGCCAACAGGTATGTCATCCATCCCTCATCATCCCAGCCAAATCAAAGGCCTCCTCTAAGAATGAGAGGGCTTGGGCCGTAGTTCCCGCGCGGGGTCACTGGGATTGGGAAAAGTATGCACACAAGGTATTTTAAACTTAATCCGGAATTTTCCAGCATTGTTTATAGTGATTTTGTAAGTACAATACGACATTATGCTCATTAAAACTGTCAAAAAGCATGATCCAAATACAGAGACAAGTGAAATTAGTTAAATTATTCGCTTATAGTCATTTCTAAATATTTTAATTCTTACTTACTGCCAGGGCGCAGTGACCCAAAGTAGGTCTTGGCCTCCAACACCAGATTACGCCACGCTTTGCGATCATAAGCCAGCTCTTGCCAGTCTTCGACCCCGAGGTCCAAAAGGTCTAAATATTTTAGATTGGTGAAATTAAAACGGTTAATAAGTGGACACACATATGGACAATTTTGGGTTACCGTCATAAATGTAATTGAAAAATATAATAAAATATTGTTTTATAATACGACTCTATTTATTTTAATCTTGTTCCATTACCATGTTGCGATTGCTTTGCGATAAATTAACCAAGCAATGCTTATTACATAGTTTCATGAGCCCAATATAGTAATGTTACCTCTTCCCAGGTGGCTCGAGACTGCTTCGCTACGGCAATGGATATCATCCTCGTGGTCTACGCATTTGGTTTCCTGATCCTCTCCATGTACCAGGCTTCTATCATTGGCTGAATCAATGTTCAACCTATGACTACCGGCATAGTGCTGTATATTTACATTATAATCATGATAGTTCCTCTACATAATTAGTCCTAAATGCTCGTCTGAAGTAATTAACTGTTTAAAAGTGAAATGGTTCATAGTAAAATGCATTGTTTTTCTAAATTGTTTGAGATTCGTAATGAAATGGGAAAAGTAACAGTATTACATGATACATTATATTCAATCAGGTGTTACTTTTCGGAGGTCCATATCATATATATATTTATGAACTGAAACAATTACTTGGCTCACCCGCGACCTTATGATAACTAAGTTTATGTAAGAACAACCCACACCACCACATCACCACATTGCAGTTGCCGTGGTCACGAGTAGGCTACTCCACCGTTGTAGAATAATACTAATAATAACTATAATAGTATTTCAAATATGTTCGAAATATTCCAAATTAATGACACATGAATACCACAGAGTAATTTAAAGCTATCATGAATTAATCACACTTCAGGCGATGAATAAAATCCCTAGAAAACTGACATCACTTCCTCGCTACGCGTAAATAATCGTTTATCTTGAAATGATAGCAATAAGTAAAGATTATTTGCAAGTGGATGTTTAATTGATATTACTCGTATTGTTCAAAACAGACTTGAGAGCGTGCTTGAGATAGTATCAAATTGAGTCCGAAGTGTACAGTTCTGCTGCGTGGTTTAGATGTTTGGTTAAATTTACATACAAAATAAAGTTTGTTTTTGAAAGGACAGTTGCTGTTAAAGGATTTTCCACACTGGATGCGTTCTGCGGTGCGGACCGCACGGTCAGATCGCATATCTATACAAAACATATTATTATAGAGACCGACAATGTCGTTCGTACATAATACGGGCTGCGTTCAATTTGATCTGACCGCGACCGCAGAACGCATCCAGTGTGGCAAATCCTTAAGAGTTCCAAGTTCTTAAGAGACCAATGCCGTTCAAAGTTCAATGCTATTTTTTAAATCAAATCAAATAATCAAATAATTTATTGTATGGTTATGAGTCAAACAGGTCTTATTAACAATAACAATGTCCTTCATATCCTAACTCAATGAGGTGTACAATGTCAACTTAATATTGTGTATGTATGTATGTATGTAAAACTCTTTATTGTACATAAAACATGAAAATAACTAGTTAACAAGAGATACAGATGTACAAAGGCGAACTTATCCCTTAAAGGGATCTCTTCCAGTTAACCTTAGAACGATTGACAGGACATTAGAGACAAGAGTAGGCAAACAATGCTGAGTAAAAAAAAAAAAAAAAAGAGCCGAAATCAAAAATAAACCCAAACTAACAAAACATAAACAATACCCATACTTACAAAGAATACACACAAGTACACAAATATATTATATAATGAATACAATAGACTAATACATATCATACCAACATAAATAGACATATTATATTAATATATTATTATATGATATTAATTGCAAATTATAATAAACTAATTACAAACCTCATATATAAAAATACAACCATGTCCTACTTTATATTAAAAGGATTATCTTGATTGTATTCCTTAATTTGTGTTTGCTTCCGAAACACGATTAAACAAATTTGGCTCGATAGATTTTAATACCTATCAAATTGAGCTCTTACTTTGAATTTGAATCCGAAAATGCTACGTTATTTATTATGGCTTAATAATCAAATTACTAAGTCTGATTTACAAATAAATACAGGCGATGGTGATACTGACAATCGAAAGGACTCTTTATACAGGGTGTCCCAGGAAGTAGAGTCAAGCGAAAGTCCTGGCCTTATACTACGAAGTGCAAAATCCGAACTTCGTATCGTGCCATTCCTCTCAGGCTAATAGTATTTAATACAAGAGCGAGCAAGACGATGCGATACGAACTTCGATTTTCGAATTTCGGAGTAGCCCCCCTGACGTAGAGCAACTCAAGGGGCATCCGAATCACCCCCATGTATGTTCTGCGATTTTTCGTACTTTAGGAGTTATGGCCTTTTTTCACATTTTCTATTAATCTGCGACCACGGAGACAGTTTTGCTCACTCTGGCTGCAATAATTGAGATAATTGGCTGTTTGTTTTTTTAACGAGTAGCTGAATAGTACGTGCATGTATCTCATTTTAAAACAAAACAACACCGTTGACCGTTATGGCGAAAAAAAATATCGAATCACTAAAAGTGAGTAAATTTTGACTGTAGTTCAGACTTTGAAGGACAATTCCAAAAATTAACTAGCATAACTTTTCGGATCATAATAGATTTCGGATTGTCCCAGTCACGCGTCGACTGTCATGTCAGAAATAGGGAAGATGGAACTACTATTGAAAGGGGGAGGCCCTTTAGAACACCGAAGCGAGTGACAACATACCGTCTACTTCCTCTTGTTCCCTGCAACTCTTGGGTGTCGTCATTACATAGTGGGAGGCCTGCTATCCGCTTAGGGTTCATTGAAACAAAATTGCATAATGCCTTATTAACTAATTTGACTAAATTTCAAATGGCCATGATCTCATAATGCCTAAATATCAAATTGACGCATTAGGGGGTTTTCGGAAAAGAAATACCCGTTTTGCCCTAATTATCCTTAATTTTCCATACATAATTTATGAGTCAGTTTTGTGACGTTCCATACAGCAAGTATGGTTAACTGCGTCACAAAACTGACAATGTACCTACATTTCCTTCAAACACCGGAAAGGCAAAATGTCACAGTCTCAAAATACCTAAATTTTTTTACAAGCTTTATCTAGTTTAACTGTCATGACAACTGTTAATATTTAGGTATTTTGGGATTTGGTTGTTTTGCGATGAAGGTGTTGTGATGTTTAGTTATTATGAGACAATGACATTTTAAAATTCAGTCGTATTAAGAATCCGGTGTTTTGAGAAAAAATATAGGTAGGTATTTTGGGATTCAGCCATTTTGACACCAAGTTATTTTGCGATCTAGGTATGTTGGTAATAGGGTATAACGAAATCAAGGTAAAATGAGACCTAAACTGCTAACCCTGCGTCTTGCGCTTCGTGATAGCCACTCGAGAACTTTTCTTCCTCAACAGTTATCTATTCTTCAAGCGGTTCCTTATTAGCATACAATCATTTCAATTCATAAAGCATCGCTTCTAAGATAACAATGTTTCTTACCTCTGCCAACATGATTGATTCACTATTAATTACTAACAACTATGTAGGTATGTAACAATGAACATTAGCCTAAATAGTCTTCATTTGTTTTCTGGGTTTTACTAAAAAGCGTGGGTCGTAATGATTGAGTAGCTACCTAGTGAACCTACTAGTATTATAGAAGTGAAACTTTGTGTGTAGAGTCAAGGAAAGGGAATCACGTACCCACCAGGGTGAACCCTTTTCATTGCAAATGTCATGTTGGCATTCCATACATCTGCCAAATAAATTTTCATCACACTTGGTCGTCAATGGTGTTATTCCATGCCTGTATACTAAATGACAATGGCCTAAATTGTTCTTAAGGGAGTTATGGATTTACGTACAGTTTTTCTACCCAAGGGAGTTCTAACTTTAGTTTTAAAATTTGCATACAAGTCATTTCAGACTAAGGAGGTTTCAAGTCAGCCAACGTTTTATTTATATCTTTAAAACTTAGCTATAACCCAATTTTACAACACAAAACTTATCTACGCTTGATGAAAATTCGTTATTTTTATATTTTAAATTTATATCAAATAGTTTTGCAATAATTTTAATAAATATTTTTTTAACATGTTGGCAGAATCTGGCCGTAGGTATACGTCCATTCGAATTCTAAACTAAACAAACACAGTTTACATTATCTATGGTACTCGAAAAAAGTGATCTATATTGGCGGGTAGCCATTATTTTATTCAATTTAAGTGTTTAGAGAAAAAATTATTTAATTTTTGGATTTTTTTTTACTCGCATTGTGATGAAAATCATTGTGTGTATCACGGGCAGTAAGGGGATTACAAACTCGAGTCATCAAAAGCCTTTGGCGTCGGGCTTCTAATAGACCCTCGTTAGTAATCCCCTACTTACGGCCCTATATCTACTACTATATCGTGAAATTGGTTGTGAAAAGGTTCCACCCTGGTATCAGATTCAGTTTCTTTGACTGTACGTCAAAGACGTCGTGTTTTTACTCTTTCAAGCTAAACCGACTGAACGCATGTTGGTGACATTTTGTGTGTATAATGTTGAAAGTCTGGAATAACATATAGGCTACTTTTTATCTCGATATTTCCACGGCACAGGGACAAAATCCTGAAAACTCAGCCGCTTGGTTTAGGCGCAAGCCACACAGAAGAGACGTGGGACGGGAGCGCGTCGCTTTCGCGGCGCCCCTTGACTCAGTTTTCATCCTAAATGTATAGAAGCGTCGTGACCCAAAGCAGACAGAAGAGACGGGGCGGAGACGCGGCCTGCGGACAAACGACGAGGACTGCGACGCGCCCCCGTCCCACGTCTCTTCTGTGTGGCTTGCGTCTTAGAAGCATGAAATTGTACGTGTGTTCTTTATGCAAAACGTCAATAAAGAGCACAATCGAACAAATGGCCTAGTGGTTAGAGAACCTGACTACGAAGCTTCGAATCCCGCGTCGGGGCAGATATTTGTATGAAAAATACGAATGTTTGTGCTCGAGTCTTGGATGTTTAATATGTATATAAGTATATATTTATCTATATAAGTATGTTTATCCGTTGTCTAACCCATAGTACAAGCTTTGCTTAGTTTGGGACTAGGTCAATTGGTGTGAATTGTCCCATGATATTTATTTATTTATTTAATATTAGATTCGAAAATTACCATGCGAATTTGTAAAATACCGGAATTTCAATTAAACTACAAGTCTTACCCCATGTTCACCATCCATTGATCAAATTTATTTGACGGATAAATGTGACGCCGTCTCTGTTTGTTTTGTTCGAATAGACGGAGACGGCATCACATTTATCCGTCAGTTAAAATTAATCAATGGGTGGTGAAACAGCCCCTTAATAGTTTACACAAGCGAAACCGCGGGAAAGGACTAGTAATTTAAAACTACACAAGTCTGATCATGTTAGGTATATAAATCACGCTGCAGACAATGGCTAGGTCTTGTTAAGATAATGACTTATATAAATAATGTTTTGCTGGTCACCTCTGCATTTAGATGTTTACATGGCGTTTAGCATGATTCTACTGATGGTCAGGTATATTTTTGTGGCTTATAATGCCGGATAAATATTGCCTGTAAATATTTATGAAGCGGCGAAAATGTTACTTAATAGAATTGTAATTAAGATACATTCTGTTTGGTGTTATACGTGAGTGGTTTCTTTATCTATACTAATATATAAAGCTGAAGAGTTTGTTTGTTTGTTTGTTTGAACGCGCTAATCTCAGGAACTACTGCTCCGATTTGAAAAATTCTTTCAGTGTTATATAGCTCATTTATCGAGGAAGGCTATAGGCTATATATCATCACGCTAACTCCAATAGGAGCGGAGCGGAGCGGAAGAATGTTTCAAAATCGGGGGTTTTTCAAGTAAAACTTCTATAGGGCTAATCTCAGGAACTACTGCTCCGATTTGAAAAATTCTTTCAGTGTTAGATAGCCCATTTATCGAGGAAGGCTATAGGGTATATATCATCACGCTAACACTAATAGGAGCGGAGCGGAGCGGAAGAATGTTTCAAAATCGGGGGTTTTGAAGTAAAACTTCTATATAGGCGCTAATCTCAGGAACTACTACTCCGATTTGAAAAATTCTTTCAGTGTTAACACCAGGGGGGGAGGTTGAGGGGGGGGGGAGTTTTAAAGGGGGGATGAACATTTCATTGATTTTGCCGTAGGATTCACCGTTTTCAAGATATTTGACAAAAAAAAACTTGAAGTACCTAAGTAAAACTTGAAGTAAAGCTTCTATAGGTCACGCTTGACTTGGGACGAACGCGGGTGTGCGGGGGGGCTCTGTGGGAGGGCGTGCAGGGGGTGCGGAGGGGTGCGGGGGGGGGGTTCGGGGTTGCTGTGCGGGGGGAGTGCGGGAGGGAGCGGGTTGGAGGGTGCGGGGGGGTTGCGGGGGGTTATTTTTTTAATATCGAGGAACTAAGGAGAGCCATAACTGATGAAAAAGCAAATTGGATAAAAAAAATAAGCTGCCCAAATTACTAATTCCACGCGGACGGAGTCGCGGGCCAAAGCTAGTTATATTATAATTCTTGGTTCAATATTAGGTTTAAAGCAGACCAGCAGGCTAATTGGCTAATTGTCCCCTAATATTTATTTTTTATTTTTGTACGTAGACTACAGAATAATAATAATTGCGTTTTTTTTAAACCCACAAACCTTTAGGAAACATTTTCAGCATATACAGGAGGTGGGTTTTACATATAAACATAAAGTAGAACAGACAGAAATAGGTCTCCTTCGTGGTCCTACTAATAGGACGAATCAGTAGGACCACGAGAAAACGGGGGTTTCCCCCCTCCCCTCTCTGTCAAACGGTATGACGGTGACAGTTAAGAGATGGCAAGCGACCGCGCATTTGACAATACGGCCTCAGGTGTCTCTTACAGCCCGGCCACGACATCGCGCTACCGGCGGCAGCGGCGAGCGTTTTATCAGTTCATTGCGTGGGCCGCCTGATAATCCACTGTGCGGCGAGCGTATCAGCCGCGCAATGAACGGCGATAACGCTCGCCGCTGCCGCCGGTCGCGCGATGTCGTGGCTGGGCTGTTTAGTCTTTCAAGTTCTCAGCTAAATTTTAGTTTACAAATTCTTGCACTGGGGAGAAATTAAATAATGATTAAACAATTGTTTTGTTTAGTCATTCCTCAACATAGCCCGAATCCGTGACTCTCCAATCTATTCACTGCCAAGTTATTTTGACAAGCTCCATCGGAATACCACGTTCCGACACGTCTGATGCAATTCAACAAACAGTCTTACAATGTACCAAATATTTTATTGATTAGTATAGCTATGGGAATAGGAAAGGATCACTTTGTTGCCCGCATTGCCTGTCTATCATGAGGGTCCATAATCGGGTTGCATAAAATTTAAAGTCCAAATTATTTTTTTGTCAGAATTCATCATTTCGCCGAACTCTTTCTACCTACTCTAAATCCAGAAGAAACAGAACACAGAATACAGAATTGTGCAGATTTGTTATAAAAAAAACCTAACCTAGCCTATAGAGTCCTGCAGGATAACCATTTTGTAAATTCCTGAATAATTAATGGTCTCTGATAAACGATGAATTCTGACAAATGATGAATTCGGACTTAACATTTTTAGCAGGAACGCATGAAGACATGAAGTTGAAAATATGCCAAATAAATACCTACTTAAATGGCTCTATATCTAAATCCCTAATGATTGTTTGTCCTAATGTAATGTTGGACCTAATGATCGTTTGCCCTAACTCTTTTTATTTAAAATATATTAATTGTTCTGGATTTTTATAAAACAAACCTAACCTAACCTAAAGAGTTCTAGAGGATAATCACAAAAAAGTTCCTGAAAAATTCACGGTTTCAGAGAAACAGTGTTAGGACAAACGATCATAAGGACAAACATTACATTAGGACAAACGATGTTAGGGATTTAGAATGAAACCCACTTAAATCGGCAAGGTCTTGGCGCAATTAAAAATATGTTTCTTAGTTTAGGCAAAGACAAGATAATAATATAATCTTTGGAAAGTTTATTTTCATACAAAGGAATCAAAACCCATAGGGTTACTTCCTGTTGATATAGAATTATGAAATTAAGCAAAAAGTAAAGCCTCACAGTAGGTAGGTAAAGGATAAAGTCCCAAAATTAATGATACGCTAAAAAATTATAGATCCTAACTACCTAATGCAATAAATGCGAAATTTTGTGAGTATCTGTGTGTGCGTGGGTAAGTGCGTGCATGCATTATGTGGCTAGGCGGATTTGGATGAAATTTGATGTGTTAGCTGAACGTCTGAAGTACCAAATAAGCTACTTTTTATTCCGATATGCCCGTGGAATTGCAATAAAATCCCGGAATCTCACCCGCTTCCATGAAAATTAGCACTGATGTTTTTTATGCAACATTAATGGATTTTTGGGAATTCCTGAAACTTTTTTCGTAAGATTCCGGAATTTCAGTTTAAATACCAGATTTAATGGTAAACGCGATACAAACACATTTCTTTCTGGCCTTTAAACTTATGCAGTATTTACCCTTAGTGCGCGAGCCCGACTTGCATGCACGTAGCTTTTAGTATTACTTTTTACCACATATTTAGTGAAATACTTCTGCTACTTCCTACCTTATAAACGATGATGTCATAGAAAAGCTTAATGATACATAAATAAGAGTACAAATAGTCCGATTGCTCGGTCATGCATCAATGCGCTTGCGCGTCATATTGTTCGGGGAATGCGTCAGGCGCCATACTTCATTCAAGAGGGAGTTCCTGAACCGTGATGTCAGCAACTCAGCTGTCTCAAAATATATTTCACGGCATATATTTAGCGATTTATTACTACAGTTGTCATTACAATGAACTGAAACAATTAGATTGCTCACCCCCGACCTTATGATAATAAGACCTTAAGAGCGTTTATACCTGCTGAGCTGGCAACGTTGCATTTTTGATAGTTTTTCTCGATTATTCCATAAAAATTGAATGAAAATTAAAAATGTGGTGTATACAAATTGTTCTAATATATAAGTTAATGTGTCTACTGCAATAATTAAACGTGATAGACTTTTATTTTCTTTAAAAATGAACAAATTATTACCTAACGGTTTTTAAAGAAAATAAAAGTCTTATCACGAATAATTACGTTGCCAGCTCAGCAGGTATAAACGCTCTTATGCATGTCACAGTAGCAACTTCAGTTCTAGCAAAGGAACAAATGCGAAAAATTAAACGCAGTTCTTCCTTCACTTGTTGTGAAGGAACTAATAGCTATACCGTTTAAATGTGTCCTCGCCCGCGCGGTACAGGGGCTGGGGAGGACTCATTTAAACGGTCCAGCTACAGTGCGAAAAAAGACGGCAGAGTTCCTTCGAAGGAACAGCCAAAGGAACTACCGCGAATAATCCCTTATGATGGCCTTATGATGATTTGCTATCATAAAGTCGCGGGTGAGTAAAGTAATAAAATTGTTTCTGTTCATTGATATGGACCTCCGCAAAGTAACGCCTGATTCAAATAAATAATCATTACCATCATTGCAGTTTTCCTGCCAAATGTTTTTTTTTTCCTCTTTACCATATTGTAAATGGGACATAAACAGCGTAAGAAACAAAATTTGTCTCTCCTGTGGCCATACAATTAGCGACTTGAAGTCGGCATACTTGTGTACGTAAATTGGCTCGGCGTCTCACACGCCGATGAAGACTTGACTAAATTATACCTATATTGGCTATGGATCCTTAACTTTTCCCACTACAAATACCTACTTAATCTTTGGTAGGTACGGAGAGCTCAGTTTTAATTGATCAAAGGAGAGCTACATAATTCTGAAATAACTTTTAAGTAATACAAAAATCTGTCTAGCCTTACTAACCTCTACCAACATAGCCTTCTTTAAGTAATATTTTTCGGTACTTAATCACGATCTACTAAGTTGCTGATATCATCTTGACGTTTCGATGGAATTACAGCCGTGGTTACGAGTCGTCAAAAAAAAATAATTTAAGTCTCGAAAAATATTAGTTATGTTAGTGAGAGCCGCAGAATTTTGAATCATTGTAGTAGCCTTCTTATTCTGGGACAAAATTCCTAACGCAGAAGACACATTTAACTTCTTCAAAATTAAAAAAATATATAAACCCCAACACAATTATGTCACACGTATGTTTGAACACAAAGTAAATGCCCCATTTGCGTCTAAGATACCTTCCGCAGCTAACAAACTTATTAACTTTGAAACCGCTGAGGCGCTACTACGAAATTCGAAAATCGAAGTTCGTATCGTATTATCCCTCTCACTCTCGTGTCAAATCATATTAGAGTGAGCGGGACGGCACAAAACGAAGTTCGAATTATGCACTTCGTGGTAAGGCCTCTGAACCGATTTTGACATAATAATATCTAAGAACCATCGCC
Source organism: Archips crataeganus (assembly GCA_947859365.1). Classification (NCBI taxonomy): domain Eukaryota; kingdom Metazoa; phylum Arthropoda; class Insecta; order Lepidoptera; family Tortricidae; genus Archips; species Archips crataeganus. The sequence continues at coordinate 2,073,700 of OX402054.1, read as the reverse complement.
AAGAAACCTGCTTTCTAATAAAAAAAACCGCATCCAAATCGGTTCACCCGTTTAAGAGCTATGATGCCACAGACAGACACACACACACACATAGCGGTCAAACTTATAACACCCCTCTTTTTGTGTCGGGGGTTAAAAATAATTTATTTACCTACTCATTGTATTCTCGCTCGTGCCTAAAATACCACGCTCCCAAAATACCAGATTTTTCAAAATATTAACTAATTTCAATATTTTTTCATTTAGTTCTGAACAAGAAGTACAATCACAAAATACAATTTAAAAAATGCTGTCAGTCAAACAACCCGCCCCCGCCACGATAGGTAATGTAGTATTTTAAAAATCAGGTATTTTGGAAACATGGTATTTTAGGCAAGAGCGTCTATTCTCTAGCTATCAACCACCGACTCCATCTGTAAACATCGTCCGAAGAATGTAATCACTACACCTGCCAAGCCGCGCATCGCACGAGCATGCAGTATTGCTATACTTATACTATAGTAGTAACCCTGCAATCGTTGCAGTATGGTCGCGTGCGCTGCTCTAGCGCTCGTCGCGCTCGCCGCGATACTACGCGCGAACGCGCAGGTTTGTCAAACTTAATTTTAGGGGTGAATTGCGGTAGTTACATTAAGGGGTGATTTTTAGGGTTGTAATTTTAATGCGAATTTTTAACTGATTTTTGGTGGTGTATTTTTTTAAATAGATGATTTTTGTGGTTGTGTTTTTTAGGATCGAAATTTTACTGTCTATTTAAACTAGACGGTTTTTGAGGTTTGTTTAGGGTTTTATTTATAAAGTGTTTTACTAACGAAACGATTTTTAAGGTGGTGTTTTATAGCGTTTTAATTTGAAAACAAGACGATTTTCACAATATATTTCAGAAGAATAAAATAAGTGCAAGTTGAGGTTTTTACTTAGTCACAAATAATAAAATCATATCAAAAAAATCAAAACGTTTATTCTGTAAGTCTTTCAAAGGTCTTTGACATGATTTTTTTTATACTGCCAGCGCTTTAGGGAAGATCTATCATTCCCAAGAAGAAAGCTCCGCAAAAAATTTGACAAAAAGTATTTTTTCTGAACAAAATTTATATTACAATTCACGTAGTTGCTTATGATTCTTATGAACTTAAACATAATAATTTTCTTTGCACGTTTATTTTGTCTTTTCCAATTGAAGGTGTTCTTAAAATCCAAAAATATAAATGACATTTCCTGATTGATAAGAGTCCATTGTTTTATCAGTGCAACTAAATAATCAGCCAGTGGTGCATTCAGCGGGCGTTATCGTCTCATTATCACCTGTGTAATGTTTGTTTTTGCAAAACATATGTGTACACTTGACACCCTTCGGCGTTGGCCTATTTTAAGGACACAATTTGCTATATTTATGTAAAAATCGTGACAAATCAATTAATTAGTGTCCTTTACTCACAAAATTGTTACATACAGCTTTAAACATTATTTGTAATCGCTAAATACTTTTTTCTACTTTTTTCTAATTTGCCTAGTTTTATTTTTACGTTTGCTACCACAAAACTCCGCCATTTATGAATCGATTTGGTATTTTTTTTTGTTTGGCATTTGGATTTGGTTTTTTTATTTTGTTTTTAATCACATTTAAATCACCTTATGAAAATTATTTGAAGTAGTATTTTTTGGAAAAACTACGAGTATTGTCTTAAAATATGTCCGTGTAAGTATGAACTTTAAACCTGGAAATATAATCTAAACCTTAAATCCATACTTCCACACTAATAATTACAAATGCGAAAATAACTCTACCTGTACTTATCTAAAAAATAAAAAAAAAATAAAAAAGTCATTTATTGCCACAACCACACAATATAAAAAGAAATACAATGAACATAAAAAAAGAAGAAACAGAAAAAAAAACATACAGAAACAACACAAAAAAAAAAAAACTACGTGGCAACAGGCTCAGGCTCAGCATAAAATGCTGCCGGCTAGGAAGCCGGCGGCGCTGATTTTCAGCCTGCGCCCTCCCATCATCATCATCATCATCATCTCTTACTGATTTAAAAGAAACTTGGTACGGAGATAGTTTGGGATTCTGAATAAGACATAGGATAGTTTTTATGCACTACTAGTCCCTGCGCAAAACAGTGATAAATGAATTCTTCGCGGACGGAAAACGGAGTCGAGGGCAACAGCTAATAATAATCTTGGTTGTTGCAAAATTTGTCTTAAATATTGTTTAATGTTTATTTAAGCAAAATACGGCAAAATATAATGAGTTAAATATTATTTATTTTTATTAGCAGTTACGTCTGCTCACCGAAACTAAGAATTAAAAGCGAAAAAGTTTTCCGGGAAGTCGGTTGGGAGCGACGTGGTTCAATTGGTAGAACACCCGTGTTGGGGCGCATACCCAGGAGACGTGGGTTCGAATCTCACCGGCGCACCCGGAAAACTTTTTCGCTTTTAAATCTTAATATAATGAGTTAACTTAAAGAAAAAGTTAAGTATGAAGTATCTTTTTCTATTTATTTTTTTATTTTCTTCAACTTCATTTTTTTATTACTTTTACGGTCATCCCGTGAAACCATATATTTCAAACTAAATACAAACTGAAACATAGATGCACAGAAAAAAACCCCAGAAAAAATACCAATGCTGGGAATCGAACCCAGGTCCTCAGCGTTCCGTGCTGCGTGCTTACCCCTACACCATCACTGGTCTAGAAGTTAGCGACGAATCTTTCCCATACATCGTACACTTCAGTCTGTTATAATCACATTTAGGCAGTGATAAAGCGCATCTATGTTATGTATGGGAAAGATTCGTCGCTAACTTCTAGACCAGTGATGGTGTAGGGGTAAGCACGCAGCACGGAACGCTGAGGACCTGGGTTCGATTCCCAGCATTGATCTTTTTTCTGGGGTTTTTTCTGTGCATCTATGTTTCAGTTTGTATTTAGTTTGAAATATATGGTTTCACGGGATGACCGTAAAAGTAATAAAAAAATGAAGTTGAAGAAAATAAAAAAATAAATAGAAAAAGATACTTCATACTTAACTTGTAAAAGTTGGCCTAGTAGCGCCATCTCTTGGTCCAGGTGAGCGGGTAGCTCCGAAGGAGTGTTGAAGTCTCTCGGTAGAGGGCATAACATAGATGCGCTTTATCACTGCCTAAATGTGATTATAACAGACTGAAGTGTACGATGTATGGGAAAGATTCGTCGCTAACTTCTAGACCAGTGATGGTGTAGGGGTAAGCACGCAGCACGTAACGCTGAGGACCTGGGTTCGATTCCCAGCATTGGTCTTTTTTCTGGGGTTTTTTCTGTGCATCTATGTTTCAGTTTGTATTTAGTTTGAAATTAAAGAAAAACTTATGTTATACATAGACCAGCAAATATGCCACAGTTAATTTATGCTAATGAAGTAACACGTAAAAATACAAATATTCATCATCATCCAAGTCTATATACGTCCCACAGCAGGGCACAGGCCTCCTCTCGGAATGAGAATGACATGTTGCCCTCTCATTCTGAAAATACAAATATTGATTATGATTAACTATTAGTGTCGAATACGTAGGATATCAACCATAAATAATACACTAAAAGAATTTTCAGTAATATGCTAATGAGTCTATATAAGAATTCATAAAGATTGCACCGTTTAAACCGTGCCTTATCTACAACAAGATGTTAATTTTATTCAATAACTTCCTTCTACTTTAACTATTGTAGTTTCCTCAAAAGTAGTAGACGACATCAAAGTAAATGATCAGCTCATAAACATCTATACGTCTATGTTCCGGCGTGGAGAATAAAACAACCGGAGAAATTACAAGCACATGAGGTATTCTAATTTAGCCTTTTACTAGTAGCCGGGTACCTACCGCGATTGCAACTAGTGTTGCGCATGTTCATGGGTGATGGTAATCACTTGCCACCTGATGATAAACTTGCTCGTTTGCCACCCTATACCATGCCATAAAAACCACATAAAAACCAAATCGTTTGTTCAACAAATATAGGCAATGAAATTTTATTTCAGAAAAAGTGGTTGTCTGTAAAGTCGGTTTACGGACAATAGTTTAACGTGACAACGTCATAACAAAACATTCAAAAAACAAAAAGAAACCAGGCGGTCACCCATCCAAGTACTGACCGCGCCCGACGTTGCTTAACCTCGGTGATCGGACGAGAACCGGTGTTTTGTCAAATATCTTGAAAACGGTGCATCCTACGGCAAAATCAATGAATTTTTCCTCCCTCTAAAATCCCCCCCCCCCCTCAACCTTGCTGCTGAATTGCTGAATCCACAAGTTCATTATTATCGTCTTTGGCTTATGTACGTCCCATTGGTGGTACAGTCCTCTCAGAATGAGACTTAGGCTACGAATAATAATTTCTTAGACTACTTATAGTTCCCGCCCGAGCCCAGTCCCAAACATCATAGATTGACTTCGCAGTTACATGCAACAAATTTCCTCACGACATTTTCCTTAACAGGAAAACGCATACTAAATCTCAAATAGATAAATTCCGAAAGAACCTACGATATATTCTGCGTGATAGGATATTAGGGAAACCACTGGGCTACCATAGAAAAGGAAGCTTCTGGTTGATTTCAAGAGTCGGCTTGTTTGATGTTATCATAACTTGTAATTAGCATCAACATTGAATAGGTCACAACATTTATTAATTATTATTTTATTGAAGATATTGATTAATTAATCGACAATAACATGCTCTACATTAATATTTAATAAATCATCTGATTGTTTGACTTTTACGAGTCGAAATATGTGTGATATTTAAATATATTTCTAAAACACTTTAATGAACTGAAACAATTACTTTGCTCACCCGCAACTTACGTTAAGAGGGTACGATGCGCACCATTTCTCCATACAAACGTAATCCCCTGTTTCCTCCCTGGATAATGGCTTTAGAGCCAAATTTATTTTACTGTGTAATCTGTATCTACCACAGCTATGTCCCTATGTTTCGTTTTTTTCCATATATCAATTAACATAAGAAATATGAGCTTTCAAAAACTGAAAAAATTGCCCAATTTCAACGTTATTTTCAGACACTCATCAGAAAAGAATCCCTCCTATAAACAAAAAAAGGAAAATATAGGGGCATAGCTAAATCTTTCCTCTAATTATTTATGAAAAAAATAAATTAATTGGTCCAGCTTTCGAGAAGAAAACAGGGGATTACGAAATGCTGTTTTGATCAATTTTACGCGCCTATATTAACGGTCTGAGGTGCAGTTGTCCCGCTCTCGCTGTACTGACACGGAGGGGTTCGGGCGAGACAGCGACATTTCATTAAAATACCTATTTCTCAAAATTCTCTCAGCCATCGTACCCTCTTAACTTAAGTTTACTTTGTCGCGGGTGGGCAAAGTAATTGTTTCAGTTGATTAATATGGACCTACGCAAAGTAACGCCTGATTCAATCAATTATTTAAAATATGTACTTTAATTTTAAAAAATACTACCAAATCATTAGTAAAATATAAATTACTAGCTTTTGCCCGCGACTCCGTCCGCGTGGAATTAGTAATTTGGGCAGCTTATTTTTTTATCCAATTTGCTTTTTCATCAATTATGGCTCTCCTTAGATCCTTGATATTATTAAAATTACCCCTTCCCGCAACCCCCCCCCCCCACCACCCGCGCACCCCCCGCCCCCGCACACCCGCGCTCACATTCACCATCGTACTCCCAAGGCAAGCGTGCCAAGTTTTACTTCAAAAACCCCCGATTTTGAAACATTCTTCCGCTCCTATTGGTGTTAGCGTAATGATATAATAACCTATTATATATTATTATTATTATTATTATATATGTCATATAAATGGGCTATCTGACACTAAAATAATTTTTCAAATCGATGCAGTAGTTCCTGAGATTAGCGCGTTCAAACAAACAAACAAACAAACAAACTCTTCAGCTTTATAATAATAGTATAGATAAATACGTAGCATTTTATTTCAATGAAGAGGATAAATGTGCCATTTCTTTTTAATACACTAACCAATAAGTAAGGAAGGCAAAAATATCTGAATTTCCCATGGAATATTTTAAAAAAAATGTCAGTGTTAATAAAAACCACAAAATATCATCAGATTATCGCAGATGATGACGTATTTTGTGGTCATTCTTTTTAACTGACCAGCTTTGATGACGTTTATAATGACCACGCAATATCGTCAGATTATCACAGATGATGGCGTTTTGTGGTCTTTATCACATTGTATGTGAAAACAATTTCATCTCTGGCCTACATAGGTTTTCTAGCCTTATTTTCCTTCACCATTAAATTTAGCAGAGAAACTCAGAGTTGCGAACCCTGTTTGACCCTATGACCTTCTGCATGCTGCCGTGGGCTACCACGGTTTCTTAGGAAAAACGTCACATAAAAAACGAACGAACGAAGGGTTCCGTACCATTATCTATAAAAACGGCAAAAATATCACGTTTGTTGTATGGAAGCCCCCTTAAATATTTGTTTTATTTTAATTTAGTTATTTATTTTTGAAGTGAATATATAACTAAATATTCTGTGAATATTTCAAGCGTCTACTCTACCTGTTACCGTTGTCAATATCGAGCAAAAACGAGCAAAACATCACGTTTGTTGTATTTTATTATATTTTTTAGTATTTGTTGTTATATCAGCAATCGTAATACATCATCTGTAAAATTTTAAACTGTCTAGCTATCACGGTGCGTGAATACAGCCTGGTGACAGACGGACAGACGGACGGACGGACGGACAGCGAAGTCTCAGTAATCAGCGAAGTCCCTAAAAATTGATTTCCGATCGCTACTGGTCTGCGTCGTCGTGTGAATAAAGCGTTCGTTGGTCTACAACATTATTCACGGAAGGTCTCTCTGAGAATTCCTTACAATTTTCAAGAAGGCAATGAGTAAGTGCTTTTGTTTTGACTATGATACAGCCTTATACTGTGACAAATCGCTGAAGAATGTTTTTATCTGTAAAATTAACGTATTTTACATCTAAACAAATAAGTCATAGACGTTATTCTATACACAAAAGGTTCAGTTTATCGCGAATGTGGATTGTGTAACGGTACGTGTGTGGTTTTCAGTATAATGACGTCATATTATGCAACGCGATGATCAGGTTGCGTGACCTTGAGCTGTCAGTGTCAACTGCAATAAAATGCAGTGAGATTGTAGTGTTTTGTTGTGATAAAGCAATAAGAACTCTTATCAAGATAGCATTGATAAAGTTTTGAAACAATTTCGTTGTTGTTAAAAAATAACGGATATCGTTTTTGTTTGAGTTGTAGTTTTGCAAAGTAAATTGAAAATATGTGATTTTTTTTATTTATTATTGTTTATGGATTTATGAACAGTGGTTACGGTTGCAGGATCGCGTTGGATGCGGATGGCATGGGATCGATCTGGGGCTAAATTCAGGAACAGCCCAACACTGTTTTCGAGTGGTAATTCGATCGTTTGCGAGAGGATAGGGATGAACTGCTATTCAGGAACGCCAAAAATCACTGGTTTGCGAGAGATTTGGGCTGATATTGGGATGAACCTTATTTTTTTCTTGTTTGGCAAGCCTTGGGGGAGGCCTATGTTCAGCAGTGGACGTCTTTCGGCTGAAATGATGATTTATTTATTTATTTATTCTCAAAAAGGTACATAGTTCTAGTTACATCACTAATTTCGCCAAACTATAATGTTTATTGGCGAATACTACGCTCACTTTAACATCAGCTGTACCCTGCTTAATTAAAAAACTAAACTATTTATATTATAGGTACATACATTATAATACACACAACCCCGAGCCATGCACCATGCACACATGAGCCCTGGACCGCATGCCATGATGATGGACAGTACTTTCAGTTAAGAGTTGTTAAGCTATTATAATGTGGACGTCTAATAGGCGTAGTGTCCTTCAAAGTGTTACTGAATTTTCCGAAATGTGCGAAATCAAAATCACATTTGAAATTTGCCATGAGCTTAAAAACATTGCAAGGTAACCTGTACACACCGGCGAAGAAAAAAATGGTGTGTGTGAAGTTCCCAATCTACATGGAGCCCGCGTAGGAACTACGGCCCCAGCCTTCTCAATCTGAGATGAGTTTTATTTAAATTTTCGCAAGTAGCACTGACTACTGACATCTTGTAGCGGCAGTATTTCTAACCTGATACAACATGGGGATCTTCAAAAAACGAACCTACTCTTTTTTCAAAGGGCAAGGCATCCGTAACTCAACTTGTTGTGGGTGTCCATGGGCGGCGGTGCTTGGTTTACAGGCGACTCACCTGCTCTTTTACCACTTCTTTCTGTCACACGGTATTATGAGGGACCAAAACAAATGAAGAAAACGATTGCGAGCGCCCGCGCTTTAAGACAATAAGTACTCAGTTCTACTGATAATTACTACCGCTGGGGTGAGCCATAACGTCGATATATGTATTAGCAATTAAAATCGTGATTATGTCTCAGGTATGCCAATAATTATGCATGTTATTATTACGTAGCTTCTTCAACATACATTTCTAAGATAATAATCTTGAATTAGGTAGTTATACAGGGTTATTTTTAATTCCCTAGCATCCTTTTAACCCTAAACTCCTACCGCTTAAACAAATGTTTTTTGTTTTACGGCTTTTGTCATAACTTAATATATTTGGTGTAAAACGTTTCGAAAATTGGAGATTACCCCTTATTTTTACGATACTCTGTGTATTTGTATGGGAAAAAAAGTGCTTCATTTTAAAAAGTCGTAAAACAAAAAACATTTGTTTGAGTGTTAGGAATTCAGGGTTAAGAGGATGTCAGTGAATTACAAATAACCCTGTATAAGGGACCCCGTCCCTGTAAAACATATATTTATATTTTCAGACCTAGGTCCATACAATGGTGTTAGTAAACAATTAAAATCTTAAATAAGTGAAATACATAAATAAGTGTTAGTACCTACTTAATTATAACAAAACTATACCCCCTTCAGATCCACCATACCCATAGCCATACCTCTGGGGGTAGGGTGGGACAGCACCATACCACTGTAGTAGTGCTGGAATATGATGGAAAATTGAAAATAAAGATAGGTAACAGATACGAATATTTAATTTAAACTAACTCGACGGAGCACCGCTTTGCGGGGCTCCTATTTCTAGGCGGTTTGGCCTCCGGGCAGAAGAAACTACCTAACTAACCTACCCTATCTATTTTCTGGACTGAATTATAAGTACTTATACTTCAGTCCAGAAAATATCGTCATATGGGGGATGCTATTAACACCGGGTACGTAATATTCGGAAAACAAAACCTGAAAGCACTAAACTAAAGAACTACGGTGGTATGGTTCTATCCCACCCTACCCCCAGGGGTATGGCTAGGGCTATGATGGGTCTGAAGGGAACTATATCTTCATAAATAAATAATCGAGCAGTGCAGTTTTTTTAAAAAGCTAGATATAGTGAAAAATTAAATTATGTTTCTACACCCATTTAATTTTAGTCCTTTATATGTTTTTTGCTTATTTTGTCTTAATTTAATAATACTTACAATTAGTTAAGTAAATTGTAAAATAAATTGTTAATTGAAATAACTACTTTCTGCCAAGTAAGTATCTTGGCAATGGTTTTCGCAAAAGCGCTGGTATTATAAAAAACCGGCCAAGAGCGTGTCGGACACGCACAAGGTAGGGTTCCGTAGCCATTACAAAAAAATCAAGTAATATTTTTCTAAGGATTTCGTATGTGTACGGAATCATCCAAGTTTAGGTATGTTTTATACCTTAGGCTACTATTTACTCTTAAACTACAAATAATTTCCAAGCCATCTTAGCCGCTATAATTTTCCTAGTAAATTTGATATATTTACTACCATTCTGAATTTTTTCAAATTTTTCCACCTAACAGTTTAGATTTTAGAGGGGGGGGACGCTCGATTTTAATGAATTTTTTCACTTTAAAGCTGAATATTTCGCAAACAGATCACTGAATAGAAAAATCATGTTAGCAACCCCGCAATGGTTTTAAAAGACCTATTCAACGATACCCCACACTATAGGATTAGTCGAGAAAAAAAAAATCGCCCCCCTTTACGTCTATGGGAGGTACCCTAAAAAAAATTATTTTTTTATTTTTTATTTTACCACTTTGTTGGCGTGACTGATATGTATATTCATGCCAAATTACAGCTTTCTAGTACTAACGATCTCTGAGCTTTGCCGCGGACCGACAGACAGACGGACAGACATGGCGAAACTATAAGGGTTCCTAGTTGACTACGGAACCCTAAAAAGTGACATATAAAAAAAACCCTCTGCTACTTATAAAATAATCGTCGAACAACAATAATAAAAAGAGTTCAAAATTAAAGGGCTCGCAACTCTCAACAAGAAACGAGTTTTTCGTCGTTTTTTGCTTAAACTAATGGAATACTTAAAATTGTATGTATACAGAACCCTACATGTACTTGGCCGTTTGTTTTTCCCTGACGCTCCTTACAGTTATCACGTAGGTATTAATTAAGAAAATATAATTACTGTTTAATTAGTAATAACAAATAAGGAATTATAATAAACTGGATTTCTCAATGAATGGCGTGGCTAGGTCTGGGTCTAGCCCAGAGGGAAATAACAGGGGGCCCTAAAATGTGAATGTTTTATCAATATAAAATACAGGGTGGCATACTTAGATCGGTCAGTATGGGTAAATCTGAAACTATAAGACGTAAGTAAAAAGATTTGTTCTTAGAAACCATGTCATCGATTTTATATACGTCCCAATTATTATACAGGGCGTCCCAAGCTATGCCACACGGAGGGGAAGTACCTTAAATATTGTAGATAGACAATTTTACTGAAAAGAGACTTCATTTTGATTTTAAAAACAACTTTAACTGCATTCAAAGATTTTTGAATGGGAATCGAACCCGTCAAATGGTAAAAAAACACCCGTAATTTTACGACACCGATCAAAAGGCACAATCGAAAGGATTTTTTTTCCAAGTAACATAGCATAGTAAATAAAAGGAGACCATGCAATTTATTTAAGAAACAAAGGAATAGGCGTTTGAAAATGTAAAACATTTTCTTTTTTTAAACGACTCGCCGTATTGTGATTATGAGGAGACTAAAGAGTTGCGTGCAAATAGGTAGGTACTACTATTTATTTAATGAACTGAAACAATACAAAGTAACGCCTGATTCAATAAATTACTATTTATTTATCACATTATTATTTTATCATGTACTTTTAATAGGGAAATGACATATACTTTTATTTCTCAAGTGGGTACCTACTTAGGTATTAGTAATACTTTAAAATGATTAAATCAATATTTAGAAGCACGGCAAAATCAAAGAAAAGACGTAAAATTGCATGGTCTTCCTGTTATTTACGATGCTATGTTACTTTGAAAAAAATAATCCTTTCGATTGAGCCTTTTGATCGGTGTCGTAAAATTACGGATGTTTTTTTTATTACCATTTGACGGGTTCGATTCCCGATTCAGACAGGCGTTTATTCGAAAATCTTAGAATGCAGTTAAAGTTGTTTTTAAAATCAAAATGAAGTATCTTTTCAGTAAAATTGTCTATCTACAATACAGGGTTATTTGTAATTCACTGACATCCTCTTAACCCTGAATTCCTATCACTCAAACAAATGTTTTTTTGTTTTACGACTTTTTAAAATGAAGCACTTTTTCTCCCATACAAATACACAGAGTATCGTAAAAATAAGAGGTTGTCTCAAATTTTCAAAACTTTATTACACCAAAAATATTAAGTTATGACAAAAGCCGTAAAACAAAAAACATTTTTTTAAGTAGTAGGAGTTTAGGGTTAAAAGGATGCTAGTGAATTACAAATAACCCTGTATTTAAGGTACTTCCCCTCCATGTGGTGTAGCCGTGGGACGCCCTGTATAGGTAAGTACAGTCAACGTCATAAATATGTGATCACTTTTCTACTTTGTCGCTTTCAGTCGTTACATAAAATTTCGTATGACTTTTGAAACATGACGTTAAACTGGTCCAAAAGTCATCACTTATTTTTGACGTTAACATTTTCACCAAAATTTTATTGTACTTATCACTAATGTCTACAGCATTTACTGTGAAAAATCAATCACTGAATTGTGCATATCGGCTAAAAAACTGAATTGTACTCAAACTCAAATAAAGCCTGGATATTTCTAACACAATACTCGTTCATAGAACAATAGAACAACTATACTACAACTATCATAACACACGTTTGCAACACGATCTGTTTCCGTCCGTTAATGCTTTGTTTAGTTCATAAGTTCTAGTTAAGAACTCATAAACTGAGCGGCCTCGCTTGACAAATTACGGCAGTTTAGGGCACGTAAAACTAGGCAAAATAAATGTTAGGTCTGTGGATACTGGCCAACAAGACCAGGTATGTATTACAATACCGAAGTACGAAAGACCGAATGTATTAAAACATCGAATGGGTCAAAAGACCGCCACGATTTTTTTCTGAAACCTTTAACTTTTTAAGATTGTTATAAAACAAACCTAACCTAACGTAATGGGTTCTGTATGATACCGTTTTAATAAATTCTGAAAAATTTACGGTTTCAGAAAAAAAGCCGTTTTGGAGGAGTTCGATATTAAACACCGTCACGAGATTTTAATAATATCACTTTGTTTATATTAGTTAAGTTGACCCATATATGTATAACTAGCTTTTGCCCGCGACTTCGTACGCGAAGACTATAACGTTAGTTGTTTGGATGAAATTTGGCACACATGGTAGTTTATTACATGAATTAACACATAGGATAATGCCAGGAAAATGAAAAGTTCCCGTGGAATAGGAATAAGTGAATTCTATAGCCGCTAAGCCGTGGTGCCCTAGTGGTCAGACCTATGGACTCTTAAGCTGAGGGTCGTAAGTTTGAGCCCAGGCTTGCACCTCTGAGTTTTTCCGAATTCATGTGGTAAATTACGTTTGAAGTTTACCATGAGCTTTATAGTGAAGGAAAACATCGCGAGGAAAGCAACACACACCTGAGAAGAAATTCAATGGTGGGTGTGATGTGAAGTTCCCAAATCTACTGTCCAAGTCCTCTCGTTCTGGGAGGAGGCCTGTGCCTGATTGAAAAGGCTTTTTTATCCCGGCAAGTGCAAAGTAAAGGTTCCGCGGGATAGAAATTACTTTTTTAACCTTTTTTGAAAATCAGAGACATCGTAGCTTTTTATTATTAGTGAAATCATTTTAACAATCAGCCCCTATATTCAATTCACTTATTTCTATCCCGTGGGAATTTAGTATTTTCCCGTAGAAAAGTAACCTATGTCAATCAGGGATACTGTAGCATACTATTAGTGAAATAATTTTTGAAATCAGCCACAAATTTGGATTGACTTACTTCTATCCTTCGGGAATTTTGCATTTTCCCGAAGAAGAGTAGTCTATGCCAATCAGAAATAGTGTAGCTTTCTATTGGTGAAATAATTTTCAAAATCAGCCCCGAAGTTGAATTCAGTTTTTTCTATCCCGTGGGAATTTTGCATTTTCCTGAAGAAAAAGTAGCCTATGTCAATTGGGGATAGTCATATCATATCATATGAAAGAATTTTTAAATCAGTGCCGATGTTGAATTTACTTATTTCTATCCCTCGGGATTTTTTTATTATCCCGGAAAAAGTACCCTTTGTAAATAAGGGATGCTGTAGCTTACTATTGGTAAAAGAATTTTTGAAATCAGCCCCGAAGTTGAATTCACTTATTTCTATCCCGCGGGAATTTTCATTTTCCCGAAGAAGAGTAGTCTATACCAATCAGGAATAGTTGTAGCTTTCTATTGTTAAAAGAATTTTCAAAATCAGCCCTGAAGTTGAATTCAGTTTTTTCTATCCCGTGGGAATTTTGTATTTACCCGAAAAAAAAGTAGCTTTTGTTGATCGCGGATAGTCATATCACATAATATGTAAGAATTATTAAAATCAGCTACGAAATTGAATTAATTTATTTCTATCCCGTGGGAATTTTGATTTTTCCCGCATAAAAAGTAACTTATGTCAATCAGGAATAGTGTAGCTTTCTATTGGTGAAAGAATTTTCAAAATCAGCTCCGAAGTTGAATTCAGTTTTTTCTATCCCATGGGAATTTTGCATTTTTCTGAAGAAAAAGTAGCCTATGTCAATTGGGGATAGTTATATTTTATCATATGAAAGAATTTTTTAAAATCAGTGCCGTTGTTGAATTTACTTATTTATATCCCACGGAAATTTTTCATTTTCCCGAAGAAGAGTAGTCTATTCCAATCAGGAATAGCTGTAGCTTTCTATTGGTGAAAGAATTTTCAAAATCGGCCCGAAGTTGAATTCAGTTTTTTCTATCCCGTGGGAATTTTGTATTTTCCCGAAGAAAAAATAGCTTTTGTTAATCGGGGATAGTCATATCACATAATATGTAAGAATTATCAAAATCAGGTACGAAATTGAATTAATTTATTACTATCCCGTGGGAATTTTTAATTTTCCCGGATAAAAAGTAACTTATGTCAATCAAGAATAGTGTAGATTTCTAATGGTGAAAGAATTTTTAAAATTGGCTCAATAGTTTCAGAGATTGTGCTATAAACAAAAAAGCAACCCGGGACCTCAAGGTTCGTAATTAGGTTCTCTAACTACTAGGTTACCTGGTCGTCGAAACTTATTGTAGGTAGTTCCCTTAAAGCAACGAAGGTCATTAAAATTTAAACAATAGTTTTATTCGAAATTAAACTCATTAACACTGACTGATGTATTGAAACACGCAAAGTTATACCAATAAAATAGTCAATAAGATTGCCTAACTTCAAAGTCTTAATTTAATGGACCAGGCGGGGAACGCTACAAGTCTATGACGTATGTACGACTTGGTGCGATAGTTGGATAAACGCGACTGAGGCACTGCGTCCCGTTCCCGGCCTCGTGACTCGTGACTCTAAAATGCTGATGCGACTGTACCTACAACAATGTCGCCACAGAAACATCGTGCGTTACGTTACACCTACCGTTTGTACGACTTGGTGCGATAGTTGGATAAACGCGACTGAGGCACTGCGTCCCGTTCCCGGCCTCGTGACTCGTGACTCTAAAATGCTGATGCGACTGTACCTACAACAATGTCGCCACAGAAACATCGTGCGTTACCGTTACACCTACCGTTTCTTCTGCAAATTGCGTGTACTCTCAAACTCCACGCGCAACCAGCTCGCCTATGTAAATAGATAAAGGAAGCTAATACGTTTTTTATGTTTCCTTTGTGACGTCACCAAAATCATTTCAGTATTTTCAGTCCGGTTTACGGGCGGCCCCACTATAACAAGGCTACTTGAAAATCGGCGCACTAAATGCAACGTTTCAAAACGCACAAAACAGTATGCCTCTGTTATATTTAACACCTGTGTTAACATTGTGTTTTATTTTATATTGTTGTTTTATTGCTGTAAAATAAACAGATGTCGTAAAAATGGTTGCTGTGCAAAAAAAAAACAATGTACGCAATGACAGAGGGAGACGGCATTTCCGGGTGTAGTAGCATTTCCCTTTTCTCTTATTAACGTTCCGTTACATTTGAAATTTAATATGAGCTTCACGGTGAAGGAGAACATAGTGAAAAACGTGCACACACCTGCAAAGAAAATTCAACGGCACTGGGGCTGCATGGGCCCCAAACCCTCTCATTCTGGAAGAAGGCATGTGCTTTACAGTAGGACGAATTATATATACTAGGGTTATGATGATGATGATTTTATAATAATAATAATAATAATAGTAATAATTTATTTGATTCGAGTAACGGAGACTCATCGTAACATTCCACAATATTACATTTTACAATTTATGGTTAGTACAGACTTAATTTAATTTTTAGGTGTTAGTACTGATACCTATTTATTATATAAATATTCAGCGACTGCTAGGCACATGTAGTCCACAGCATCGCCTCATAATATAGGGACAATCGACTCTGTCAGCTATCATACCCAGAACGGTGTTGGGGCTGGCCCGCACCCGGCGCATCAGGGATGCGCATCTTTTGCGCATGGTAGAATAAAAGCAATCAGTGCATGCTTCAGCGAACATTCCTGACGCGCTACAGAAGCGTGGCAACCCCACCATCGCCCGGAACGCATTATTAAACTGGACCCAAAGAGCCCCGTAAGCTCGCTTTGTATACTTCACCCAAAGACTGCACGTGTAAAGGGAAGTACAATAGGATCTAAACAACGTTAATTTAACCCCCCTTGAACAGCGCGTGAATCTACGAGCAATCATAATTTGCCGTGATCGACAAAGCTCTTCGCTCCCTCTCAATATCCCTGTCATCCCCGAGGTCAGCCGATACCACATGACCTAAGTATTTAAAATTATCCACCCTATCTAAGGGAAAACCGTTTAAGCATAAAGGAGGCACTTCTGTAGTCCTATTGCGTCCAACCTCGAAAATCACGTAGTACAGCTGGTTGGACTAAACACTCCTGTAAATGTGTTCAGGACTTTAAAACTATGGCTAACAAATGTTTTCATACATTGATCCCTAAACTCTTACCACTTAAACAAATGTTTTTTGTTTTACGGCTTTTGTCATAACTTAATATTTTTGGTATAATAATGTTTTGAAAATTTGAAATTACCTCTAAAAATTTACGATACTCTGTGTATTTGTATGGGAAAAAAGTGCTTTATTTTAAAAAGTCGTAAAACAAAAAACATTTGTTTGAGTGATAGGAATTCAGGGTTAAGAGGATGTCAGTGAATTACAAATAACCCTGTATAAGGGTTCCTAGTTGACTACGGAACCCTAAAAATGGTAAAAACACTTTACAGGGATGTTCAATCAAACTTGTCTTGTTCAACGATGTGCTGAAACACTTCGAAATAATTTTGCAAAATTTTGTATATCGTTTGATTAAAAAGGTTTCTAATAATGAATTTGGAATATTTCATCAAGACAAGTGTTTAGGTTAGTTTAACCAGAGGTTCCCAAACTTTTTTTTCACATAGACCACTTTCAAAATTTAGCTGGTTCCGGTGGACCCCCTGCAGCTCTGCTGCCTGCTTGACTTCTACCATATTCCCAAATCCCCCATTTTTGTCTCGCCAACGTAGACCCCCTCGAGTCTCCTGTGGACCCCTGGGGGTCCACCTGGACCACTTTGGGAATGAATGGTTTAAACAAACACCTCTGTAAAGATTTTTCTTAAAATTTTTTGTTTTAAAATGTAGCCACGCCCTTGACACGGTATATTTTGAACATCAACCGATTCATAGAAACGTTAGTCAACCAACAATTAAAATTATGAAAAACATTTGTACAGGGACTTTCAGTCACACTAACACAAACTTATGAGTCCGGATTTATTTTGGGACACTAACTGTTTCATTATTATTCATAATAAAATAATGCATATTATACACACTCACTTAAAACCTATACTTATCCAGGCACACTTGTCATTCACATAGCTCAGAAACTAAATGACAGCAATTAAGCAATTATAGAGCTACCACGTTTAACATAGCTATGTTTACCTTTATGCGTGCCACTTGTCATTAAAATAATAAATTGATAATAACCGTAAATTAAAATATTGGAAAATTACTTGCAAGTAGGTATTTATATCTTTTTTCCCATGTATAAAAATTTCGTGTCACAGTGTTTGTTATCGAACTCCTCCGAAACGGCTTAACCGATTTTTATGATTTTTTTTCTCTATATTAGCTAAGTCTCAGAGTTTAGGTTGTAAGCTATTTTTTCACCAACTTCAAAAAAGAAGGAGGATCTATGTTTGACTGTAGGTATGTATTATCGCAGACAGAGTTGCGGGCAACAGCTAGTAATAATATAGAATGCAAGTTACAAAAATATTTAGTGTCAAAAAATACGACTCGAAGACAATGGTGACTCAAAATTATTTAGTTTTTATTGATTGCCCTTAACTCTGTTTTTGAAGAATTCTTTTATCTCTATCTAATATTAGGATCTCAAACTATCTCCATACCAATTTTCATCTAAATCAGTCCAGCGGTTAAACTGGACATGGTTACTTTCGCATTTATAATATTAGTATGGATTTTTCCATTTCTTTGAAAGTTATAAACTATTTAAGTATTATTATTTATTTCTTTGTTGCAAATTCCGATATTCATTTCCGATTTTCACTTCAGAAAAAATGTTTTGCGAATGCGTTGTGTCACAAAAAAAATAGCACGCAATGTAGACAAGTCTTAGAGCGTGCTTATATACCTACACTCTAAGGGCAAAGTATTCGTCAAAATCCCATTTCAAAAGCAACATCCACGCGCCCAAACTAAAGTAACACCGTTACACGATAGCCGTTAGCTGTTAATTTCTCTTGTGATTAAGACCTAGCATTCATATCGTAAACCTTGATTTAAAAAACTTGTTACGGAGGTATGCGGCGCGGCGCGATTTCATGAAAATAACCTTTACAGCCGCTATTAAAATTAAAAAGTTTGCGAAGATTGCGCGGGATTCAATGCAAAACTATTCTTAGTTAGCAACAACATAAAGTTAATGAATGAATCATTGTTAATGAATTTCGATTTTCTATCTCGACTATTTAAAGAATCTTTTTGTAAACGAAACAAGTTTTTATTTTAATAAAATGTGGCTTACTTTCCCTTACTCGTAATAGTATCAACGTTATTTACAGCCACGACTTCACTTAATATAATAGATTAAATATGTACATAACGAAGACTAACTGAAGAAGAACTTCTAAAAATACCAAATTAAGCTTTAGTTAAAGTAGGTATACATCTTCCGAGGCGAATTTTTTGCTTCGAGCCCTTATCTTTCAAAACAAACGGTATCGTCATAGTATTAAGTTTCAAATTTAATGTAATGGCTCGAAGCGAAAAATTCACCTGGGAAGATTTATACTATACTTTGAGAGATTATTAGATGAGCAAATTTATAGTGAGGAAACTTACAGCTTAGAAACAATTCAATGGCGTATATAAAGTTCCCAATCTACATCAGGTCCGCGTGGGAACTGTAGCTCAAATCTTGTCCTAATTCTAAAAGTTTTATGTCTATCAGTAGGGCGTATTTGAGTCGAAGATGATTATCAATAAAAAAATCACTTAAGTAATTAAATAGGTAACTTGGCAATGTGGGAGTCAGTAATGTCCTTTCATAAAATTTCACAACAATCAAAATATGTCCAATGCTGTTCAATGTTGAATCAATTGTGGACTTCTCTATCCTGTTGTCTGATGATACTCTGAACTGAAACAATTACTTTGCTCACCCGCGACCTTATGATAGTTAGGTACGTTTATGGAGAGAGTTTATTTGTGTGTGTTCGTACAGTGTGGAGGTGGAGGAACTGCATGAACACGCATTTCTTGCATAAACGTAACTATCGTAAGGTTGTGGGTGAGCAAGTAATTGTTTCAGTTCATTAATATGGACCTCCGTAAAGTAACGCCTGATTCTATAAATTATTTGACGATATTCTTTTATTCCAGCCAACATCAGCTCTCGTCTACGTCAAAGAAGAAGACCCGTCCTCCAACGATGTAGAAGACATAGAAAAGCGGTACACTCCAGAGCTGGTGGCTGAGCTTCAGTCAGCGAAAGCTGATGCCTTGCTCCTGTACACGGAGTTCACGGCTCAGGCTGGTAGTGACCTGAAGATGTTCCTCAAGGAGATGGCTGGTCTGATGGAGGAGACCACAAACATTTTGGAGGGAACCAGCGCTGTAAGTATATTTAGATCCATATAGGTTTCCTTATTCTTGATTGACTCTTGATCGATTCAAAGATCAATTTAGTCTATAATAAGCACTTGAATGTCGAAAAATCTATTACCGGTTCAGAAAAACGCTATTGAGAAGAATCCGGCGAGAAACTTAAATAGGTATATTTTTCAAAACAGGTCTACATAAGTACAATCTAAATTTAAAAATTGTAAGTATTTGAAATTAAAATTAAGGTATGTATTGAAGTTTACCATAAGTTTTACGGCGGAGGCAAATATCGTAAGGAAACATGTGCAGGCTGCGCGTGCACACCCTGCTAGGAAATCAATGGTATGTGAGAATTTCCCAATCTGCACTGGGCCTTTGTGGGAACTATAAACCTGCATAGGTTTCCACACGATGTTTACCTTCACCGTAAAGCTCATAGTGAATTTCAAATGTTTCGCACATAAATTTAGAAAAGCTCAGAGGTGTGAGCAAGGACACTAACCCACGACACGACTATCCTATCATCCAATGAAATACTCAATCTAGTAATCGGTTCAAAATCCGCACAAAGCGGTTTCGCTCTTTCATCATCAACCGCACTGCTAAGGAGAGGAATACCCTGACTGCGACTGTGTTCCCTGAACACTAGAATTCGGTGCTTTCAAGTCTAAGGTGAATGAGCAATTACTAGGCAAGCGTGTTTCATCGTAGGCCTCATCTTCGCTTTCCATCAGGTTTGATAGTGGTCAAACGCAAGCCTATATTGTTTAAAAAACAAATGTTAGCTCCATGCACCTTGTGATGTGATCTAGGACTTAACATTCATGAATCTGTATGCTTTAGTATGCCTCTTGAGCATACCTATTACCTATGTTGATACAGAACAATCTATTTTATTCTGTCAAGCTTTGATTAATAAAGTATATGGTTTTAAAAAATAAATAAACAGAACAATCTTAGTAAAGACTGGCGTGTGAACAAATAGGTCATCAACGTATATCCGACACAACACCGCATGACGTACGACCGCATCGCTCTGGACGGCGCGTGCGCTGGTAAAGGTGCGTTCACAAAGAAATTGCATAGTCTTGAGGGTTCCATACCCAAAGGGTGACAATAAGAACCCTGTTACTGTCGTTACGCTGATCGCCTGTCTGTCTCTCTCCAACAGGATTGTATCGCAAGAACCTTATTAAATAGACAGCTGAAATTTATACATCATGACTATGATTAAAAATTAAGAGGGGTTACTACCCCATACAATTCGCGTTTGGCAGCCGCCGTGACGTGTGACTCCGGGAAGAAGGGCTACGGATTAGCCCGAAACATGTCAAGTTATACTCGTTACAAGACGTGAGCGATCCGTATATTTTCACTATGAGTGAGTCTCATGGTAGTTTCATGTTTAAAAGGAATATGACCAGTTAGGAATATGACGAATCAGGAACAAATCGTCTCTTGTGGATGCACCTCAATGATACTTTAATGGCCGCAAATTGGCCGCTTCACTTACAGCTTTGATCTAAATGATCCAATGCAACGATTGTTCCATTATACGGAGTAATACCACCAATACCACCATTGTGGCTTCATTGACTTCCTTGACATCATGTGCATACCTTACTGATATCGTCAGCACTATATAAAGCTACATAAATTTAACTTATAAGGTTTCTGTAACTAAAGGGTGACAATCATCATCATCACCATCAATATAAGAGAGCCCAGCTCTTGTCGGTAGAGTAATCGCCATTTCTGTTCGGTTCTCTGCCAACGTTTACAAATAATTTATAAAAAATTACTTTACTCACCCGCGACCTAATAGCGCTGTCGCGAAAGCAAAGTAATTGTTTCAGTTCATTAATTATGATATTGTCTGATGATAATAAAACATGCAACTGTTTATTTACACGTTCGTTAACAGAATGTCGCTCATCCCGCGATACGAGCCAATCGAAATCATTGATAAGAATAAAGATTAATCACTCGCACTAATTACGTAACGGTTTATTTACGTTACGCTTGTCCTACGCGTGTTCTGAGAAATCACTCCTCTTGTCTACCATCTAATTCCGTCGCTTCATTTGGCAATAGGCATCCAATAAATTATAATCATTCAAGCGGAGTCAGAAGTAATCAGTAGTCGCCTTGATATACTATGACGAAGGTGGGTCTGTCGCACTCAAGGATCTTATTCATTATCATAATCATTTCAGCCGTATGACGGCCACTGCTGGACATAGGCCTCCCTCATTGACGCCCAATCGATACGGTTGGAAGCGACTTGCATCCACCCTGAACCTGCGGCATTCACCAAATTGTCTGTTCATCTCGTTGGTGGACGTCGCTCGCTGCGCTTGCCAGTCCGTGGTCTCCATTCGCGAACTTTTGGGCCCCAACGGCCATCTGCTCTGCGTGTGATAAGGCCTGCCCATTGCCATTACAACGAGCTAATCCGTTTGGCTATGTCGGTGATCCCTGTTCTTCTACGGAACTCCTCGATCCTGATTCGATCCCGTAGATCTTATTCACATTAATGAATATTTAACATGGAATAGAAAAACAAGAGGAAAAAGCATGTCAACGGAAAACTGGTCATTAATAAGAGCAACAGAGCATAGTTTTACGTCAAGTTCCTAGTCAAATTTTAATTTGATAATTTGAGTAGCATCTGGCTTGCTGCTAGGTAATATTGTAGAGACATCTACAAGGAGATGGCTACTTTTTTACACGCTTTATTACACGCTTTATATTAGCTTCACCTGTATGTTTGTATGTGTTTGTATGTTTGTATGTTTGTAACCGACTCCTTAGGGCGCGATTTTGACCCACTTCCCGGTTTCCGATTGAGCTGAAATTTTGCACATATGTGTAAATTGAAAGACAATGCAATATTATTGTAACATGGAGCTGATCTGATGATGGAGCTGGATGGTGGCCATAGGAACTATGTAATAAAACAACATAATCCCGTCGAGTTTGGGCTCGTTTGATTCGTCTTGACGAGCACTTTGATCTCAGATGGTAACCAGGGTCTGATGATGGAGCTGGAAGATGGCCAAAGGCACTCCACAATAAAACTACACAACCTCGTCGAGTTTGGGCTCGTTTGATTCGTCTTGACGAGCACTTTGATCCTAGATGGTAACCAGGGTCTGATGATGGAGCTGGAAGATGGCCAAAGGCACTCCACAATAAAACGAAACAACCCCATCGAGTTTGGGCTCGTTTGATTCGTTTTGACGAGTACTTTGGTCCTAGATGGTAACAAGGGTCTGATGATGGAGCTGGAAGGGGGGTAGGTGGCGGGGTGGGGGGGAATGGGGTATGGGGTAAGGGGGTCGGGGGTTTAGAGGGTTGGGGGTTAGGGTGTGGCGGTTGGGGTTAGGAGATGGGGGGGGGGGGTTTACGGGAAATAGGGTGGGGGTGTTGGGGGGTTCGGGGGTAAGTGATTTTGGGGGGTTGTGGGAACTGGGGAGGGGGTAAGAGGCCTAGATGGTAACAAGGGTTTGATGATGGAACTGGAAGGGGGGGGCGGTAGGTGGCGGGGTGGGGGGGGAGGGGTTGGGGGGGCAGGTGGTGGGGTGGGGGAGGGGGGTTCCGGGGGTTTGGGGGGTTCGGTGTTAGGGGGGTTGGGTTTAGGTGGTTCGGGGGTTTGTAAAATGAGGAGGGGGGTAAGGGGGGTTTAGGGGATTGGGGGTAAGGGTGTGGGGTTTGGGGGGGGGTTTGGGGAAATGAGGTGGGGGATGTTGGGGGGTTGGGTTTAGGGGGTTTGGGGGTTGTAGGTGAGGGGGGTAAAGTTAGAAAGAAAAAAAATGCAACTAAAAAATAGAAAATAAATAATAGTTTAAAAAAACTAAAAAACACGCTTTAAAAAATAAAAAATAAATTTTAATAAATTTCAATTCACTATTCTTATAGTGCAGTAAAAAAATCTTAATAAGCAATTATTATATTGTTATATCCAGATCAAAATTTGTAAACAATTCTAAATATTGATAAAATAAATAATAATAGTTTAAAATATTTTATTGTAAAAAAAGCGTGGGGTGCTTTTTAAGATATTATCAAAATGATAATCCTTGACAATTGACACCATGTACCCCACGCTTTTTTTACAATAAAATATTTTAAACTATTATTATTTATTTTATCAATATTTAGAATTGTTTACACATTTTGATCTGGATATAACAATATAATAATTGCTTATTAAGATTTTTTACTGCACTATAAGAATAGTGAATTGAAATTTATTAAAATTTATTTTTTATTTTTTAAAGCGTGTTTTTTAGTTTTTTTTAACTATTATTATAAACAGCTGTCAACGTTAACGTTGCATTAAAAACATCTATGCGAAATCACGGTTGCGATTTCGTGATTTTATTCCAAACAGGTGGGAATCGGGCATTTCTATTTTTCCTTAACCAATTAAGAAATTGTTAATAGGGACTTAAAATTAGTCCGTTTGGCTACGCACTTTTTCAAGCAAAAAAAAACGTAAAAAATCGGACAAGTTTAACAATATTTAACAAGAAGTGAAGGTTGGGGTTTGATACGTTTTTTTATAATAAAGGTTTGAAAAAGTGCTTAACCAAACGGATTTATTGTAACCCCATATTAAAAATTTGTTAAATTGTTACAAGGAAAAATAGAAATGGCCAATTTCGGGATAAAAAATTGTCTATGAGTTATTTCAGACGGGCAGCTAAGTACAAAAGTAAGTCTATATACCAAATTTTATCCAAATCCATTCAGCCGTTTTATTTTGAAGGAGTAACAAAATGTGTCACATGCACGCACGGGATACGTACCCATAAAATTTCGCAGTTATAATAATCAATTAATCATTAAGATAGGATTATTGGGGTGTTTTTAACTACTATATAATTTAGTCTTGTTTTGATAACATACTTAATATATCAGCTATCCGTTATATTCACAATGTATATGTTATATGTACATAATATGTGTGACTAGCAGAATCACTGGAAACATTAGTACGGACGTCACAGTCTAAAATGTTTTCATACGTTCGAATGCAATAATGCGCGGCCTTGCAGTTTATGCACTACTTTATATTTTATGACTTCTAGAGTTATAAACATTGTCTGATCTTTCTGGGCCATTTACACAAAAGAATGGTTGGTCATAGTTTAATGGCGGCTGCGATATTGGGGAAGGTCGGAGTTGGTTAAGTAGAATTAGAATTACTTGTAAAGTTGATGCCAAGTTTTTATGTTTAGTCATGATTCATAGAGATGAAGAACGGAAGCAAATTAAACAATAATGATTATTGTTTTTTTTTTCACAGCCAGGCGAAAATCTCCATTTTAGACATGCCTACGCTGTAGTTGTCAGGACAAATTAATTTCTTAATTTTAATTAAATTCAGATTCAAATTATTCTAATTTTGTCAATCTTATTTGCGTTTTGTTTTTAATGTTCTGATTTTCTTAGATATTTTTAAATTTATAAATAAATATCATAAAATGATTGACACCAATTGACCTAGTCCCAAACTAACCACAACTTGTGCTATGAGTACGAGATAATGGATATACATTAGATAAATACATAATACATCCAAGACTCGCACAAGCATTCATATTTTTTCATACAAATATCTTCTTCGAACGGGGATCGAACCCAGCACCTAAATCATCATAGTCAGGATCTCTAACCACTTGGCTCTGGTCGTCTGGTTTTAATTTTTTCTTCATTGGTATTTTACGACATTTTTAATTTCTTGTGTGTGCACTTATTTTGTTTTCCATAGTACTAACATTTAATTTATTAAGACAAATTACTATCACAGATGCATCTTTGTTATCTGAAATAAATATACATTGATTGATTAACTTGTCTCTATCAATACCATGCTTCTACCACTTTATTTGATTTGTGTACGAGTTGTTCCGCAATTTTCTTTTCGATCTACTTCTTCTTCGATAAGCATAATATCACGGATTTTATATGTAGCGATTCAAGCCCAGTCATCATGGGCATTAAAATTGTGAAGAGCTAAAGACGAAGAAGGAATTCAGTCATTAGAATTTAAAATTTGATTCAGCATTTCAAAGTGTCAAATGGTTAGTAGAAGTTGGTCGTCGAACTTGAATGAATAGATAAAATAATTGATTTGATTAGTGGAATGAAATATTGTTAAAACGCTAACCTTTATCTTGATTGCTGAACTTCATCAGATTTTATTATGCTTTATCGTGAGATTAGTGTCAAGATGGTCATTCAATTTGTAGATGTTAATTATGACAATTATGAAATGCCATTCTTCATTATACGCCAAGAATTACCAAATAATAACTACTCGGATGGGCAGTTACACTGATCTTCTCGTCCGGAATTCCGCAATGTCTGAAACTAACGTCTAACCACAATACATGCCAGTGTTACCATTATGGCTATGAGACGTGGTCCTTGACAGTTAACCTCAGAGGTTAAGAGTCACACAACGAGCTAGCTACGGGAAGAGTTATGCTCGAAGTTTCTTTGCGCTATAGAATCCGGAATACAGAAATTCGCCAATAGTAGATTGTACAACAAGGAACTGAAACAATTACTTTGCTCACCCGCGACCTTAAACCTTGACCTTCCTGGACCTTAAGGTCGCGGGTGAGCAAAGTAATTGTTTCAGTTCATTAATATGGACATCCGCAAAGTAACGCCTGATTCAATAAATTGTTCAACAAGGGACAAAATCAAGCCATAGTGACACGGGATGCTTATGTTTAGTCTCGCGTTAAACACTACTTTTAACTTTGAATTAGAGGGAAAAAACGACGTTTTATTAACCGACTTCAAAAAAAGGAGGAGGTTCTCAATTCGGTTGTATGTTCTTTTTTTTTTTAACGTGGGTTACCTCAGAACTCCGTCATTTATGAACCGATTTGGAAAAATTTTTCGTTGTTTGAAAGCACATGCTTCAAGGTTGGTCCCGTTGTTACCAGAATCCAGTTCTGGTGATGGGATCCATGAGGAATTGAAGAAACTCCTCAAAAATTCAACAGAAATGTATAGCGATTTTAGTATTTTCGGTGACAAATCGAGCATTTGCATTCAGAAAGTATCATGGAACTCTGTAATAAAACGACACAACCCCGTCGAGCATTAAAAATAGAATTTTCAACATAAACTTATTTCGAAGTCAAACTGATGATTTTATCCTACGCATCTATTTTATACAGAAACAAGTAAAAAGCAAAAAATAAAAATTTTTAAATAAAAAATAAAACCTCCTTTAAAAAACATCCAAAAAACTATGAAATAATAATTGAACCAAACCGACCACAATAAGCATGAAAATATCTTTCTTCTAATCTGTTCGAAGTCAGGGTTTACTAATGTTTCGCAAATTACGTTTCCCAAACTGATTAATTTGGCAAATGTTTCATTTCCCAAATGTTTATTTTTTCTGAAACAGTAAACTTTTCAGGATTGTTATAAAACAAACCTAACCTAACCTACAGAATAGTCCTGAAATATATCCTGAATAGTTTACAGTTTCAGAAAAAAGAAACATTTGGGAAATGAAACATTTGCCAAATGAATCAGTTTGGGAAACATAATTTGCCAAACGAAAGTACGCCCATTAACGGCTATCCAATTAATATTCATCATCATCATCATTTTCAGCCGAAAGACGTCCACTGCTGAACATAGGTCTCCCCCAAGGCTCGCCAAACAGATCGGTCCCGCGCCATCCGCATCCAACGCTTTCCCTTAACCTTAACCAGGTCGTCGCTCCATCTTGTTGCAGGCCTACCTACACTGCGTCTTCCGGTCTCACTAACATTATAAACAAAATGCGTTTGTTTGTTACTCTTTCACGCTCAAAATGATGAAATTTGGAACACAGATAGTTTAGAACTTAGATTAACATGTAGGATACTTTATATCCCGGAAAATTGCATAGTTCCCGCGGATATATAAATGAATTCTTCGCAGACGCAGTCGCGGGAAATAGCAATAATCTTGGAAATGCAAGATCAAACTTAAGCATTCAAGTCACTCACTGGCATTCACTTACTTTCCAACAATCTGACCTGAATGTAAGTAACAGTTAGATAATATTTAGCGTAACATATAAAATGTTAATGGCGGAGATAAACGTCGATTAAGTGAAGTAATTGACCTTGGATCGAGGTCGGCCATAATGCAACGTAACTGCATTTCTCGAGAGCATTATTTGCGACAATAGATCGCAAGATAACACCGAATTTTGATTTTATTCTACGTCCACTGCAAAGATTTTTTTTTTCAATTATGAATTAGCATGCACGGGATTTTTTTTATAATTATACTAGCTGTGGCCCGCGACTCCGTCTAAAAATAGGGGTATAAAAATTGCCTACGACCTGTTCTCAGACCTACCAAATATGGACAAAAAGTTTCGTAAAAATCGGTCAAGCCGTTTCGGAGGAGTTCGATAATAAACACCGTGACACGAGATTTTAATAATATCACTCTGTTTATATTAGTTAAGTTGACCCATATATGTATGTACCTATAATAGTTAGTAGTATAATTTTTTTTTTTTTTGTTTTTTTAATGTTTTAATATTTGATAGGATGAGTTTTGGAACTGAAACAATTACTTTGCTCACCCGCGGACTTTATGTATGATACTACGTTTATGCAAGAAATGGGTCTCGCGTCAGTGCAGTGCTATTTGTGTGTGTTCGTACAGTGCGGAGGTGGAGGAACTGCATGAACACGCATTTCTTGCATAAACGTAACTATCGTAAGGTCGCGCGTGAGCAAAGTAATTGTTTCAGTTCATTGATGGACCTCCGCAAAGTAACGTCTGATTCAATAAACTAGTTTTGGTTACATAAATAAATAAAATATTGGATGTTTATGATTATGACGAAACCTACACATACATGTGAAGAAATTCAATGGCATATGAAATTCTTAATCCACACTGGACCCGCGTGGGAACTACGGCCCAGTGGGACTCATCTAATCTGGGGTGATGATGATGAATGAAAATATTTCAGTGTATGATTTAATCTATACATATAAAATCCTTTGTCCTGACTGACGGATCAACGCACAGCCTAAACCGCTGATCGTAGAGACCTGAAACTTGGAGGGTGTGTTCTTTGTATGACGTAGGCATCCGATAAGAAAGGATTTTTCGTAGTTCTACTCCTAAGGGGGTAAAAAAGGGGGGCAAAGTTTGTATGGGACAACGTGATTCCTTGGTCCAATCTACTTCAAATTTTGCATAAACATTCTTTAACAGAATTGATGGAAGACCTGTTTCGTATTTTATTGAAATTCATCCCTTGACGGGGTTAAAAAGGAGTAGAAAGTTATTTTGGGGGTGATTTGCTTCGAAGATGATATCAATACTCCTTAGTGCTTTTGATTTAAATTACATTTTATTTTGACACATGTTTGAATACTCGATCCGAAGACACGGCTTCATAGGAACGTAGAGTTCGAAATTTGAAATGGTAAGGACTAGACATCTCGGTTAAGCCGCGTTTTCACTTAGTGTTCTGAACAAACATTTATTGAGTATTCAAACATCATTGTTGAACTCGCATAAAAAGCTTGGTGCAATGCAAATACATATAAAATGCTTTGTCCTGAGGTCCTAAATGGCTGACTGGCGGATTAACGCACAGCCTAAACCGCTGTATGTAGGGACCTGAAACTTGGAGGATGTGTTCTTTGTATGACGTAGGCATCCGATAAGAAAGAAGTTTCCGGAATTCCCACGGGATAAGGAATATACGGGATGTATATATTTCATCAATCAAGAGTGATCCTATCTATCCCCATAACGAAGATAAACTGTTCAAATTGGGCATGCAAGTAGACTATTAGAATAGGTATAAAGCTAATTTCAATAATTTTCAAAATTCCCACGGGATAAGGATAAATCAGGATTTATATACTCAAATCAACTGGATCCTATCTCCGTAACTACAATTACTAAACTTTTCAAATTCAGTATAAACGTAAATGGTCATACATACCAGCAAAAAAACTTATTGCAGGATTTTTGGAAAATCCTGTGGGATAGATAATCTCTGAAACTTCCGAGCCGATTAAAAAAAGAACTTTTACCAGTAAAAAGTTACACTATCCTTTATTGACATAGGCTACTTTTTCCGGGAAAATGCAAAATTCCCAAGGGATCGAAAAAAAATTCAACTTCGGAGCTCATTTTAAAATGTCTTTCACCAATAGAAAAGATTCACTGTCCTTTATTAACATAGGATGCTATTTTCCGGATAAATGCAAAATTCCCGCGGTATAGAAAATAGTAAATTTAACTTCGGGGCTGAGTTTAAAAAAAATTACCAATAAAAGCTACACTATCCTTTATTGGTATAGGCTAGGCTACCTACTATTTATTCGGTAAAATGCAAAATTCCCGTGGGATAGAAAGAAGTGAATATCACTTGAGGGCTGATTTGAAAATTTCTTTCACCAATAGGAAGCTACACCAACCATTATTTACAACCTCCGTGAAAAAGCAAAATTCCCACGGGAATAAAATAAGTGAATTCAACTATGGGGCTGATTTTAAAACTTCTTTTACCGCTAGAAAGCTACACCTTTAAGGACATAGGCTACTTTTTCTCGGGGAAAATGTAAAATTCCCGCGGGATAAAAATAAGCGAAAATTTGCATAGAATAAGGACAAATTTGTTGAAATTCCCACGGGATAGAGAATAAACGGGATTTATAATATTCACTAACTGATACTGATGATGATGAAATGATGAAATGATAATAATGATGGATGTTGCCGTTGCCGGATTTTTGTTTTATACAATGAAAGAGATGAAGAAGCTTTACCACAAATTGGAATTCTACGCGGACGAAGTCGCGGGCAAAAGCTAGTGTAGGTATATAATTCTGCCGTCGTAAGAAAAAGGGGCACAACTAGTATTTTTTGTGAAACAGAAAGAGCCTAAGTGCACACTTATTCTTTGTAAACTTATGCTGTTTCTGTTTTGAGCAAGTTTGCAGTTGTGCCCTTTATAAATACGACGGCAGAATTGGTCTTGATCAAAAGCGAAACGTAATTAAACACCGCGTAAAGGAACAAATTAATAAACTAAAATAAGTCAAAAGGCAACTTTTAAGAAACTCCTATTCCGGAATGAGTAACCCAATATACAGGAACATCAAACGATGCATGCGTTGCATTCGGTTGCATCAACGACGAAGCGCTCCCATGCAAACGTAATGCATGGCAGATTGTACGAATGCTCGTTGACCTGGTATTTACGGCTTTGTAATCCTATACGGACTTATGGAAGATAGCTTTGGTATTTGGCAGCGATTCTATTAATCTACATAGCTATAGGCGAGCCGCATACAAACGGTGTACTACTGCTCAAGTAGGTAGTAAACATACTTTAACAAAATATCATACATGTACAGGGTTATTTGTAATTCACTAGCATCCTTTTAAACCTAAACTCCTACCACTTAAACAAATGTTTTTTGTTTTACGGCTTTTGTCATAACTTAATATTTTTGGTGTAATAACGTTTTGAAAATTTGAGATTATAGTGAGATTATTTGTATGGGATAACGGTGCTTCATTTTAAAAAGTCGTAAAACAAAAACATTTGTTTGAGTGATAGGAATTCAAAGTTAAGAGGATGTCAGTGAATTACAAATAACCCTGTATAGGTAAAAAACTAAAGAAAGGATCAACTTACGTGTAGTATAACGTGTTCGTATTACAAGTTGACGTTTCAATTTAGAATAACCTAAACTACAAATTTCATTTTTAATATAAAGTTTTTGCTGGCTGTAAGTAAAAGTACCTACAGCCAGCAAAAACCATATATGAAAAATTAAATGAAAAAGAAACCGGTTGTCTGTTAAGTCGGTCGCCGCTCCCTTGCAACTGGCCTTCGCCGCTCTCTTGCAACTGGCCCTCGCCGCTCTGTACGTACCGTTACGTACATGAACGTTGCATGGGGTCATCCTTTTTCGTGGATGCAGCCGGCGTTCATCGATTTATTAGACGTTGTCACGTCAAAAAGGTCACGGTCTAACAAAAAGGTCTTAACTGTATGTACTTACATTGCCATCTAGCTTACATTATGTATGTAGGTACTCATAACTATTACACTAAACGGGATTTGTCACGGAATCAATATTTACCTCGACGTTTCAGCCACATGCCACGTTCCAGTGGCCGTGGTCACGAGTTGACAGCTGTGTAGGATGTCGCGTTCGTTTAACCGAGTTCTTTCGAACTACCCGCACTTGATAACGAAAGTTTAAAGCAGTATATTTTATGAAAAATAAGATTTTAATCTCAAAATGCTCGCCAAGTACTATAACTTACCATCGGATTAAATATGGATATTTGAAAATAATATAGTAATATTTTTTTCACTTTTAAAGAAATGGTTACCATAGTAATTGCTTGTGGTGATGATGACTAACTTTTAAACGATTATAACTCAAATAGTTTCTTAGGTGACAAGACATAGTATTCTTACAGTAGTACCTTTCATAATGATGTATGTAAATTTCAAGTCAATCGGAGAAGCCCTTGAAGAGTCTCTTCAGCGGAGACAATCCTGGCTGGACCACTAGAATTTCACTTCCAGATCCATTTAACGTATTTATTACTATTTATGCTATGAGTTATTTTCATCATTCATCATTTTGCCTGAAACAAATGAATAAATAGGTACCTAATGTGTTATTATTTTATTATGTGTAGTTGGGTCTCTCTCTGGGCAATTTCGTAATTTCTATTTTCTAGTTGCTCTGTCATCTTATCGAACGATTTTATTTTGTAAACTATAAGATATCGCCATCATTATCGTATCACAACCGAACGCCGATGCGCGTCATGCACGTCGTAAGACGTTGCCTTGACAGTGACGGGCATTCGCACCCGTGGAGCCACAAAAGTACCGAGTTTTTGTTTAACTGAATAAGTTCTAGTTAAGGGAAAAACGATAACAGACCATTTTACCAGAATTGTAATGGGCTGCTGGAAAATATATCTCGATTTAGTATTTAGTTCAGTTTATTAGTGTCCAAATCCAAGTTTAACGGCTAAATCGTGATTCTAATGTTTTAGGATTGATATTTTACATTTCTTATATTGTAATAATTATTCAAATCATCATCATCATCCCAGCCTATATACGTCCCACTGCAGGGCACAGGCCTCCTCTCAGAATGAGAGAGGCTTAGGCCGTAGTTCCCACGCGGGCCCAGTGCGGATTGGGGACTTCACATGCACCATTGAATTTCTTCTCAGGTGTATGCAGGTTTCCTTTTCCTTCACCGTAAAGTTCAAATATGCAATAAAAATTATATATTTTTAATAAAGAAAATGTGGTTACAGAGTTGGTAGGTAAATAACAATAATATGTTGGCATGTAATATCCCATGCGAGGGTTGGGAAGATCTCGCGAAACAGAGACCAGAATCGCGCAGCTCTGTGAATAAGGCTGTTACAGATTTTGAAACGCATCGCTTAGAGCACCTGGATGCCAAACGCCTTATTATAAAGACCCGTCCGAGACCTACCTACACTTACACATATAATGATAGTGGTCAATTACATTACGCACTTTGTAATAGAACCTTCAAAACAAAGTTTGGGTTTGCCAGCCATATTCGGGCACACATGTAACAAATGAGCTTAAGGGTCGCCTTTGTCGGACACGACATGAAGACGTCAGGTATATAATAAAACCTAGATCCTGAAATTAATGTGTAATACGAGTATGTATACTCGACCAAATTGATCTTTATCAATCTAAGGTTCAGTATCAGTAATACGAATTAAAAAATTAATGACTATTTAGTAAGACTTGAAGGTTATGAAGTCAGAACCTTAGTTTAATGCTCACTCATCAAACCAAGGTGTAGTGATGTACATATTTACCCAAACATGTGCGTAATCATTCTCGTCCTTTCAGCCAGTAGTAAACGCTGGTTTAGCGGCCGCAAAACGCAATGAGGTCACCCGTCGACTATAATTACTGACGAGTTTAGTGAATGGCGTTCAAAATTATTTAATATCACAACATAGGTAATGTATATGTTATTATATTTGCGGGAGTGACGGAAACACCGGCTATTTTGGTGCAAGTAAACCTTGAATGTTTAGTTTATCGGACCTAACGGTTTATGGAAGCCTCGCAAAATTTAAATTTTGGCAGAATTTACAAGATAAGGTTTTACAAAATACTATTTTAAATCATCGCGATATTTACTCATGATTAGTGTTGAACAAAATATTGAACATGATTGAAAGGATTATTGGTTTTAGCTGTGACAACTTGTGTTATGCTTCTTGTCCATCTCACACTCAGTTCCCGGAAAGTGTATTCTTCTACTCAAAAAACTTTGCAAAGCGGGCTCAAAATAATGAAAAATTGTGTATGTATTCTATAAATAAACATGTAATACTCTATTGTATTGGAAAACGGAGATCAAGAAGGACATTACATGTTCAGATTGGGGATGTCTTGAAGAAGGGTCAGGTCAAGAGTACCCGAAACCGGCGAGCATGTATGAAAAGACTAATGAGTGTTGTGGAAGCGAAAGATGTATGTCAGGATCGTAGCAGGTGGAAACAAATAGTCTCTGCCTATCCCTTTGCTGGGAAGGAGGCGTGATTAGTATGTAATATTCTAGTGCACCTCTTTGTCTTGGCTCTAACTGCCTACAATTGGCTGCGCATTTAAGGTCGGATTTGAAAACTATCGTTGGGTGGCACGCAGTCCTTTGCCACACTGCTGGTTACCCTGTCTCGCCGTGTATATGTTGCCCCGGCAACCTCCCCAGGCACCACCGGAACTAAAACATACCAACCCTAGGCGCTGGCTGATGATCGCTCGCTAGGCCTCCCCCCGGCGGGCTTAATCTCGCCGCGCCACGAAGGGAGAACACCATGACGAGACCAACAGAGCCGCAGCCCTAACCCCAAAGACCTGACCATTTTAATGGCCAGCATTGACACCACCGCAGGGGGTCCCTATTGGCATGTGTGACGACAACTCCAGAGGTTGCATTGTCTATAAGTCTTCGCACACTTATCAATTCCACACCACTACGGCACGTACTCAACTCAAACTTTCGGTTGAATAGTCAACTAGATAATCCACCACTAACCACCAATGGTCACTAGTAGACAACGTGGTGTCATCGATTGGGCAATGCGTAGTCAACTGGGTTAGCTCGTCTTCTAATGTACTATGTCCGTCAGTCGCAAGCGCGTAGTCGCCGGGGGGCTGACATAATATTGGCATCGCATGGCAAATGGATTCAAGTTGACCTAAAGTACGACGCGTAGTCCACGCGTAGAACATGCATCGTACACTACCTTTTAAATTTTGAAAATTTATACTGTAGGAAGTATGGAATAAGGTTTAAATTTAAAAATTTAACTTTGAGTCGAGTGACTCTTGGGTTGTTATAGTGTGCGAAGACCATGAACCGTCGAGTTAATCACACTAGACGCTCTGTCTTCAATATCCTCTTGTTTCTTCCAGCCACCAGCCTGCCGCTCCACGTTCGACGACAAGGTCGCTGAGGCTATCCACGCCGCCCGTCGTGCAGCCAGCTTCAGTGCTGAGAACCATCACAAGTTCCTGCTCGGGCATATGATAGTGTTCCGCATGCACCTTAATAAGGTAACTTATACATACTTAATGAAAATAAATCCAAAGTCACCTCCTTCCAAGCTGTCTCCATCGTCCATAGGGACTTGAGACACCGCGGGAGTCATTTTAGACCCTGGTCTTTCTGGTCCACTATACGCGGAGAGCGGCTCGTCGTCCGCGGTGTACAATAGCTGTGTTCGTGAATGTTCGGGACTGGTCCTTCTCGCCTACCGTGTGTGACGTCCATCCGTTAGTGGGCGAGAACGACGAGTCCCAAACGATCAAGGCCTTAATTAGACCAAAGGTTCATATAACGTTTTTTTACTTCTGAGGGGCTCAGAAGAGTGTCTTATCACTCTGACGCATTAGTCGTACCCAGTGTATATGTGACAGGAAACTAATGTGTAATAGCTGAGAAAACGCTAGTGAACTACCTAATACGGCCTGAAGGTCTGCATTCACCATTTCTTTCTATTTTTAGGGTTCCGTAGCCAAATGGCAAAAAACGGAACCCTTATGGATTCGTCATGTCTGTCTGTCTGTCTGTCCGTCCGTATGCCACAGCCACTTTTTTCCGAAACTATAAGAACTATGCTGTTGAAACTTGGTAAGTCGATGTATTCTGTGAACCGCATTAAGATTTTCACACAAAAATAGAAAAAAAAAACAATAAATTTTGGGGGTTCCCCTCCCCATAGGTACAGAACTGAAACTCAAAATTTTTTTTTTCATCAAACCCATACGTGTGGTGGGGAATGTATCTATGGATAGGTCTTCAAAAATGATATTGAGGTTTCTAATATCATTTGTTTTCTAAACTGAATAGTTTGCGCGAGAGACACTTGCACCCTTTAACTTCTAAAAAAAGAGAATGATAAAACTAAAAAATATATGATGTTGTACATGTAAACATCCACCGAAAATTGGTTTGAACGAGATCTAGTAAGTAGTTTTTTTTAATACGATAAATCGTAAACTGCAATTTTTTATAGATAATGGTACGGAACCCTTCGTGCGCGAGTCCGATTCGCACTTGGCCGGTTTTTTTATCATGGATCATATGACCTTAGGAAGTAGTGAAAATTATTGTGATCCCAGCTAGACAATAAGGCATGTCTGAACATGTTGTTGATTTGTCGTTAGGCGTTGCCAAATTTTTGTGTGAGTTACAAGACAGCAGCAATTCCACCGTCATCACTGATATGATTATGTGCCAACGTACATTATTAATGCTTTCAGAGCGAGGACTACATCAACAAGTGCGACAGGGTGTTTAAAGACTGCGGATTAGCTTGTGAGGTAAGGAAAT
The DNA here is from genome assembly GCA_947859365.1 of Archips crataeganus. Classification (NCBI taxonomy): domain Eukaryota; kingdom Metazoa; phylum Arthropoda; class Insecta; order Lepidoptera; family Tortricidae; genus Archips; species Archips crataeganus. The sequence continues at coordinate 2,037,009 of OX402054.1, read as the reverse complement.
ACATTACTGCAGAAGTAGGGAAAAAGTAATGCAGGCCTATCATATAGCTGAACCATTTAAGGGCCGGCGCGCCCACTGACGGCATGGCACGGCGTGGCATTTTATTACTATCAAGTTATTTTGAATCTTATTTCAATGAGTTTAGAATTCATGTTACTTTATTGGTAATGCGTTGCGTCGGCCCTCAGGACGTCGCGGCATCGTGGTATCGAAATAAAATAACATAAATTCTAAAGTCATTGAAATAAGATTCGAAATAACTTGATAGTAATAAAATGCCACGCCGTGCCATGCCGTCAGCACATGAATAAATACGGTGCAGAATAAAAAGTTCAATCAACGTCGCGCACGCATTACACTGCTACACGCACAACATATGTGTGCGTAACCTGTCACAGACAAGACGGGGGGGGGGCGTGCACCGGCGCCCGCTCGGAGACAAACCGATTTGAACTAGCTCAGTGAGTAGACAAAGTTCAGGTGTGCCGCTAGCGACGACGCGACCGTTTAGCGTTTAGCTACATAGTTCGGGTATTCGGTTGTTTTTAAAGATGCCTACCTGTTGTAGTGTTTGTAGATATACAGATATTAGATACTTAGGTACTTGTTTGAATAAAATATTTTGATTTTTAATTTTTGTTTTTACCGAGCGACAACCCTATGATAATAGGTAAGAATTTCGAGCTCTGTTCGACAGCTTATATTCTGTTCCGCTTATCTATTCTTGTGCCTGTACCGCGCGGACGAACACATTTAAACGGTTTACCAATAGTACAGTTCAAAATTTTTGAAAATAGAGCTCCATCGATACTCTCGATCATTCCTCCCAATGTCGAGGTTGAAAAAGCAACTAGCGGTTGAACGTTGTTCGGTAGCTTCGGAATAGTCTGACGATCAATAAATCCAAATTCGCGAAATACTACTATTTCTAAGACTATTAGTGCTTTCATTTCTACACAGCGAATAATAATACCTAATGATAATATAATAGACTAAAAAAATATTCCATTAACTTCAAATTGATCAAAATCGATAACTACTAATTTTATTATTCTACTGCCGAAACTTAGGATAAGAATTTGTTGTTAATATACAGCACTATTCAAATAATTCAATTAAAAATACAAATTGGAAAAAAACTAAGTATCTTCCATGCGGTCCCGGTCATGAATGAATGAGAGGGACGGTATACATAATTTTTTTGAGTAGCCCCTTGAACTCAAGATGTTTAAAAAAAACTTTAAGCTTAAGGAAATATTTCGGAACATACTCTAACGCACCTGTGCCACCCTTAGTGTTGCGGGTGTCCATGGGCGGCGGTGATTGCTTCCCATCAGGTGACCCGCATGCTTGTTTTCCCGCTTTCAATAAAAAAAAGGATAGCCTATTTTTTTTAAAAGGAATAGATTGACTATACTTTCATTGGAATGTTGCAAGTATACTGACATCGTGGTTCGTTGGGTATGCGCCCGAATATTTTATTAAATAACTAGCTGTTACCCGAGACTCCGTCTGCGAAGGATAGGGTATAAAAAATAGCCTATGACCTATTCTCAGACCTACCATAGACAAAAAGTTTCATATAAATCGGTCAAGCCGTTTCTGAGGAGTTCGATAACAAACACCCACACGAGATTTTTTTTATATATTAGATAAGATAAGATAGATAATGTATTAGTCGGGGTTTGTTATTTGTCTGACGTGTCGTGGCGTGACGCGTCAGAAAGATAGCGATTTCATCCTTTTAAGGTTAGATTTATATTTTTCTGATGTAAAGAGACGTGTCTGATGTTAAATATAATCACACCCATACTTTTCTTATGCATGACGACAAAACACATTAGACAAGTGTGCCGTCAGCTAACACAAGTTGTTGTTAAAGCCCTTGCGGGCTAATAAATCATTTATGTTTTTCATCAAAATTATACGGTCTAGTTCGTAAACAGAAAAAAACGACCAAGGTGACCGATTTTCATAAGAATCCAAGGTCTAATATTTTAATAATAATT
>OX402054.1:0-7500 GCA_947859365.1 Archips crataeganus | reverse complement strand
TTAGGTTAGGTTAGGTTAGGTTAGGTTAGGTTAGGTTAGGTTAGGTTAGGTTAGGTTAGGTTAGGTTAGGTTAGGTTAGGTTAGGTTAGGTTAGGTTAGGTTAGGTTAGGTTAGGTTAGGTTAGGTTAGGTTAGGTTAGGTTAGGTTAGGTTAGGTTAGGTTAGGTTAGGTTAGGTTAGGTTAGGTTAGGTTAGGTTAGGTTAGGTTAGGTTAGGTTAGGTTAGGTTAGGTTAGGTTAGGTTAGGTTAGGTTAGGTTAGGTTAGGTTAGGTTAGGTTAGGTTAGGTTAGGTTAGGTTAGGTTAGGTTAGGTTAGGTTAGGTTAGGTTAGGTTAGGTTAGGTTAGGTTAGGTTAGGTTAGGTTAGGTTAGGTTAGGTTAGGTTAGGTTAGGTTAGGTTAGGTTAGGTTAGGTTAGGTTAGGTTAGGTTAGGTTAGGTTAGGTTAGGTTAGGTTAGGTTAGGTTAGGTTAGGTTAGGTTAGGTTAGGTTAGGTTAGGTTAGGTTAGGTTAGGTTAGGTTAGGTTAGGTTAGGTTAGGTTAGGTTAGGTTAGGTTAGGTTAGGTTAGGTTAGGTTAGGTTAGGTTAGGTTAGGTTAGGTTAGGTTAGGTTAGGTTAGGTTAGGTTAGGTTAGGTTAGGTTAGGTTAGGTTAGGTTAGGTTAGGTTAGGTTAGGTTAGGTTAGGTTAGGTTAGGTTAGGTTAGGTTAGGTTAGGTTAGGTTAGGTTAGGTTAGGTTAGGTTAGGTTAGGTTAGGTTAGGTTAGGTTAGGTTAGGTTAGGTTAGGTTAGGTTAGGTTAGGTTAGGTTAGGTTAGGTTAGGTTAGGTTAGGTTAGGTTAGGTTAGGTTAGGTTAGGTTAGGTTAGGTTAGGTTAGGTTAGGTTAGGTTAGGTTAGGTTAGGTTAGGTTAGGTTAGGTTAGGTTAGGTTAGGTTAGGTTAGGTTAGGTTAGGTTAGGTTAGGTTAGGTTAGGTTAGGTTAGGTTAGGTTAGGTTAGGTTAGGTTAGGTTAGGTTAGGTTAGGTTAGGTTAGGTTAGGTTAGGTTAGGTTAGGTTAGGTTAGGTTAGGTTAGGTTAGGTTAGGTTAGGTTAGGTTAGGTTAGGTTAGGTTAGGTTAGGTTAGGTTAGGTTAGGTTAGGTTAGGTTAGGTTAGGTTAGGTTAGGTTAGGTTAGGTTAGGTTAGGTTAGGTTAGGTTAGGTTAGGTTAGGTTAGGTTAGGTTAGGTTAGGTTAGGTTAGGTTAGGTTAGGTTAGGTTAGGTTAGGTTAGGTTAGGTTAGGTTAGGTTAGGTTAGGTTAGGTTAGGTTAGGTTAGGTTAGGTTAGGTTAGGTTAGGTTAGGTTAGGTTAGGTTAGGTTAGGTTAGGTTAGGTTAGGTTAGGTTAGGTTAGGTTAGGTTAGGTTAGGTTAGGTTAGGTTAGGTTAGGTTAGGTTAGGTTAGGTTAGGTTAGGTTAGGTTAGGTTAGGTTAGGTTAGGTTAGGTTAGGTTAGGTTAGGTTAGGTTAGGTTAGGTTAGGTTAGGTTAGGTTAGGTTAGGTTAGGTTAGGTTAGGTTAGGTTAGGTTAGGTTAGGTTAGGTTAGGTTAGGTTAGGTTAGGTTAGGTTAGGTTAGGTTAGGTTAGGTTAGGTTAGGTTAGGTTAGGTTAGGTTAGGTTAGGTTAGGTTAGGTTAGGTTAGGTTAGGTTAGGTTAGGTTAGGTTAGGTTAGGTTAGGTTAGGTTAGGTTAGGTTAGGTTAGGTTAGGTTAGGTTAGGTTAGGTTAGGTTAGGTTAGGTTAGGTTAGGTTAGGTTAGGTTAGGTTAGGTTAGGTTAGGTTAGGTTAGGTTAGGTTAGGTTAGGTTAGGTTAGGTTAGGTTAGGTTAGGTTAGGTTAGGTTAGGTTAGGTTAGGTTAGGTTAGGTTAGGTTAGGTTAGGTTAGGTTAGGTTAGGTTAGGTTAGGTTAGGTTAGGTTAGGTTAGGTTAGGTTAGGTTAGGTTAGGTTAGGTTAGGTTAGGTTAGGTTAGGTTAGGTTAGGTTAGGTTAGGTTAGGTTAGGTTAGGTTAGGTTAGGTTAGGTTAGGTTAGGTTAGGTTAGGTTAGGTTAGGTTAGGTTAGGTTAGGTTAGGTTAGGTTAGGTTAGGTTAGGTTAGGTTAGGTTAGGTTAGGTTAGGTTAGGTTAGGTTAGGTTAGGTTAGGTTAGGTTAGGTTAGGTTAGGTTAGGTTAGGTTAGGTTAGGTTAGGTTAGGTTAGGTTAGGTTAGGTTAGGTTAGGTTAGGTTAGGTTAGGTTAGGTTAGGTTAGGTTAGGTTAGGTTAGGTTAGGTTAGGTTAGGTTAGGTTAGGTTAGGTTAGGTTAGGTTAGGTTAGGTTAGGTTAGGTTAGGTTAGGTTAGGTTAGGTTAGGTTAGGTTAGGTTAGGTTAGGTTAGGTTAGGTTAGGTTAGGTTAGGTTAGGTTAGGTTAGGTTAGGTTAGGTTAGGTTAGGTTAGGTTAGGTTAGGTTAGGTTAGGTTAGGTTAGGTTAGGTTAGGTTAGGTTAGGTTAGGTTAGGTTAGGTTAGGTTAGGTTAGGTTAGGTTAGGTTAGGTTAGGTTAGGTTAGGTTAGGTTAGGTTAGGTTAGGTTAGGTTAGGTTAGGTTAGGTTAGGTTAGGTTAGGTTAGGTTAGGTTAGGTTAGGTTAGGTTAGGTTAGGTTAGGTTAGGTTAGGTTAGGTTAGGTTAGGTTAGGTTAGGTTAGGTTAGGTTAGGTTAGGTTAGGTTAGGTTAGGTTAGGTTAGGTTAGGTTAGGTTAGGTTAGGTTAGGTTAGGTTAGGTTAGGTTAGAGGTTAGGTTAGGTTAGGTTAGGTTAGGTTAGGTTAGGTTAGGTTAGGTTAGGTTAGGTTAGGTTAGGTTAGGTTAGGTTAGGTTAGGTTAGGTTAGGTTAGGTTAGGTTAGGTTAGGTTAGGTTAGGTTAGGTTAGGTTAGGTTAGGTTAGGTTAGGTTAGGTTAGGTTAGGTTAGGTTAGGTTAGGTTAGGTTAGGTTAGGTTAGGTTAGGTTAGGTTAGGTTAGGTTAGGTTAGGTTAGGTTAGGTTAGGTTAGGTTAGGTTAGGTTAGGTTAGGTTAGGTTAGGTTAGGTTAGGTTAGGTTAGGTTAGGTTAGGTTAGGTTAGGTTAGGTTAGGTTAGGTTAGGTTAGGTTAGGTTAGGTTAGGTTAGGTTAGGTTAGGTTAGGTTAGGTTAGGTTAGGTTAGGTTAGGTTAGGTTAGGTTAGGTTAGGTTAGGTTAGGTTAGGTTAGGTTAGGTTAGGTTAGGTTAGGTTAGGTTAGGTTAGGTTAGGTTAGGTTAGGTTAGGTTAGGTTAGGTTAGGTTAGGTTAGGTTAGGTTAGGTTAGGTTAGGTTAGGTTAGGTTAGGTTAGGTTAGGTTAGGTTAGGTTAGGTTAGGTTAGGTTAGGTTAGGTTAGGTTAGGTTAGGTTAGGTTAGGTTAGGTTAGGTTAGGTTAGGTTAGGTTAGGTTAGGTTAGGTTAGGTTAGGTTAGGTTAGGTTAGGTTAGGTTAGGTTAGGTTAGGTTAGGTTAGGTTAGGTTAGGTTAGGTTAGGTTAGGTTAGGTTAGGTTAGGTTAGGTTAGGTTAGGTTAGGTTAGGTTAGGTTAGGTTAGGTTAGGTTAGGTTAGGTTAGGTTAGGTTAGGTTAGGTTAGGTTAGGTTAGGTTAGGTTAGGTTAGGTTAGGTTAGGTTAGGTTAGGTTAGGTTAGGTTAGGTTAGGTTAGGTTAGGTTAGGTTAGGTTAGGTTAGGTTAGGTTAGGTTAGGTTAGGTTAGGTTAGGTTAGGTTAGGTTAGGTTAGGTTAGGTTAGGTTAGGTTAGGTTAGGTTAGGTTAGGTTAGGTTAGGTTAGGTTAGGTTAGGTTAGGTTAGGTTAGGTTAGGTTAGGTTAGGTTAGGTTAGGTTAGGTTAGGTTAGGTTAGGTTAGGTTAGGTTAGGTTAGGTTAGGTTAGGTTAGGTTAGGTTAGGTTAGGTTAGGTTAGGTTAGGTTAGGTTAGGTTAGGTTAGGTTAGGTTAGGTTAGGTTAGGTTAGGTTAGGTTAGGTTAGGTTAGGTTAGGTTAGGTTAGGTTAGGTTAGGTTAGGTTAGGTTAGGTTAGGTTAGGTTAGGTTAGGTTAGGTTAGGTTAGGTTAGGTTAGGTTAGGTTAGGTTAGGTTAGGTTAGGTTAGGTTAGGTTAGGTTAGGTTAGGTTAGGTTAGGTTAGGTTAGGTTAGGTTAGGTTAGGTTAGGTTAGGTTAGGTTAGGTTAGGTTAGGTTAGGTTAGGTTAGGTTAGGTTAGGTTAGGTTAGGTTAGGTTAGGTTAGGTTAGGTTAGGTTAGGTTAGGTTAGGTTAGGTTAGGTTAGGTTAGGTTAGGTTAGGTTAGGTTAGGTTAGGTTAGGTTAGGTTAGGTTAGGTTAGGTTAGGTTAGGTTAGGTTAGGTTAGGTTAGGTTAGGTTAGGTTAGGTTAGGTTAGGTTAGGTTAGGTTAGGTTAGGTTAGGTTAGGTTAGGTTAGGTTAGGTTAGGTTAGGTTAGGTTAGGTTAGGTTAGGTTAGGTTAGGTTAGGTTAGGTTAGGTTAGGTTAGGTTAGGTTAGGTTAGGTTAGGTTAGGTTAGGTTAGGTTAGGTTAGGTTAGGTTAGGTTAGGTTAGGTTAGGTTAGGTTAGGTTAGGTTAGGTTAGGTTAGGTTAGGTTAGGTTAGGTTAGGTTAGGTTAGGTTAGGTTAGGTTAGGTTAGGTTAGGTTAGGTTAGGTTAGGTTAGGTTAGGTTAGGTTAGGTTAGGTTAGGTTAGGTTAGGTTAGGTTAGGTTAGGTTAGGTTAGGTTAGGTTAGGTTAGGTTAGGTTAGGTTAGGTTAGGTTAGGTTAGGTTAGGTTAGGTTAGGTTAGGTTAGGTTAGGTTAGGTTAGGTTAGGTTAGGTTAGGTTAGGTTAGGTTAGGTTAGGTTAGGTTAGGTTAGGTTAGGTTAGGTTAGGTTAGGTTAGGTTAGGTTAGGTTAGGTTAGGTTAGGTTAGGTTAGGTTAGGTTAGGTTAGGTTAGGTTAGGTTAGGTTAGGTTAGGTTAGGTTAGGTTAGGTTAGGTTAGGTTAGGTTAGGTTAGGTTAGGTTAGGTTAGGTTAGGTTAGGTTAGGTTAGGTTAGGTTAGGTTAGGTTAGGTTAGGTTAGGTTAGGTTAGGTTAGGTTAGGTTAGGTTAGGTTAGGTTAGGTTAGGTTAGGTTAGGTTAGGTTAGGTTAGGTTAGGTTAGGTTAGGTTAGGTTAGGTTAGGTTAGGTTAGGTTAGGTTAGGTTAGGTTAGGTTAGGTTAGGTTAGGTTAGGTTAGGTTAGGTTAGGTTAGGTTAGGTTAGGTTAGGTTAGGTTAGGTTAGGTTAGGTTAGGTTAGGTTAGGTTAGGTTAGGTTAGGTTAGGTTAGGTTAGGTTAGGTTAGGTTAGGTTAGGTTAGGTTAGGTTAGGTTAGGTTAGGTTAGGTTAGGTTAGGTTAGGTTAGGTTAGGTTAGGTTAGGTTAGGTTAGGTTAGGTTAGGTTAGGTTAGGTTAGGTTAGGTTAGGTTAGGTTAGGTTAGGTTAGGTTAGGTTAGGTTAGGTTAGGTTAGGTTAGGTTAGGTTAGGTTAGGTTAGGTTAGGTTAGGTTAGGTTAGGTTAGGTTAGGTTAGGTTAGGTTAGGTTAGGTTAGGTTAGGTTAGGTTAGGTTAGGTTAGGTTAGGTTAGGTTAGGTTAGGTTAGGTTAGGTTAGGTTAGGTTAGGTTAGGTTAGGTTAGGTTAGGTTAGGTTAGGTTAGGTTAGGTTAGGTTAGGTTAGGTTAGGTTAGGTTAGGTTAGGTTAGGTTAGGTTAGGTTAGGTTAGGTTAGGTTAGGTTAGGTTAGGTTAGGTTAGGTTAGGTTAGGTTAGGTTAGGTTAGGTTAGGTTAGGTTAGGTTAGGTTAGGTTAGGTTAGGTTAGGTTAGGTTAGGTTAGGTTAGGTTAGGTTAGGTTAGGTTAGGTTAGGTTAGGTTAGGTTAGGTTAGGTTAGGTTAGGTTAGGTTAGGTTAGGTTAGGTTAGGTTAGGTTAGGTTAGGTTAGGTTAGGTTAGGTTAGGTTAGGTTAGGTTAGGTTAGGTTAGGTTAGGTTAGGTTAGGTTAGGTTAGGTTAGGTTAGGTTAGGTTAGGTTAGGTTAGGTTAGGTTAGGTTAGGTTAGGTTAGGTTAGGTTAGGTTAGGTTAGGTTAGGTTAGGTTAGGTTAGGTTAGGTTAGGTTAGGTTAGGTTAGGTTAGGTTAGGTTAGGTTAGGTTAGGTTAGGTTAGGTTAGGTTAGGTTAGGTTAGGTTAGGTTAGGTTAGGTTAGGTTAGGTTAGGTTAGGTTAGGTTAGGTTAGGTTAGGTTAGGTTAGGTTAGGTTAGGTTAGGTTAGGTTAGGTTAGGTTAGGTTAGGTTAGGTTAGGTTAGGTTAGGTTAGGTTAGGTTAGGTTAGGTTAGGTTAGGTTAGGTTAGGTTAGGTTAGGTTAGGTTAGGTTAGGTTAGGTTAGGTTAGGTTAGGTTAGGTTAGGTTAGGTTAGGTTAGGTTAGGTTAGGTTAGGTTAGGTTAGGTTAGGTTAGGTTAGGTTAGGTTAGGTTAGGTTAGGTTAGGTTAGGTTAGGTTAGGTTAGGTTAGGTTAGGTTAGGTTAGGTTAGGTTAGGTTAGGTTAGGTTAGGTTAGGTTAGGTTAGGTTAGGTTAGGTTAGGTTAGGTTAGGTTAGGTTAGGTTAGGTTAGGTTAGGTTAGGTTAGGTTAGGTTAGGTTAGGTTAGGTTAGGTTAGGTTAGGTTAGGTTAGGTTAGGTTAGGTTAGGTTAGGTTAGGTTAGGTTAGGTTAGGTTAGGTTAGGTTAGGTTAGGTTAGGTTAGGTTAGGTTAGGTTAGGTTAGGTTAGGTTAGGTTAGGTTAGGTTAGGTTAGGTTAGGTTAGGTTAGGTTAGGTTAGGTTAGGTTAGGTTAGGTTAGGTTAGGTTAGGTTAGGTTAGGTTAGGTTAGGTTAGGTTAGGTTAGGTTAGGTTAGGTTAGGTTAGGTTAGGTTAGGTTAGGTTAGGTTAGGTTAGGTTAGGTTAGGTTAGGTTAGGTTAGGTTAGGTTAGGTTAGGTTAGGTTAGGTTAGGTTAGGTTAGGTTAGGTTAGGTTAGGTTAGGTTAGGTTAGGTTAGGTTAGGTTAGGTTAGGTTAGGTTAGGTTAGGTTAGGTTAGGTTAGGTTAGGTTAGGTTAGGTTAGGTTAGGTTAGGTTAGGTTAGGTTAGGTTAGGTTAGGTTAGGTTAGGTTAGGTTAGGTTAGGTTAGGTTAGGTTAGGTTAGGTTAGGTTAGGTTAGGTTAGGTTAGGTTAGGTTAGGTTAGGTTAGGTTAGGTTAGGTTAGGTTAGGTTAGGTTAGGTTAGGTTAGGTTAGGTTAGGTTAGGTTAGGTTAGGTTAGGTTAGGTTAGGTTAGGTTAGGTTAGGTTAGGTTAGGTTAGGTTAGGTTAGGTTAGGTTAGGTTAGGTTAGGTTAGGTTAGGTTAGGTTAGGTTAGGTTAGGTTAGGTTAGGTTAGGTTAGGTTAGGTTAGGTTAGGTTAGGTTAGGTTAGGTTA
>OX402053.1:23106868-23120000 GCA_947859365.1 Archips crataeganus | reverse complement strand
CTAACCTAACCTAACCTAACCTAACCTAACCTAACCTAACCTAACCTAACCTAACCTAACCTAACCTAACCTAACCTAACCTAACCTAACCTAACCTAACCTAACCTAACCTAACCTAACCTAACCTAACCTAACCTAACCTAACCTAACCTAACCTAACCTAACCTAACCTAACCTAACCTAACCTAACCTAACCTAACCTAACCTAACCTAACCTAACCTAACCTAACCTAACCTAACCTAACCTAACCTAACCTAACCTAACCTAACCTAACCTAACCTAACCTAACCTAACCTAACCTAACCTAACCTAACCTAACCTAACCTAACCTAACCTAACCTAACCTAACCTAACCTAACCTAACCTAACCTAACCTAACCTAACCTAACCTAACCTAACCTAACCTAACCTAACCTAACCTAACCTAACCTAACCTAACCTAACCTAACCTAACCTAACCTAACCTAACCTAACCTAACCTAACCTAACCTAACCTAACCTAACCTAACCTAACCTAACCTAACCTAACCTAACCTAACCTAACCTAACCTAACCTAACCTAACCTAACCTAACCTAACCTAACCTAACCTAACCTAACCTAACCTAACCTAACCTAACCTAACCTAACCTAACCTAACCTAACCTAACCTAACCTAACCTAACCTAACCTAACCTAACCTAACCTAACCTAACCTAACCTAACCTAACCTAACCTAACCTAACCTAACCTAACCTAACCTAACCTAACCTAACCTAACCTAACCTAACCTAACCTAACCTAACCTAACCTAACCTTTTTTTTTTTTTTTTTTTTTGGTGTGGAAAATGCACCTTATGCATCGTCTCCGTTCGGGGAAACGGAGGTATGTGGGGCTCTCCCCAAAGGGCCTACCCACTAAAAACCACACGGATTCCCTCGTTTGCCATTGTGAACGCCACGGGAGCAAAATGTGTCACCGCAACGCCCACTGGCCGCCCCGGGATGGGGCTCCTCTGTCGACACCGTGCAATGCGGGCTCGGCACTCCCCGGCCTCCCCCGCTGGTGAAGGATTGTTTAAAGAGGTTTACTCCTCGTGGCTTCCGCAGATGCCCACGTTCCCGGCAAGCCAGGGTTACGTGCCCTCACGTTAGCTTCCGCGCCCTCATGTCCTGCTCTGAAAGCAGAGCGGTACCGAGGGCACGGTTGCTTCCGCCCTGAGGCTCCCCCTCACGTTTCCCTGCTCGGGCCACAGAGCAGGTACTAGGTTCAGGTTCACCTCCTTCCTTTCGTCCCTCTCAAAATCCCAAAACTAACCCTCCCCATCAGGCGTTTGGCACCTCCAGGCAGGTTGCAGAGCCTTGAACCGTTCGGTAGCCCAGGCCGTGTGGCGAGTACGGCGGGGCTAGGTACTAGGAACAAGGTTGCAGAGCCTACACTGTTAGCAACCGAACGCCTGTCCCTCCTATGCTTTCCCTCCCCATATAGGGCGTAAGTCACATCCAGGCCTGTTGCAGAGCCCTGACACCTTTCGCATAGCCCAGGCCGTGTGACCAGCACGGCGGGGCTACTTACTCAGTGCAGGGATGCAGAGCAGCTTCCCGTCAGCTACCTTACGCCCGTCCTCACAGAATATATACATATGATACATACGTGGCCCATATAATACACATATAGATATCCCTCCCAAGACATACCACTACAGGCCAGCGGCCCGAGCGCTACTCTTCCCCCTTTGTAGGCCCTCTGCCAGGGGGGAACCGTAACGCTCATGCAGCCCAAAAGCTACCTTTCCCGGGGGCGGGAAAGGTAAATTTTAAGCGCACGTAGCAGTAGTCGTCCCTCTATACCCCATCCCCCCCAGTCGGATATTAGCCAACGGTAAGATAATGTACAAATACATTAGCTTACCGTTGTTGCCCAGGGTGCACCGTCCCAGGCGTTACCCTTCCCCACCCCATGAGGCCTACGCCTCGGATAGAAGGGAGTGGTAACGCCCGGGCACTCGAGGAGGTTTCCGACACCGCACCCCAACCTAACCTAACCTAACCTAACCTAACCTAACCTAACCTAACCTAACCTAACCTAACCTAACCTAACCTAACCTAACCTAACCTAACCTAACCTAACCTAACCTAACCTAACCTAACCTAACCTAACCTAACCTAACCTAACCTAACCTAACCTAACCTAACCTAACCTAACCTAACCTAACCTAACCTAACCTAACCTAACCTAACCTAACCTAACCTAACCTAACCTAACCTAACCTAACCTAACCTAACCTAACCTAACCTAACCTAACCTAACCTAACCTAACCTAACCTAACCTAACCTAACCTAACCTAACCTAACCTAACCTAACCTAACCTAACCTAACCTAACCTAACCTAACCTAACCTAACCTAACCTAACCTAACCTAACCTAACCTAACCTAACCTAACCTAACCTAACCTAACCTAACCTAACCTAACCTAACCTAACCTAACCTAACCTAACCTAACCTAACCTAACCTAACCTAACCTAACCTAACCTAACCTAACCTAACCTAACCTAACCTAACCTAACCTAACCTAACCTAACCTAACCTAACCTAACCTAACCTAACCTAACCTAACCTAACCTAACCTAACCTAACCTAACCTAACCTAACCTAACCTAACCTAACCTAACCTAACCTAACCTAACCTAACCTAACCTAACCTAACCTAACCTAACCTAACCTAACTAACCTAACCTAACCTAACCTAACCTAACCTAACCTAACCTAACCTAACCTAACCTAACCTAACCTAACCTAACCTAACCTAACCTAACCTAACCTAACCTAACCTAACCTAACCTAACCTAACCTAACCTAACCTAACCTAACCTAACCTAACCTAACCTAACCTAACCTAACCTAACCTAACCTAACCTAACCTAACCTAACCTAACCTAACCTAACCTAACCTAACCTAACCTAACCTAACCTAACCTAACCTAACCTAACCTAACCTAACCTAACCTAACCTAACCTAACCTAACCTAACCTAACCTAACCTAACCTAACCTAACCTAACCTAACCTAACCTAACCTAACCTAACCTAACCTAACCTAACCTAACCTAACCTAACCTAACCTAACCTAACCTAACCTAACCTAACCTAACCTAACCTAACCTAACCTAACCTAACCTAACCTAACCTAACCTAACCTAACCTAACCTAACCTAACCTAACCTAACCTAACCTAACCTAACCTAACCTAACCTAACCTAACCTAACCTAACCTAACCTAACCTAACCTAACCTAACCTAACCTAACCTAACCTAACCTAACCTAACCTAACCTAACCTAACCTAACCTAACCTAACCTAACCTAACCTAACCTAACCTAACCTAACCTAACCTAACCTAACCTAACCTAACCTAACCTAACCTAACCTAACCTAACCTAACCTAACCTAACCTAACCTAACCTAACCTAACCTAACCTAACCTAACCTAACCTAACCTAACCTAACCTAACCTAACCTAACCTAACCTAACCTAACCTAACCTAACCTAACCTAACCTAACCTAACCTAACCTAACCTAACCTAACCTAACCTAACCTAACCTAACCTAACCTAACCTAACCTAACCTAACCTAACCTAACCTAACCTAACCTAACCTAACCTAACCTAACCTAACCTAACCTAACCTAACCTAACCTAACCTAACCTAACCTAACCTAACCTAACCTAACCTAACCTAACCTAACCTAACCTAACCTAACCTAACCTAACCTAACCTAACCTAACCTAACCTAACCTAACCTAACCTAACCTAACCTAACCTAACCTAACCTAACCTAACCTAACCTAACCTAACCTAACCTAACCTAACCTAACCTAACCTAACCTAACCTAACCTAACCTAACCTAACCTAACCTAACCTAACCTAACCTAACCTAACCTAACCTAACCTAACCTAACCTAACCTAACCTAACCTAACCTAACCTAACCTAACCTAACCTAACCTAACCTAACCTAACCTAACCTAACCTAACCTAACCTAACCTAACCTAACCTAACCTAACACCTAACCTAACCTAACCTAACCTAACCTAACCTAACCTAACCTAACCTAACCTAACCTAACCTAACCTAACCTAACCTAACCTAACCTAACCTAACCTAACCTAACCTAACCTAACCTAACCTAACCTAACCTAACCTAACCTAACCTAACCTAACCTAACCTAACCTAACCTAACCTAACCTAACCTAACCTAACCTAACCTAACCTAACCTAACCTAACCTAACCTAACCTAACCTAACCTAACCTAACCTAACCTAACCTAACCTAACCTAACCTAACCTAACCTAACCTAACCTAACCTAACCTAACCTAACCTAACCTAACCTAACCTAACCTAACCTAACCTAACCTAACCTAACCTAACCTAACCTAACCTAACCTAACCTAACCTAACCTAACCTAACCTAACCTAACCTAACCTAACCTAACCTAACCTAACCTAACCTAACCTAACCTAACCTAACCTAACCTAACCTAACCTAACCTAACCTAACCTAACCTAACCTAACCTAACCTAACCTAACCTAACCTAACCTAACCTAACCTAACCTAACCTAACCTAACCTAACCTAACCTAACCTAACCTAACCTAACCTAACCTAACCTAACCTAACCTAACCTAACCTAACCTAACCTAACCTAACCTAACCTAACCTAACCTAACCTAACCTAACCTAACCTAACCTAACCTAACCTAACCTAACCTAACCTAACCTAACCTAACCTAACCTAACCTAACCTAACCTAACCTAACCTAACCTAACCTAACCTAACCTAACCTAACCTAACCTAACCTAACCTAACCTAACCTAACCTAACCTAACCTAACCTAACCTAACCTAACCTAACCTAACCTAACCTAACCTAACCTAACCTAACCTAACCTAACCTAACCTAACCTAACCTAACCTAACCTAACCTAACCTAACCTAACCTAACCTAACCTAACCTAACCTAACCTAACCTAACCTAACCTAACCTAACCTAACCTAACCTAACCTAACCTAACCTAACCTAACCTAACCTAACCTAACCTAACCTAACCTAACCTAACCTAACCTAACCTAACCTAACCTAACCTAACCTAACCTAACCTAACCTAACCTAACCTAACCTAACCTAACCTAACCTAACCTAACCTAACCTAACCTAACCTAACCTAACCTAACCTAACCTAACCTAACCTAACCTAACCTAACCTAACCTAACCTAACCTAACCTAACCTAACCTAACCTAACCTAACCTAACCTAACCTAACCTAACCTAACCTAACCTAACCTAACCTAACCTAACCTAACCTAACCTAACCTAACCTAACCTAACCTAACCTAACCTAACCTAACCTAACCTAACCTAACCTAACCTAACCTAACCTAACCTAACCTAACCTAACCTAACCTAACCTAACCTAACCTAACCTAACCTAACCTAACCTAACCTAACCTAACCTAACCTAACCTAACCTAACCTAACCTAACCTAACCTAACCTAACCTAACCTAACCTAACCTAACCTAACCTAACCTAACCTAACCTAACCTAACCTAACCTAACCTAACCTAACCTAACCTAACCTAACCTAACCTAACCTAACCTAACCTAACCTAACCTAACCTAACCTAACCTAACCTAACCTAACCTAACCTAACCTAACCTAACCTAACCTAACCTAACCTAACCTAACCTAACCTAACCTAACCTAACCTAACCTAACCTAACCTAACCTAACCTAACCTAACCTAACCTAACCTAACCTAACCTAACCTAACCTAACCTAACCTAACCTAACCTAACCTAACCTAACCTAACCTAACCTAACCTAACCTAACCTAACCTAACCTAACCTAACCTAACCTAACCTAACCTAACCTAACCTAACCTAACCTAACCTAACCTAACCTAACCTAACCTAACCTAACCTAACCTAACCTAACCTAACCTAACCAGTTACGTTCGATCCGCGCTCTTGAACGTCACGAATTCCACGTGCTCCGCACTTAAAAAATCGAAAAAGTGGTTATTTTACGTCCGATTTACAAGTGTGATACACCATTAGAATCGCCCCATCGACGCGCATGTGGGCGAGGTGAAATCAAGTGTCTAAAGTGAAAGGCAAAAAAGTTTGTGTGAAATAACCTCACTTTTTGAGGTTAAAGTGAGAAATTTCATCTTTAACTGCGTGCGGCGTGCGATTAGTCGCTGCGACCTATTGGTTGCGGCGCATCGCCGTGTGCGCCTCAGCGCCCTCTTTCCGCCGAGCCAACTCGCGGATTTTTCCGCCGAGGAAATCCGGCGGAAATTGAAGAAAACCAAAAACCACGTGTCGGCGTGGTCTGACTTCTGGCTGTGCCAGAGCGACTCAACTTCGTGGGAAGGAGCCTTGCTGTAGCTGTAGCCTGGAACCGCAAGTTGTTGAATTTTATCACTTCTGGTTTTCGAACAATAAATTTTTGAAAGTGAAAATTTTGAACCTTATTTGTGTAAAACCTGTTGGAGACGCGTGGATTTTGCCACCGCTATTATTTGCGGGCAGCGTGGTACTACGTAGCTCTAAGTTTATTTTAATTTTTTCGGCTCTTGGACTCTGAAAATTTTTTGAAAAACCAAATTTTTTGTTTTTTCAAAAATTTTTTATCTTTCTGTTTTATTTCTATATTGTTTTATACTGTGTCTTGTGCGCCTTGTCTTCTTGTATTTTTTGCATATTTTTTCATATTTTTGCGCCCTTTGGTTCGGGACTTATTAATTTTTTTCTAAATTTCTTTATAAATTCTAAATTAATAGAAATTAATTATTTCTGACCTCGGGATTGTGTTCAGAGACGGTGTATTATCCGACCTGAGCCGTCGCGCGGGTCGGAAATAATTAAAAACAACGAAGTTTGCTTTTTTTCGGCCATTTTGTTTTTGATACCAGGTTTTTAATTGTGTTTTTCTCCCGAACCCCTGGTCGTGGAAATCTGGGAAAGGTTTCAGTATTTCTTATTTTTCGGCCCCTACCCGCTCCCATCAAAATTTTTTACTTCTGGCGCATAGGTATTTTTTGTGCTGAAAACGTTTTAGGGAGCAAGAGGAGGTTAAGGGATCATTGCTGGAGAAAACCCGGTAGTCCTCCGACGTCTGGTTCCAGAGTTATCGACTCCTAAAGTTGGAGTTTGACAGCTCGGCGGCCATTTTTCTTTTCTTTCAGCCGCTATAACTCGGGAAGTAGGGGTCTCAGCGACCTGCGGTTTTCTTCAGCAGATCCGGGGGCTTGTTGTCTACCCGCCCCTCTACTTTTCAGGCCATTTCAGGCCCTGAAAAATTTGTCTCCCGGAAGCGGGCTCGGCAGTGAGAGGTGTTAGAGCGAAGCCGGACAGAGAAAATCCCACTGTTCTACGACCACTGGGGGCGGAGTTGCTGGCGGTCAAAACTTGTGTTTGACAGTTCTGGCCGCCATCTTGGAGTTTTTCCACCTCCGATATCTCCGGAACGGTGTGTCCTAGAGTTCTGGGGTTTTCTTTGTTAGGGAGCCCGGTCGGAACTCTACCCGACGAGACTTTTTTCAGGAAGGATCTGGACACTTTGATCCTGAAAAATTTTCAGGACTCCGATCTTCCTGAAACTGGTCTCTAACGGAGCGTCTTGAAGAGCTCTCTTAGGGGAAGGAAACCGCGTTCCGATTGGACCACTGGTTCCTGAGATACGTCCTGGTATCGGTTTTCGGCGGCCATTTTGTTTTTGGTACCGAGAATTGTGACCGGTCATATCTCTGGAACCCTTGGAGCTAGCGGGACGTGCTTGGTGTCCCCTGGGAGCGCTCGGGGAGAGCTATCCCTTGGGTGGAGTCACGTTGCTCTACATAGAGCCGAAATAGGTTTAAGACGAGAAAAATTTTATTTTTTATTTTTATTGTTAGCTGTAAGTAGTGTTAAGACCTGTACTGTATAGTGCAAATTTATTGATGTTGATTTAGTCTCTACATAGAGCCTTAACTATTTTGTATTTAACTTTTTTGTGCTATTTTTCTTATAAGTTAACTGGGTTATATGTGGTCTGGTATTTGGGTCACTTCAGTCCTGTGACAACAGACTAAAGGTTGAACCTTTTGTAATTTTCTTCTTTTTTATTTGAGGTTTCTTCTAATTGACAGGCAGTCCTTTTACAACTGCCTATCAGGACAGAGTCGGGGACTCAATTTTATTTCTAGAGCGACAAACCTCATTTCATTTTATTTTAATTCGTAATTGACTAACACGGGAGATACAGCTGATACCACATATACCACTTTTACAACTGACCGGATCAGCTGTATCGACCTTACTCGCACGGACTGTGCCTCCAACATGTTCGGGATGAGGACCCCTGCTAGGAAGCCTACGGGCGATAAGTCTCCCCTCAATGAATTGAGCCCGGTAGCGAAGGTAGGGAAAGTTGGGCGAAGCATCGGGGATTGGGAAGCCGGGGCTCTTAACATCACCCAGACTCTGACGGATGATACTGCTAAGGCGGGTCCCTCAGGGGCTAAGTCGGCGACTCTGGGTGGTGATAAGCGAACACCCGTGTTAAAGACTTCTAGCCCTATTGCAGAGCAATTGTCAGAAAGGGTGGCGGAGGCGAGGAAGATCCTGCATAAGGGGAAGACTCACCTGAATGCCGCCAGGAACCTGAAAGCTGAAATAAAGACTGAGGTGACAATTGCTCTTGATAAGCTCTATCAAATTATAAAGAGCATGGATGGTGCTAAGGCGGACACCAAATCCAAGAATGGAGAGCGGACAGGTCCTAAGAAAACAGACTCTTCTAAAGTTATTGCCATCCCTGGTGGTGTTTCTCGTCCTGAAGACCACGAGCTATCCAGGAAACTTGACGAGCACCAGTTGCTGATAGAGGCAAGTAACAGGAGAATGGAGGAGCTCAAGGAGACTCTTGAGTTCACTCTTGAGAAGTTGTCTGAAAAGACTTATGCCGAGGCAACTGCCAGTCATCCTGAAAAACTCGCACAGAAGCGAGGTACCTTGCACTCTGTGTGTGTTACCTCTAGGAACGAAGCGGAGTCTGGGGAAGTCGTTTTAGAGAAAATCAGGGAGGCGGTTGATGCCAAGGAAGGCTGGATAAAGGTTGAAAAGGTGAGGAAGGCTAAGGACAGGAAAGTTATAATTGGATTAAGGACGAGAGAGGACAGGGACAGAATTAAGGAACGGCTAAGAACGAACGGAGCCGATCTCAGTGTCGAGGAAGTGCAAAACAAGGACCCGTTACTGGTCCTAAGGAGCGTACTCGCAGTCAATACTGACGATGACATAGAGAAGGCTCTGAGGAACCAGAACCGAGGTGTTTTCAGCGGCCTCGACGCTGAGAACGACAGGATAAAAGTTCGGTATCGGAGAAGGACGCGGAACCCCCACACTGGCCACGTTGTTGTTAGTGTCTCGCCGGTCATCTGGCGCAGGATGCTAGACAAAGGATATGCGCATATCGACCTTCAGCGTATCCGGGTCGAGGATCAGACCCCACTTATGCAGTGTACTCGCTGCTTGGGTTTTGGCCACGGCAAAAAATACTGCACTGAATCAGTGGATGTATGTAGTCATTGCGGTGGCCCACACCTAAGGAGCGAGTGCGCTGATTTTCTAGCTCATGTGCCCCCGAGCTGCAGGAACTGCGCAAAGGGCGGTCTGGAACGTGCGGAGCACGATGCGTTTAGCCACGATTGTCCAACGCGGAAGAGATGGGATGAGATAGCGAGGGCAACCGTGGCTTACTGCTAAGGGCAGCCAGGTGGCAAATAAGGTATACAAGATTGCCCAAGCTAACCTTCGACGATCCAAACTGGCGACCGATGAGTTGATGGTCGAGGCGGTGAAGCGAGATTTTGCAGTCGCATTAGTTCAGGAGCCGTACGTGGGGTCGATCGGGGAGATGAGGGGTCGCAGAGGAATGAGAGTCTTTCAGGGCGCTAGTGTGGATGGGGGAACTGTTAAAGCTGCGATAGTGGTTTTTGACCAGGATTTAGATGTAATACAGTTCCCCAAACTCACCACTAATAACATCGTAGTGGTGAGGATTCAGACTGGTGCCTGGAGGATTACTTTGTCCTCTGTCTACCTCGAGTGTCCCCAGCATGATCACCCCATAGGTGCGGACCTGGATCGCTTGGCCCACATAAGCCGACAAATCGGTTCGACGGGGTGGATTGTCGGAGGTGATATGAACGCAAAGAGTATGTGGTGGGGGAGTCCTATAACTGATCGTAGGGGGGAAGAGCTCGCCGGCTGTCTTGATGATCTGGGTCTGGCTATACTTAACCAGGGGAGCGTTCCGACTTTTGATACCATAAGAGGGGGTAAAAGGTACCAGAGCTTCGTTGACGTTACGGCCTGCTCGTCGGATATCTTGTGCTTCGTTGACAACTGGAGAGTGGAAGAGAACCTCACGAGCTCGGACCATAACGGTATAGTGTTTCACATTGGATTACAGAGATCAAAAGGCATGAGCATATCCCGGACTACAAGAAAATTTAATACTAAAAAGGCTAATTGGCAGGATTTTAGTGTAAAACTCGGCCAATTACTTGTGGATAGCAATATTACGTGTAATGAAATAAAACAAGTATATAATACAACACAGTTAGAGGCAATAGTACAGAAATTGATTGAAAATATAACAATAGCATGCTCACAGTCAATGCCGGGTAAAAAATCCAAAGAAACACTTGCTGTTCCGTGGTGGTCCGAGGAACTCGCTGATATGAAGAGGGAGGTCACTCGGCGCAAGCGCAGGATCCGATGGGCGGCCCCGGTCCGAAGGCCTTATGTTGTCAAGGAGTATCTGGAACAAAAAGCCAGGTATGAGTCGGAGGTAACCAGGGCGCAGATTGACAGCTGGAGGGAGTTCTGCGGGAAACAGGACAGGGAGAGTCTATGGGACGGAATTTATAGGGTTATTGGAAGAACTACGCGGAGGAATGAGGATCTGCCTCTGGTGGAAAACGGTGATACCCTGGACACCAAGGGATCCGTGAGTTTGCTTGCTGAGACCTTTTACCCGGAGGACCTCAAAAGCGCTGATAACATCCAGCACAAGGAGACCCGGCTGAAGGCTGAGACGGTGAACGCTGGGACGCAAGTTGGTGCTTGTGACCCGCCGTTCACCATGAAGGAGCTAGTCGTGGCCAGTGAATCCTTTAATCCCAAAAAGGCCCCGGGTGAAGACGGTTTCACCGCGGATATATGCCTTCGTGTGGTGAAGGGCCATCCGGAGCTCCTTTTGCAGCTTTTCAACAAGTGCCTAGAATGCGAGTATTTTCCTGTCGCCTGGAAGAGGGCAGTAGTAATAGTGCTGCGGAAGCCTGGAAAGAGCGATTATACCGTCCCGAAGTCTCACAGACCTATTGGCCTCCTATCCATATTGGGTAAAATTTATGAGAAGATGTTGGTGACCCGCCTCAAATTCCATTTATTACCAGGGATGAGCCCCCGCCAGTTCGGGTTCATGCCACAACGAAGCACCGAAGACTCCCTCTATAATCTAATGCAGCACATCCGCGGTAAACTAGGTGAAAAGAAAATTGTTACTTTAATTTCGCTGGATATAGAGGGAGCTTTCGATAGCGCATGGTGGCCAGCCATTAGAGTCCGACTGGCGGAGGAAAATTGTCCGCTGAATTTGAGGAGGGTCATCGACAGCTATCTTAGGGATCGGGAGGTCGTGGTTAGGTATGCGGGAGAACAGCACGTTAGATCGACGGAGAAGGGCTGTGTGCAGGGTTCCATAGGGGGCCCAATCCTATGGAACCTTCTGTTGGACCCTCTCTTGAAAGATCTGGATTTCCGGGGTTGCTTTTGCCAGGCTTTCGCAGACGATGTTGTGATGGTTTTTGATGGAAGCACGTCGCAGGAAGTGGAGAGGCAGGCAAATCCCGCTCTTGAACATGTTTGGGCGTGGGGGGTAAAAAACAAACTCAAATTTGCACCGCACAAGACCAGCGCAATGGTAATCACTAGGAAGCTGAAATATGACACCCCACGCCTAACCATGGGAGGGACCGAGATTTGCTTTGCAGAGGACGTGAAACTGTTGGGTGTGACCATCGACAACAAACTGACTTTCAACACTCACATCACGAATGTTTGTAGGAGGGCGACGGGCATATATAAGCAGTTGGCGAGGGCTGCGAAAGTGAGTTGGGGGCTGCATCCTGAGGTTGTGAGAACGATCTACGTGGCTACCATCGAGCCGGTGGTTTTGTACGCAGCAAGTGTCTGGGCACCGGCTGCGGACAAAATCATGACGAGGAAGAAGTTTGAGGTGCTGCAGCGTGGCATCGCGCAGAAGCAGTGTAGAGCTTACCGCACTGTCTCGTTGAACGCTGCACTGCTGCTGGCTGGAATGCTCCCTCTCGACCTTCGAGTTCGTGAGGTGGCCTCACTTTATGAGGCCAAGAAGGGGGCAAACCTGCCGCAGCTCGGTGACAGGGAGGTGGAGCGGAGAGGTTCGGCACTGGAGGTGCCTCATCCGGCTGAGCTCTTGGACTTAGAGTTTGGAGTTCTTGGTGACCAGCAGGCTTTGGAGAGTAACGGCAATTTCCATACAAGAGTATTTACCGATGGGAGCAAGATTGGTGGCAGGGTCGGCGCAGCGCTGTCAATTTGGCAGGGTGACGCCGAAACTAGGGCTGCCAAGCTTGCTCTCGCAGATTATTGCACCGTTTATCAAGCCGAGCTTTTGGCGCTGCGCGAGGCTACGGATGTAGCTCTTAAGGGTAGGGGGTCTTCTGTTGGAATCTACAGCGACTCCAGGGCGGCATTACAGACAGTCGTTAACAGCCGTTGCCTCCACCCGCTGGCCATATCCGCTAGGGAGAATATCCGAGCCATCTCTCTCCAGGGCCGTCAAATCTCGCTCTTTTGGATTAAGGCCCATGCGGGTTTGGAGGGCAATGAGAGGGCCGATTATCTGGCTAAGGAGGCTGCTGTGGGGTCCAAAAGAAGACCCAATTATGATCGCTGCCCGGTATCACACATCAAGCGTATTCTGCGCATGGATACGCTTGATGTGTGGAATCAGAGATATAAATCTAGTACGTCTGCCTCGACCACT